>CM050163.1:118788402-119388402 GCA_027410445.1 Discoglossus pictus
ATATATATATATATATATATATATATAAATAATGTCCCAGTGCACATTTTGTTGTATATATGTATTTTTTTTTATTAGTTTATGGCCTCCAGCCCATGATGCCATGTCCCCCCAGGCTAAGCCTTCATGTCCCCCAAGGCCAGGCCTTCATGGTCCCGATCAGTCAGATCTGTCACTATCAGTCAGACCCATCAGACTACTTACATTCATCGAAGCTGTTCAATTATCCACCACTATGCATCTCCTGCCTGTACGTTTTTCTGCAGAGGCAGGGACTTCCTGAATGACTTTGCATGCATGTGACGTAATTCTGAAACTCCCTGCCTCTGCAGAAAATGTGCAGGCAGGGGAGACATGGCGGAGGTGAATTGAAATGCTCCAATGAATGTAAGTAGTCTGATGGGTGTAATGGGGCATGGAGTTCTGCTCCCTCTCTCCAGCAGCGTGCATGCACAGCTCCCTCTCTCCAGGGGCGTGCACGCACAGTTCCCTCTCTCCAGGGGCGTGCACGCACAGCTCCCTCTCTTCGCAAAGGCCGCAAATGCTGTCAAGGAGCGCGAGGGCTGCAGTTGCTGCGAGGGCTGCAGCCCTCTTCGCGAGGGCTGCAGTTGCTGGCAAGGAGCGCCTGCGGCGCTCCTTGCCAGCAACTGCGACCCTCGCTTCGCGAGGGCCGCGGGCTCGCTATGCGAGCCCGCTAGCGTGAGCAACGGCTTAAGCAAGCTCGCCTGCTCACAACTATATATGTGATATATATATATATATATATATATATATATATTATTTTTGCTCATACATACTACTGATTTTTGAACTGTGAGTACCTGAGTGTTTACATTTTGCTGCATATGTATAACCATACAAAGATTTTAAATTATATTAATATATAGAAAGACACCACTACATAGCTACATCTAGGTGTAACAAAGGCACTTATATTACTATGTATGCATATGGTAAGTAATGTATTTTAATTCTACCTGGAGTACTAAAGTTTGTCTAACGGCTGATTAAAACAAAAAGAAAATGTGTTATTTGAATGAGGTCCCGGCCAGAACATTTGATAATAATGCAAAATTGACATATTATTACAGATTAGCACCGGATTGTAATGAACTAGAAAGATTCATACCTGCAGGGTCAATATTGTGTTAGTAGAAATTGAGATTCCCTCATTGTCCCACCATGTGGAACAGCTTCTTGAACAGACTGGTGTGTTAGATTACTAGTGATCTGACAGCTGAGATACCAGAGTTACCATATCTTATGAAAACATTCTTACTGGTTCCTTTCTGGTTTCAGTGCTCTGAACAAGGCCTGCATATCAAAACCACTATGAAAACCCGGGATACCGCTTCAGTGCATCGCAATGCATTTTTACCCCAGTGTGAGAAGCAACATTTCCAGTAATGTTTGCCTCCCTGCAACTTTGAGCTCTTTCAATTCACCACTGATGTACTCTTCTTAGAGAAGCACCCCTAGGCCATGGATATCAGAGTATATTTTGAGTTCAGTACAGAGCTGATGAAAAGAAAGCTATTTCCATCTTTATATAGGTGTTATATCTTATGAGTGTTTTTTCTGATCATCAATCTGCTTTCCGACAGTTACAATATTTGACCCTTAATTGTGTCTTGTTCACACCATTACAAAAAAAAGAATTTTTAACACACTATTACATTTGCAGCTAGACATTTTAAGGTAGGCACAGTAATTATATGGGCAAATGTAGATGTTCTGTATATGTATGAATTTCAACTTGCTCAGAGTCTGCTCTACCTTGCACTGTACCAGCTTCTAATTTTACACAAAAAATTACAGTTTCAGAGAAGCCTACCACTAGACATCAATATTTATTTTAAGCTATGCAAGGGCTATAATAACTTTAAATATTTAAAAACTGTATTATTTGAATCCTAGAGTTTTTGTGTATCTCTACAACTATACAATTTTGTGTATCACACAATATTGTGTTAAAGTCCTTTGTGGTCACAAGACTCAGTTATTTACTGAAGCTACTCTGATTTTCTTTGCTGCTCCATAAGAATGATGGATATATAAGATGGACAAAGAAGTCTTTAACTACAGTCTATCTTTCTATGTGACGTATGTGGATGTTATGTTTTTTGTTTTCATTATATTTACTGTAAACTCTTAATCACTGGATTTATTTTCTGTGCCCATTGATTACCTATACCATGTCTTAATGATCTTCCATATTCAAACAGAAATAAATAGAAAAAAATATTCTGTTTGGTACTTAACATTGATCTCATAAGAGAGAGAAAAAGGATAAATTACATAAAAAATATTTTTTATTAATTGTCTTTTTAAAAAAATGCATATTTTAAAAAAGAGAGTGCTAGTAGATGGGGCTGATATGGTCAAAGAAAGGAAGTATCATTGAGAATGTGTAACAGATACTTTTTGTTTACTTGAAATGGCAGGTTTCTTATCTCAAAATTGGAACCGTGAAAGATGGGTAGAAGTTAAATCTGCTTTTACTGCAGATCTTCCATATTTTAGCAAGATCTTTTACAGAGTGTTCAGGTTATCTTAACACACAGCGTCTAAGTGTCTAAGGCCTCCATTCAATATAGCAAATGTTAGTAGCCCATAAAATGTAGCCCATAAAATAGTTTTCTATTCAATTTGCGTCTTTTAGCTACCCACAAACGATTTGTAGGTTACAGGCTGAAAATCCCTGCAGATGTCAAAATCCTAACTCCAAACCATCTAAGCCTTTGATCTTTCAAGCCCGTAAATGTTACATTTGCAAATCGCTATTCAATTGCTGCAATTCCTCAAACCCGCAATTGTTTTCACATCCGTAAACGGTAAATAAAGGAGAAAATCCTACGAGTGCTAGAGAGGACCTGCAAGGGTTTAAACACCTATTTGTAGCACTGTAAATGCAAATAAAAATCACTACTGCACTGTAAATTCGCAAATCGCTATTCAATTGCTGCAATTCCTCAAGCCTGCAATTGTTTTCACACCCGTAAATGGCAAATGTTGAAGAAAATCCTACAGGTACCAGGTAGGACTCGCAAGGGGGTTAAACCCCTGATTGTAGCACTGTAAATGCAAATAAAAAAACAATACTGCACTTCAAAAATGTTTATTGCACAACAGTCTCAAGCTCGCAAATCTGCAATCAAAAATATTTTTTTTTAAATCGGCCTTGCTTAATTGATCATGATCATGCTGCAAAATGCTACTTACGGGTGCATGGTTTAGGGTTTTGGCTTTGAGGCAGCTGCGGGCTTGGAGCCTCATTCAGTTCGCCAATTCATAGTTTAAAGAACCCGTAAATGAGCCTGCAAATAAATTTGCAATTCAATTGGCGTCTTTTAGCTGTCTGCAAATGGTTTGCGGGTTCGCTGCTGAAAATGGTAACATTGTAGCTGAGAGCCAATTAAAGCCTTTGATCTGTCAAGCCTGCAAGAGATACGATCACAAATCGCTATTCAATTGCTGCAATTCCCCATGCATTCAAACCCGTAAATGGCAACTGATGAAAATCCTACGGGTTCCAACTAGGACTCGCAAGGGGTTAAAGAGATGTCCATAGCACTCTAAATTCCAATATATAACCAATACTGCCCTGAAAAATACGGGAAAGTGATGAATGGCATTAGGATTTAATTCTGTGCTCTATCAATCTCGGGAATTAAGGGGTCAATACATATAAGGCCACCCACATGAACTAAACTGCGGTGTTAATTCATTTTTATTGACTTACACATTGATATTTTATTTGATTGACATCTAAACCCGATGTCGGATGTATTTCATGCTGATTATCCTATTCGCTCAGTCTCAGATGAAAGTTACGGGTTTGCATCGTAAACCATGGTCAAGCTTTACAATGCTACATATGATGGGAGGGTTTGCAATTCCGGAGTTGGGCCTGTGATTTGTGGTCATTTGGAATTGAATCACTACTTAACTATTGAACTTTTTAAGCCCGCAGTCATTTTGCGGATATATCAGCGGCTGCAGGCTTTTAATTGAATGAGGCTCTCGATCAATTGGATCACTCTGTAACTGTTGCAAATTTCAAGCCTGCAGGCTTATGGCCGGTATGAAGTCAACTTGCAATTGAAGACAAGAGGCTATGTACTATATGGGCTTTAGTTTCTGAGCTTCGTGGCTGATCTCACCAATGAGTCTTTGGTTTGTTATGAAAATGTTTTTGATCAAAAACTAAAAAACAAAATAGGAACGCAAGAAAATATAGGAAGTGCAGAGCAATCATTAATAATATGTCATCTTACAAAATTCTGTGGCATATGAGTATACTTTATGAAATGGTTGTGGATGGATGCTTTATGTAGTCTGATGACAAAGGTATGTCTGATCAATGTTCTGTCTTTATCTCTGATCATTGATTGGTTATTTCAAAGGATTTGTTTTACTTTTTATTTTCCTAGCATATATATTAATGAAACAAACATATTGCCTATAATATTCTGGAGGAAGCAATGAAAGAAGAATAAAGTCATACAGAAAGTTTTCCTAAAATGTACTGAGCTCAGAAATATTAGGGAATCAGTATGCTGTCAAAGTTAATCAGTGAGTGCTGTCTGCCATGAAATCCCAGACGTTAGGAGTTTCATGTCAGTGGAGTTGTCACATCTCCTGTAGACACATAGAATTCTGGACATTTTTAGCTTTTGTTTCAGAAATACACAATCAAAAGATTGCTCAAAACTAAAAGAAATGTGACTTTTGGTGGTGAATGGTAATTGTAATGTATTATATATATATATATATATATATATTTATTTATTTATTTATTTTTTATCAATATTGTTTTTGTACTGAAATTTTCATATATACATAGTAACAATAATAAAAGAGAAAACCAGTGGTGGAGCTAAGTAATGGAGACACCCTAATTCTGAGCTAACTTGTTTTAGACATTCAAATGTGAACACAGATGTACTATTTATTTACTTGTACTGCTGTACGGTGGAGGGCTTCTATCGCTCTTTTGCTAACCATATATTAAATGATTGTTGTGGGGAACTACTTACTCATAAGGTCCAAAACACAAGCTGGGATCCCGCTCCATGCTGATGATAGCCAGTAAGCTGTACGTGGATAGGATTCCCAGCTAGTGTATTTTCAAACCTTGGCTTTGCATAAAAGCTGTGTAATACAGCAGGCATAAGCTTAAAGTAAGCCATGTTTAAAATGGGCTACGGATTGAAGAATGAGGCATTTGTGGGCGCATTTGCATGTCCCTGGTCAGCTTCCCAGAATGCAGTGTAATAACTGTTTTTCTCAGAATTCTGAGCTGGAAACAGTTTATATATATATATATATATATATATATATATATATATATATATATATATAAATATATATATGCATATATGTATATATTAGTGCAAACAATGAATAGTACATTATATCTATATTCACAGATGCTGAAAGGTTGGCATCTGGAGTCATGTAGACTGCAGTGAATCCAATGGCTGCTGAAGAGTGGATGGTGGCGGATTCATATGGTGAACATGGCGATCAAGGTGGTTTTACAGGTGCTAGATGGGGTTTAAGTCCGGGGAGTTTGGGGGCCAGGAAAGTACTTGGAAGTCTTCATCATGCTCCTCCAATCACTCACGGTCAATTCTGGCCATATGACATGTTACATTGTCTATCCCTCCAGAGAAGATAGTCAACATATATAAGTGTACTTGATCTGCAAGGATGGATAGATAACCAGTTAAGAGTACCTTCCAGAGGTATAAGTGGACCCAGACAATGCCAAGAAAACATTCCCCAGTCCATAACGCTGCCGCCACCAGCTTGTGTTCATCCAACAATGGTTGCAGAGTGTTTGTTCTCTGAGGTTTTGCCTCACACAAACAAACGTCCATCCAGTCGATGGAGCAGAAAACATGACTCAACAGAGAAAGCAACACTTTGCCAATCAGAAGAGGTCCAATTTTGGTACTGTCGTTCAAATTTAAGCCATTTCTGAGGATGTTCATAAGCATGGGTGCAGTCACCAGCAATTTGTTTCAGAGCACCATGCGCACCCTGGTTCACTGTATTGTCATTTTAGACACACGTCTGGTAGCCCCCTGGTTCATTTGGATGGTGAGTTGCTCAACTGTAGTGTATCAGTTGGCCCTCAGGCACCTAAGCAGCTGATGTTCATCTCTGACATAAATTGCATGTGGCGCTCCACAGTTTCAACGTCATTTATTCTCAATAGCGCCGTTTGTCTAGTCACGGTACACTTTAACCACAGCAGCACGCAAATAATTCACAAAAAGACAATGACCATCCCCTTTTCAAAGTTAGATAAATCGCATGTTTTACCCATGACAGCAATGGTTGATATGTTTGCAGAATGCCTACATGTCACCTTATATACCCACCAAACCAGCTTATGACATGTACCATATTTCATTGGCTATGCACTGTTGATGTCAAAAGTAGACAGTGATCATAATTATGTGACTCAACCCTGTAATTAATTTTTCTAATTCTTTTTTTATTAAAGAGCCCCTGGCTTAACTTGCACCTTGGCCCCTCCTGCCCCCACCATTGGCCTCACCAGCTCCTGTATTCAAGCTTAAGGTGTGCTGTGTCTGGAGCAATAAGGTAATACCTATGGTACAGCAAGACATGGCACCCAATCTCCTGTTCTTACTGGACTGAAACATATTGGTAGTCAAGGGTTAATTTTAGTTGGTTGGGACAGAGGTGTTATATTAATGTATTGGTTATAAAAGGTTTAAATTACTACAATACAATTACATAATATACATGTTAAAACACTTTGGCCCTCAATCAATTGCAGTTTGGCCAATTGAATAGGGGTCTAAATAAGCACATAATATATTTTTTTAAAGAAGTTTTTAGTTAGTAAGCTTCTATCCAAAAGCAAGGTTTTCACTAACTAAAAACTTTTTTCAAAAAAATATGCTATGTTCTTATTTAGAGCCCTATTCAACTGGCCAAACTGCAATTGAATGAGGGCCTTTGTGTCTAACTAAAACTATAATTAAGCAGGGAGTTATTTTAAATTAGAAAAAAAAAATGTATTCCACTGTTGGACCCTGGTGGCATCCACGATATATTAATGAAAAATGTGTGTGTATGAGAATTCACCTTTCTGGAGAGCCATACTTGCATTTACTGACTCAAGCCATCTACTTTTAGACTGTGGGGGGGGGGGGGGGGGGGGGGGAAGGATGCAGT
The DNA here is from genome assembly GCA_027410445.1 of Discoglossus pictus. NCBI lineage: Eukaryota > Metazoa > Chordata > Amphibia > Anura > Alytidae > Discoglossus > Discoglossus pictus. Next base: position 118,795,621 of record CM050163.1, read on the forward strand.
GTCAGTTTGATCCAGATCCAATTATCTAAGAAAACATTTTGCCATCTCCTTGTTCCCTTGCAAAATGGAATATTACTGGTAGTTAAAAAAACATTAGTTTATTCTGCTTTAAGTTTTGCAAATAAATGTGCACTGAGCCATGCATTGCTGTATTTATAACTGGGCAAATAGGGCAGCTGCCTAGGGGTGCCTGCATACCAGTACATTTAAATTTCAGTTTGTTTATGTTTCACATGTTAACCTTACCTTTTCTAGCCAGGTGTCATGATCAAGTTCTTTTTTAGGGTTAGGTTGCAGTGTGCTTCATTATAGTGTAAACAATTAAAACAGTATCTCCTGCCCTTACCTGTAGGAACAAGCAAATCTGAGTTTTTATATGTTATGATGTTTTTGTTTTATGCAAATTAATACAGAATTAATACTAGGAATCTGATTACCTATCAGAAGGTTTTTTTCTTTACCCAAATTAGACAATTGTAGTCATTATTTGTGTGTGTGTTTTCGCTGGATCAATTCACAATTAATATAGCACGTGGTTTAGAGGAGATCTAAACAGGTTCAACTTGATAGACATGTCTTTTTTTTACTATGTATGAATGTATTGAGTCAGATTGCCACTTGATCTGAGTACTTGCTTCAAAAATAGTCTTAGGTCTTAAGTTTTAATAATTTAGTTATAATTTCTAAAGCATTTCACATACACATTTGACACTCATATTGGTTATATTAGCCAGGGTTTATTTATTTTGCTTTTCCACCATATCATAATGACATCAAATCGCTCAGCCAAGAAAACAAAGAGTTAACTTTAATTGTTACAGTCTGCTGACATGATCACTGTTCATCAGACTTCTTACTTATCCTCTTATCCCACTCTCCCAGATTATCAGCTCTCCTTAATAGGGTGTTCAATGTGTTTGCATCAGTATGTCTCTTGTTTTTACTTTAAAAGATCAAATATATGAAAAAAGAATTGCTAAGTGTATAGGACATATTATCCTGTAAAAGGATAAACAGTTCAACATAATAAATATAATACGAGCAAAACATAGAAAGATATCACAGTGTTCCAAGGAAGATCTAATTAATAAGAAAATAAAAATGACACTTGCCACTAAATATAACACTGGGCACAATTCAAGTAATTGGTAACAATCAGTGAACTCTTCTTCATGATCCACTATTGAGAAACAATCTTGAATATTGATCCAATGTGTCCTTTAGAAAATATCAAGCTAGAATTCACATTTTCATGCAAAGCCTAATTAAAATATTATTCATTCAAAAAAAGGAGAAATGTCCTTAAATTGTCCCTATAGAGGGCTTTGGCTCCTTTGAGAACCTTAGGCGCTCATTGCGAGCCTCTCCCCTCATGTAAAATATGCTATTTAGCGTTTTTTTTTATATATATATTGTTTTTATAATAATTCATTTATTACCTAATAAATTCATATACTTTACCTATTTCTAATGAATATATCCAGCAATCAATATCCTGAAATGCTAACAATCTCTTTTTATTGTCCTGTAGCATACAATGTACAGTTGGATTGTTGCTGGCCTGAGGAGAAAGTGTCAGCAATGTGCCAAGTGTGCAGTATAAATAGGCTGCATGCGCAAGGTCAGACTGTTTGTTTATTTGTGTAAAGCGCCATTTTAGATTCGTAATGTTATTAGTTGCAAGTTAGTGTTGTAAGATAGCGTCGTTTGTCTATGTGTTACGCGGCTTGCAAGCATTTTCCGTCCTTTCTAATAGTGCATTTTGTACCTCGTACGTTCCTGGGTAAAAGTGGTATGTGGCTGGCGATGTTTTGCTTGGTTCGGGTTCGTGTAGCCTCATTTTAATTTTTTTCGTCCGACATTTTTGTTCTAGCTTAGCCGATTTTCAAGTGCCGAAACTCAGGAAATATGGCTTAAATTTATGTCCAACCTCACTCCCAGACGTCCTGCCTGTCCCCCCGTGCTGTGTGTGAGTTTATTTTTTTTTTTGCGTGGTTCGGCCGTTAACTTTGTATTTTCGCAATTTTTTTTCTAAGTCCTGTGTTCCTCAACTGCTTGCAGGCTAAGGCAATCCCGCATTTCCTAACTGCTTGGAGGCTAAGTCCCGCTTACTTCAATGCCTGAATTTCTCACCTCGCATTACTGCCTAAATCCAGTGTTTTTCAATGCCTCAACAGCTCATCTCGCTTTGCGAAGCTCGCAGGAGTGCCTTTGGCGCTCATTTCTGCCTAAGTCCCACGTGTTTCAATACCTCAACTGTTCTCCTCACTTCGCGAGGTTCGCATGCGATGAGTGCCTTTGGCGCTTATCGCCTAAGTGCTCCAAGTTTCAAAGCCTCAACTGCTCGCCTTGCTACGCAAGGCTCGCAGCCGATGAGCGCCTTCGCCAATCATCGGCTAAGTGCTCTGTGCTCAGAAGACTTCTGTGCTTCAACGGCTCGCCTCGCTACTCGTGGCTCGCAAACATGACGAAAAATCTCAGTTTGACAATTATAATATGTGATTAGTATTTATTACAGACATGTACTTTCTTTCTGTTAGCCTTTCAGAAGTTTGTGTCATTGTATTCTAATGAGCTTTCTGTTACTGCTACTGAAGGCACTGGCAACTGTAGTTGTTATATTAACATTGTTTAGATAGAATCTTCTTGTTCAGTCAGAGCCCACATTAGAAAGTTGATTATCAGAAACTAAAATGTTTGCAGCAACATAATTGCATAAAAAAGTTTTAAAAAAAATTAAATGCATAATTAAAACATTTTCCATTTTAAAAACATGTTTTAAAGTAATGTTCTTTAAAAAAAATCTTATTTTAAATAATTGATCAGTGCTCTTTTGAGTGAACATTCTTTAAGCAGTGACAGATGTATGTTTTGTGTCCATGTTTTGCAGCTCACATCACATAATATAGGAGTTGACAAGTGCTGCAACTTTTATATATATATTTTAAACTTCTAAAAGTGATCTCTTTAATATAACAACTTTAGTTTACATTTCCCCTTTAATGAAGTATTATATATTCAAGTATTCATAGACTAATATTAGCCATTCATTATAATTACATGCAGAATAACATAAATTATATCTGTAAAAATAAAAACAATTTTTTTATTTTTATTTATCACCTTTAATTTGGTTTATGCATTCTCTGGCATACTAATTCCCCTTATAAACCAGAAGAGAGAAGACAGCAAATTTACACTGTAAATGCAGGCTTTACACTTACTACTTACTATACATTGATTGTAGCAGAGTGTCATTTCTTAAATGTTGTCATATGAAAAGAAGTAAAAAAAATTGATAAAAATGTGAGGGGTGTTCTTTTGTGAGATACTGTACATATATAAACAGTACTCTAAACTGCACAGTGCCATCTACAGCTCAAGAGCAGAGTGTATACATATTATGCAGTACATGCTGTTGTATTTCCCAACACCATGTAGTGTCACCCAAGATGGGCAGGTCATATAAGAGATGTCAATCAAATTGTGATCCACGGGAGAAGGAACTGGCAACCCACTCCAGTATCTTTGCCATGAAAATATTATGGATTAGCACACCCAGACACAAGATTGGTCCGTAGGGTCACAGAGAGTTGGAAATGAATGAACAACAACAAACTGCCTTTGTATTCTATGAATACATGATGTGCTACATCAGCCTATGAAAATAACTAGAATCAGCTGTGCAGGTGGAGGAATTAGTTCTCCAATATTTAGCTGTTCATTAGCTATATTATTTTACACCACTTTGGGTGATGATAAAGAAATAGCCTAATGATCAAGAAGCTGTTGTGTGATGATGTAACCCTGGCTTTGAGTCTTACCACAGATATTTTTGCTTTTGTTAAAGTAGTAAAATTTACTTTTGTCACAGGATAAAAAAGCAAATATGCATTATTTGTAAGAAATCCCCTCCTTACAGTTAATACATATTTGCAGTTTTATCTTGTGACCAAAATAAAAATCACTATTAAAAAAAAAAAAAGCATTGGTGGGACTAGAGCCCAGGACTACATCATCACAGACCAGATTATACACAAAATACAAATCAAATTATATAAATCCATATTACTTTGAGATCTATGATGAGGTACAAAATGAAGTACATGCATTTATTTTTATTTTTCTAGTGAAGACAAGAAGCACTGAACTAATTATTTTATGGACTCAAATTGTCTCTATCCACTTACTTTGCTGCAAAGATCAAACTAGAACTGCCTATTAAGGACAAGTGTTTTGTCAATGAGAGGGTCGGTTTCTACATAAGTTCTGTTGCTGACAACATTAACTGCCAAGTTCATTGTGGGCAAAGTAACTTGTCTACTGGCCTAGATGTTTTCACAACTAACTGTAAAAGATAGGGAGAATGGACCGTACCATGCCACTAGAATACAAAGACTGTGGCTCATATGATAAATAATATAATATATCAGCCAAATACAATGCCATAATGCACATGTATGTTTCAAAGTTTGCAAGTTTTCAATCTTGCTAAATGCTTTAGGTACATAGGTAAAAAAAGAAACTTTATTGCACAAATACAACCGATACTAAAAAATGGGTATCAACACTGTGTCAAAACCAAAGCAAGAATAAGAGTGGTATAACAAAACTACAAGGGGGGACAACATGATGAAATAAATGTGTGAAACAGACCCCAACACTCCGGGTAAGAGAAGAAGAACCCTATGTTCTCAAAGGATGCCTCCTACCTGAAGGATACAACCTATGTTGATACCCCACTTTCTGGCAAACACCCTACAACTCCAACAGGGACAAAGCTAACAGAAGGAAACAAAACGTTCCTTGAATCCCACTCAACTTGCTCAGGGTAATATCATCAGAAGATACCAATAATTAAAAATAATGATAAAAAGATAGACAACTACAAGTAAGGAGAGCTACATGCAATACAATATGAGGTGAAATTAAAATATAAAGCACTAATAAGGCAATAATAAATTCAATTTGGATCAGAGATGCATTAAGGATAAAGCACTAGTAGTAGCCAAAGCAATAAGCATGATGAGCTCTCAAATACATGGTTGGAGAGTCCTAAAACTATTTGTCTAATAACACTGTGTTAATGCTGTAGGCTGTACCCACTGTAAAATAACATGTGGCCCTAACAATAGGAACCTCTTGGACCCTTACTATAACATCCAGTTAAGACAAGAGAAAATCGGACCCTCTCACCCACAGCCTTCAACCTTTGAGGTAGCCAATGTTGGCCATTAGGCAGTGCTAAGGAACATGTTGGCACATTACAAATATATATATATATATATATATATATATATATATATATATATATATTATATTAATATCATACAATACATGACTAATCTTGGTTTGTAGATGTTTTTAACAAATAACCACACTCTCAGTTCATATGAGAACAATCAAACATTAACTGTCCCCTTCCTAAAGGCTGCTGTCTTGCACATCTGTGACCCAAATCACTGCACTTTGTGACAAAGGATTCACACTAACAGTATCATGCTGTTAGGTATCACACAAACACTGACAAGCTGCAGTTTAGATTTATGCAAAGTGGCAACCTGCAGAAAGGGACCTGCAGGAGAGCAAAAGGGACCTGCAGGAGAGCAAAAGGGACCTGCAGGAGAGCAAAAGGGACCTGCAGGAGAGCAAAAGGGTGGGGGTGTGGGGTGTGGGGGGGAGTCCAGAATCTGAGAAACTGTTATTCTGTAGGCCTCTGGAAAGCAAGTGAAGGGTACATATATATAAAGATTACAAGGAGGTAGATCAAATTAAGCAAATAAACCTAGTAAAATTATTTTATACAAAAGAAAATGTTTTGCCGAATGAGTCTCTTTAAGATTATAGTTATGGGGAACCAACATACAGAGAAAAATATATAACAATACAGCTAAAGGTTCATTTTTCCTGAGAAGGCCTCATAAGAGGATGTTCCATCCCTGCATACAGTTAACGCAATAGAGGATGTGGAGCAGAATCCATTCTTGGGAGATCTCATCTGATGTTCATATCGAGTTCTACAACTTTGTCCCCTTCTAATTTTGAGTTCTTATGTTTTTTAGATTTTAGTTTTTATTATCATCCAAGACCTCTAGTCAAACTGGCGTTTTGACAAATTTTAACATGGTAGTTGGAGCTTTCTATATAAAACTGAAAGTCTGCAAGATCCCCACCAATGCAGGATCAGTAAACTCTGTTTATGTAAATGTTTTAAACGTACATTAACCTAAGTTAAACAGATTATAATAAGTGTTATTCATAAAAAAAAGTAATTAAATTAATAACATTTCCAGTGTTTGCATTTTAAGATATTTATACTATTACAGTAACAAGTTGTGGTGTACAACACATAATATGCTCTCTGCATTGATGCATATACTGAATATGTCTCATCATATAATGGTAAACAATTACACTTTTTTAGAATAGTATTATAAATAATACATAGAAGAGTCTCAAAAGACATTTTGTCCTACAGCAGTTTTAATTTATTTGCTTGCACTGCAAGAAGCTTAGGCAACAGGGAGCAAGTGAGGAGAAAAGGATTTTCTGATTACTCACAGGACAGCATAACAGCCTTCATTTATAAATCCATTTAACTTGTTTTCTACTTTTAAGGAATTGCATAAACCAAAACAAATCCCCTAACAAGTATCAGTGGAGATATTTATATATATATATATATATATATATATATATATATATATTTAATTTAAGGTAGGCAAAAGAGCGATAGAAACCCTCCACATACAGTAGTATAGTATATAAAAAGTATATTTGTGTTCACATTTGAATGTTTAAAATAATAGAATATAGAAAAATAATGATCTATATAGGTAGTATCCTCGGTGCTTTACACCCCTTCATATATCAAAAAAGATTATTTAAAAAAAAGAAAAAAACTCTTTATTGGATAATATTGATCCGGAAACTACGCCGATTAAAATGTATAAATATGATACATAGATACTCTAATCATATGAGGTATGAGTAGTAAGATGTGTGGTGATATTCTGTATTCATACCATAGACTATGCTGCAAGATCCTCATAAATCAGGATATACTGGTACTCCTGTTGATACAGGATATACTGATAATCATAGGATAGTGCAGTGATATATAAAAAAAAAAGGGGGGTATCTATATATATATATATAAAAACTGATATACATAAAAGTGAAATCTGATACCTGGAAAAATGCTTAAATGAACTGGAAGACAAGACAAGCATAAATCAAAGGCTCTGCAGGTCCACTGTAATATGGAGTATTGCAAGAGGACAATGGCACAATTGGATATGAGCTAAACACACATATAGCAATATACTTTCTGTTCAGTAGTTAGAGCTCTCCAATATAGTTCTACATAGACTCTCTATTAGCTATGAGTAAGCAAAGATGTTGGATATATAACAATACATAAATAAGAGATAGTAGAGCCCATATAATTTGTACAAAAGGAAAAGATACACTCCAAAGGGTGTTTGTACTTAACTTCCAGCGTTTCCAGGTTCAGAAAGTTGCAAAAAAATATGCCAACAGGCCGTTTCGTCCCTCCATGGGGACTTTTTCAAAGGCTTTTAAAATAAGTAAAAAAAAATATTTCCTGCACAATCCAATACCATTTCAAACATTGTTCCCAGAATAAAGTGGAATAACTCTACTTCTCAGAATTCTGGGCAGTAAATAAGTAATTTTTTTAGATTATTTCAGATATACTAATTATATGAGAGGAAGTAACCTTGAAACAGCTGTACATGGGTAGGTTTCCTGGCTTGTGTAAATCCATCCTGAGCTTTGATTAAAGCTGTATAACACAACAGGTATATGCTTAAAGAAAGCCATATTGAAATGGTATTGGATTACAAGAGCGTGACTTTTGACGGCACATTTGCTAATCCCTGAACAGGTTCCCAGATTGCAGTGGAATAACTGTATTTCTCAAATTCTTGGCAGGAAATACGTTTTGTAACTTATTTTAGACATATAAATGTGAACACAAATGTGAAGTGCAGAGATTAGAGAGATTAGACAGTCATCATAAATGATGTCCTGATAGGTCAAGTATATCAGTCTACAGATTTGAGAAAAGGAAACAGAAGAGCAATAACATAGGGCGGTAAATATCACTACATATTGAGGATTAGAAAATAAAGTATGGGAAGGAGTCTTTAATGTGGCAAAGTCACAAGAAGCTTTTATAACTTTTGAAATAAAGATGATTACATTTGTTAATACAAAAGATAGCAAACTTAATATTGACTCAGGATTTCAGAAACACTAGAAAAATGTCTGACTTGATAAAGAGAGGTGCATCTCTCGAAAGCTCGTAATTTCATTGAATATCTTTGTAACAACCTACTACTTTTGTTGGGCCTGATAAGAACCTAGTTCAAACCTACCCAGTTGGACCATCTGGTTTGTGTATATCCCTGATAGCAGGAACAGAACCAACCCAGCTTATATACGCAAAGCGCCCAGTAGATCACAGGAACCAGTAAATACACCAACTAAATGTTACTGACTGTAACGTAACAATGTCCATTGCATGTTCAGCAGTAATAATCCCAATAGTAAGGATTTGTATTCCCTCAGAATGAAATATACAAGTGAATTATGTAGTTCCAATTGACAACTAGTTTATTGACGGCGGTACAGCATATTTATTCATAACACAGTCCACTCAATCTCCAACACAGTCCCATCAGTCTCCACCAGCCCCCACAATGACCACGTGGGGAGGCCTGTCCATCAAGTGACATAACCCCCAATAATCACCACCCTTGGTCCTGGATGTGACCCTTGATATGCCCCAGTACTTTTAGTTGCATGTACCTTATGTTATTTAGAATAATAACAGTTCGTCTCAGCTTGCTTTCCCATAATCACCTGAGTGTCCCCTGGTGACAGCCAGCTCTTTCCCAATGTACTAGATCTCCTACAACCCAGCACCTCTTAACTCGTGACCCCTTTTCTCCAGGAACCCTGGTAATACATTTAATTCATTAATTAAACTCCCTGGAGAAAAGGCAACACTTCAATACCAAACATGACTGATTAACACTGCAACATCAATAAATTCCCACAAAAATATAATTATTCTGATTAACCCCATACTGTTGTTCCTTCCACACAACATGGTGCACAATTATAATGTAGCTGTCAAATTTCAAGTGTCCAGGCTGGGAGGACAGTGTCAGTCGACAGAAGGAAGAAACAATATCAATAATCCATGTTAAACCAGGGCCCCAATAGTCCAAAAGTCCCTCAAAGTCTGATAATTTGCATACAGTGCCTTGCAAACGTTAAAGACACTTCTGGAAGCTAAGAAAATCGGAATTGTCAAGAATTGTGATTCCTTCAGAAGTTTTGACATGGGAAGTCCTAGTAATGCTTCTTCTGTTTTTTGGGGAAATATCAAATCCCCACTATTTTCTAAGGTGTTTCTTCCCATATACAGTGCTTTGCAAAAGTATTCACTCCCCTTGACTTTTTACCTATCTTGTTACATTACAGCCTTAAGTTTAATGTTTTGTTAATCTGAATTGTATGGGATGGATCAAAACACAATAATCTAAGTTGGTGAAGTGAAATGAGAAAAATATATACATAAAACATTTTTTTACAAAATAGAAAACAAAAATTTGGCATGTATGTATGTATTCATTATCCAAATCTTTGATGATCCCCAGGAGCACCATCAAATCTATCATAACCAAATGGAAAGAACATGGCACAACAGCAAACTTGCCAAGAGATATCTGCCCACCAAAACTCACGGACCGGGCAAGGAGGGCATTAATCAGGGAGGCAGCACAGAGACCGAAGGTAACCCTGGAGGAGCTGCAGAGTTCCACGGCAGAGACTGGAGTATCTGTACATAGGACGACAATAAGCTGTACGCTCCATAAAGTTGGGCTTTATGGCAGAGTGGCCAGAAAAAAAACATTACTTTCAGCAAAAAAACAAAATGGCACGTTTTGAGTTTGCGAAAAGGCATGTGGGAAACTCTCAAAATGTATGGAGGAAGGTGCTCTGGTCTGATGAGACTAAAATTAAACTTCTTGGCGATCAAAGAAAATGCTATGTCTGCCGCAAACTCAACACATTACATCACCCAAAGAGCACCATGAAACATGGTGGTGGCAGCATCATGCTGTGGGGATGTTTTTCAGCAACCGGGACTGGGAAGCTGGTCAGAGTTGAGGGAAATATGGATGGTGCTAAATACAGGGATATTCTTGAGCAAAACCTGTACCACTCTGTGCGTGATTTGAGGCTAGGATGGTGGTTCACCTTCCAGCAGGACAATGACCCCAAACACACTGCTAAAGCAACACTTCAGTGGTTTAAGGAGAAGCATGTAAAAGCCCAGACCTCAATCCAATAGAAAATCTGTGGTCAGACTTAAAGATTGTTGTTCACAAGCACAAACCATCCAACTTGAAGGAGCTGGAGCAGTTTTGCAAGGAGTAATGGGCAAAAATCCCAGTGGTAAGATGTGGCAAGCTCATAGAAACTTATCCAAAGTGACTTGGAGCTGTGATTGCCTCAAAAGGTGGCTCTACAAAGTATTGACTTTAGGGGGGTGAATAGTTATGCACATTTACTTTTTCTGTTATTTTGTCCTATTTGTTGTATGATTCACAATAATAAAAAAAAAACTTCTTCAAAGTTGTGGGCATGTTGTGTAAATTAAATGATGCATATCCTCAAACATTCCATGTTAATTCCAGGTTGTGAGGCAACAAAAATGCCAAGGGTGTGAATACTTTTGTAAGGCACTGTAGTTATACATTGCCCATTTGGTATAAACTTCTCCATGTATTTTAAACGTTTTCTTTCTTTTACTTTTTTTCTTTCCTTTTCTTATTGATTTTTGATGAACCATAAAGGCTTAAAATTACAAAAAAACAAAACAATAATAATGTATGAGAAAAAAGAAGGGGGGGTAGGAAAGAGGGGTCGATATAAAATTTCACCCCCTGCATAATGCAGATAAGGCGTCAAATTTTATCATTCTCTTTTTTTATTTCAGCCTAAATTTCATTTTATTAGAGTCCATATGTCCCAGCAGGATACCCATGGTTTATATTTTTCATCTAGTTTCACTGAAATTGTATTCACTGTGTATATGTATTGTATTTTTTTCTTAACTTCTTCAAATATGGGAATGCTTGTTTTCCAGGTTTTTGCTATGACACTTCTGGAAGCTAAGAAAATCGGAATTGTCAAGAATTGTGATTCCTTCAGAAGTTTTGAAATGGGAAGTCCTAGTAATGCTTCTTCTGTTTTTTTGGAAATATCAAATCCCCACAATTTTCTAAGGTGTTTCTTCCCATATACCGTTCCTTGCAAAAGTATTCAGTCCCCTCGACTTTTTACCTATTTTGTTACATTACAGCCTTAAGTTCAATGTTTTATTAATCTGAATGTTATATGATGGATCAGAACACAATAGTCTAAGTTGGTGAAGTGAAATAAGAAAAATATATACATAAAACTATTTTTTAGAAATAGAAAACAGAAAATTGTCATCTGTGTATGTATTTACCCACTTTGTTATGACGCCCATAAAAAGCTCTGGTGCAACCAATTACCTTCAGAAGTCACATATTAGGGAAATTATGTCCATCTGTGTGCAATCTAAGTGTCACATGATCTGTCATTACATATACACACTTTTTTGAAAGGCCCCAGAGGCTGCAACACCTAAGCAAGAGGCACCACTAACCAAACACTGCCATGAAGACCAAGGAACTCTCCAAACAAGTATGAGACAATGTTGTTGAGAAGTACAAGTCAGGGTTAGATTATAAAAAAATATAGAAATCTTTGATGATCCCCAGGAGCACCATCAAATCTATCATAACCAAATGTAAAGAACATGGTACAACAGCAAACCTGCCAAGAGACGGCCGCCCACCAAAACTCACAGACCGGGCAAAGAGGGCATTAATCAGGGAGTCAGCACAGAGACCGAAGGTAACCCTGGAGGAGCTGCAGAGTTCCACAGCAGAGACTGGAGTATATGTACATAGGATGACAATAAGCCGGATGCTCCATAGAGTTGGGCTTTATGGCAGAGTGGCCTGAAGAAAACCATTAATTTCAGCAAAAAACAAAATGGCACGTTTTGAGTTTACGAAAAGGCATGTGGGAGACTCTCAAAATGTATGGAGGAAGGTGCTCTGGTCTGATGAGACTAAAAATGAACTTTTCGGCCATCAAAGAAAAGGCTATGTCTGGCGCAAACCCAACACATCACATCTCCCAAAGAACGCCATTTCAGCAGCCGGGACTGGGAAGCTGGTCAGAGTTGAGGCAAATATGGATGGTGTTAAATACAGGGATATTCTTGAGCAAAACCTGTACCACTCAGCGTGATTTGAGGCTGGGACTGAGGTTCACCCTCCAGCAAGGACAATGGCCCCAAACACACTGCTAAAGCAACACTTCAGTGGTTTAAGGGGAAACATGTAAAAGCCCAGACCTCAATCCAATAGAAAATCTGTGGTCAGACTTAAAGATTGCTGTTCACAAGCGCAAACCATCCAACTTGAAGGAGCTGGAGCAGTTTTGCGAGGAGGAATGGGCAAAAATCCCACTGGTAAGATGTAACAAGCTCATAGAGACTTATCCAAAGCGACTTGGATCTGTGATTGGCCAAAAGGTGGCTCTACAAAGTATTGACTTTAGGGTGGTGAATAGTTATGCACATTTACTTTTTCTGTTATTTTGTCCTATTTGTTGTTAGCGTTACAATAAAAAAACAGCATCTTCAAAGTTGTGGGCATGTTCTGTAAATTAAATGCTGCAAATCCTCAAACAATCCATGTAAATTACAGGTTGTGAGGCAACAAAACACAAAAAATGCCAAGGGGGGTGAATACTTTTGTAAGGTACTGTATATCGCTCTCTTGCCTTGTAAGCAAATCACAGACTTTTCATACAAATCTACAACACAGAATTGTAAAGAATGTATGAATGGCATTTACCATCCAGGGACAGATTTGAGATTTATCATCTCGCTGGAGACATAAACATTTAGGGCCTCATTCTATTAGCGGCCGCAGCCGTTGCGGGGCCGCAAGGACCGGCCGCAAGCTATTCGGCTATTCTATTCCCTTACGGCCGGAGGCTCCGGCAGGCTTGCGGCCGTTGCCTTGCTATCTCTTGTGGCCGCTCGCGCCAGAGGAAAGCCTTTGATCTAAAACGGCCGCAAGAGTTTTGCTATTCAATTGCTCCGGGAAACCTCTCTGCAAGGCTAAAAGCGAGCCGCAGCTTACTTGCAGGAAAGAGGTCTCGCTAGCACCAATTAAGCACATAAAATAGCTCAAATAAAGCCATCCTGCACTTTGAGAAGACTATAAAGGGATTTTAGGTGTTAGAATAAATAGCACATAATTATCCTGTACTCAAATCCGTAAAATATTTTATTTTTAATATCCGTAAAATATCCATGTAAAAAGTCCAGAGTGCTTGGAGCACCTCAGACACACCCACGCCGCAGCCGGAAAATAAACAGTTAATTTGAACTCGGGTTTGGGCAGATGTGCAAGCTTGAGAGGGGGTTCCTTTTAATCCTCATGTCCCCCAATATGATCCCTAGCATTTACAGAGCTGTACAGTGCAGGCTTGAATTTATTTTTGAGTTTTTATATTTCACAGATTACGGCCGGTTCCAAGATATGCGGCCGGCCGTAAAAGGAGATCCTTGCGGGGCCGTATAATAGAATCGCGAGTTAACTGAACCCCCGCAAGGAATCGCAGCCTTACGGACGATTTACGGCCGCTAATAGAATGAGGCCCTTAGAGAGGAGCTTGCTGCATTTTTTTTTAATATTGTACCCCATTGCTCTTTGTCAAGGGTTGTATTCCCTTTTTTTTTTTTCTATGACATTTTTAAGGTTAATTTGACTATTGTAACATGGTCATTTAGGTAATTATATAGAATGGATATATTTTACTTTCCATTGTAAATGCAGCTTTTCTCAAAAGGTGTTTTCCTGGTGGATTTGTTGCCCCTTAGAACATAAGCCATGTTTATATTTATTGAGACAAAGTTAAGTCATTCTCTTTGTGATAAGTGGAATTTATCCATATACTCTGAAAGGGCCCAGTTTGCGTTTTTTGTGAAGACATCTAATCCATCATGGTAACTGAGAGTTTTTATCACTGAGCCAAGATTACTTTTTAATAAATGCATTATTTTATTGATTTGTTTCCACAAAACAAGAGAGTGTGAAATACTTTGAGGAATAATTTTCATATTCATTTTGTGTATTAGGCTTAGCCAGAGCACATGTGTTGTACTTTGAGTATATCAATTTCTACCCATCTAGGAGAGGTTTCCTTGGGTAATCATTTAGATAGTTGTACAAGTCTGGTTGCTTTGTAGTATGTTAGCAGTTCTGGTATTGCTAGATCTATTTTTTTGAGGCTATCATAGATGCTCTATTTAACCTTGTTTTTTGTGGTTCCAAATAAAGCAGAGGATATCTCCTTGTAGTTTTTGTTTTGATTGCTGTCATAATTGTTCTGAAGAGATACACCAGCTTGGGGAGTGTGTTCATCTTTAACACATGTATTTTGTCTAACAAGGAGACTTTGTGGGAAGAGCAGTCATTTAGGTCTTTAAATACATTTTTAAAGATATTTGGGTACTTGCACTATAGACTAAATTGGTTTGTTTGGTTATATAGATGCCTAAGCATTTTATGTGGTGTTGTTACCATTTGATGGAGGAGTCCGGAGATAACATTTGTTTCTGTTTGCTTTTGGAGTGATATTTCAAGCTTCACTGTTATCTGTGTTCACCTTAAAGTCAGGGATGTTTCCAAATTTCTCCAAAATATTTAGCATATTAGGGAGGCTGGTTAGTGCCTTTGTGATTGGTAGCAGGATGTTGTCTGCTTTCTGTATTCTTTGTCCGTGATTTCAATTCCTTTGACATTTGGACACTCTCTTACAGTTATAGGTAAAGGTTCTATGCATAGAGCAAAGATCAGCGGAGATAGGGGGCAAGCTTGTCTTATCCCTCTAGAGATCTTAAATTGCTGAGTTAGAAAGCCTTGGTAGGAAATGTATGCTTTGTAGACAGAATAAAGTGTCATAATGCTTTTTAAGAAAGTATCACCTAGGCCAAATTTGCACAAGGTTTCATACATAATCCCCAATCAATCCTATGAAAAGCCTTCTCTGTGTCTAGCGATTGCAGCATGAAAGAAATCTTTTTTTTAAAGCAATATTTATGAGGTTAAAGGTTTGTCTAGTATTGTCTGGGGCTTCTCTGCCTGTAATGTATCCAACTTGATTCAGATGGATCATATGTGGGAGTAAATGTGCTAATCCTTTAGCCAGAAATTTTGAATATAATTTCATATCACTGTTTATTAATTAAATGGGACTGTAACTTTGGCATTGGGTATAGTCTTTTATTTTTAATTTAGGGATGAACGAGTCTACTCTTTGTTGTTTAGGTTTTTTAGCTAACATTTAGTCAAACACCCAAAAATTTGACTGATTCGGCTGATGTTTGGCAACTTGAACCTTCAGCTCCCTCCACAGGTTTTCTATGGGATTATGGTCTGGAGACCACTCCAGGTCCTTAATGTGCTTCTTCTTAAGCCACTCCTTTGTTGCCTTGGCTGTGTGTGGAATACCCATCCATGACCCATTTTCAATACCATGGCTGAGGGAATGAGGTTCTCACCCAAGATTTGACCGTACATGGCCCCGACCATCGCCCCTTTGATGCGGTGCAGTTGTCCTGTCCCCTTAGCAGACAAACACCCCCAAAGCATAATGTTTCCTTCTCCATGTTTGACGATGGGGATGGTGTTCTTGGGGTTATGGGCAGCATTCCTCCTCCTCCAAACACGGCGCGTTGAATTGATGCTAAAGAGCTTGATTTTGGTCTCATCTGAGCACAACACTTTCATCCAGTTCTCCCCTGAATCATTCAGAAGTTCATTGGCAAACTTCAGATGGGCCTGTAAATGTGCTTTCTTGAGCAGGGGAGCCTTGTGGGCGCTGCAGGATTTCAGTCCTTCACTGTGTAGTGTGTTACCAATTGTTTTCTTGGTGACTATGGTCCCAGCTACCTTGAGATCATTAACAAGATCCTCCTGTGTAGTTCTGGGATGATTCCTCACCATTCTCATGATCATTGAAACTCCAAAAGGTGAGATCTAGCATGGAGCATCAGACCGAGGGAGACTGGCAGTTATTTTGTGTTTCTTCCATTTGCGAATAATCGCACCAACTGTTGTCACCTTCTCACTAAGCTGCTTTGAGATGGTCTTGTAGCCCATTCCAGCCTTGTGTAGGTCGATTGATTGCTTCTGTGGACAGGTGTCTTTTATACAGGTAACAAGCTGAGATTAGGAGCACTCCCTTTAAGAGAGTGCTCCTAATCTCAGCTCGTTACCTGTACAAAAGACACCCGGGAGCCAGAAATCTTGCTGATTGATAGAGGATCAAATACTTATTTCCCCCACTGACCTGCAAATTAATTTATAACTTTTTTGTCATCATTTTTTTTTTTTTGTTATTCTGTTTCTCACTGTTAAAACACACCAACTATTAAAATAATAGACTTCTTTATCATTAGACAAACGTTCAAAATCTGCAGGGGATCAAATACTTTCCTCCCCTCCCCCCCCACTTTATCTACTCTACGTTAAAATTACCCAGTTTATTATTATTATTCAGTCATTGATTTGAATCTCCTATTTAACAACCATATCAAGATGACACTCATTTTCATTACTGCAAATATTATGAAAGAAAAAAAAAGAGTTATGATTAAACAAATATATTTCAAATAAATCATCATAGCTGATGAATTGACTATTATTAAACTACACTATATAGTTTCACCTATATAGAATGCTCCTGGAAATTTTACACCATTATGAGGTACACAGCATTGGATGATATGTAATAAAAGTTACCAATTATTCTATGATGTTGGTTACTTGAAGTTAGGAAGTTTTTCGAAGGCTGCACATCACAGTAGGTCCTTTAGTGGAGAGAAACAAGTTGTGGAAATGTCTGGGAGACAGGAAGAGAAAAAGTGAGATATCACAGTTAGGTGGTACACAGGATATATTGAAGGGGCATGGTTATGTAAGCACATGCAGCCTTATTAAATTGAGATTTGGACAATTGAATAGGGCTCTATATTAGCACAGAGCATATTTTTTTTACAGATGTTTTTCATTAGTGAAGACCTTGCTTTTGGATACAAGTTCACTAACCAAAAATGTCTGTAAAAAAGATGCTATGTGCTTATATAGAGCCCTCAATTGGCCAAATTGCAATTTAATAAGGCTGGTGGCTAGGACGAGTATGTTAGCTTTATTATTATTATTATTATTATTATTATTATTATTATTATTATCATTTGTTTATAACGCACCAACATATTCCGTAGCGCTGTACATAAGATAAGTTCCAGGCAAAGGAAAATACAAATCAATACATAGCAAAGAAAGGAGGGCCCTGAATCCAGTGTCCATGGTGCTTTCCCCAAATCACCCTGCAGGATTGAAACTCACAGACTTACCACCTAAAGGTATTGTGTGTGATAAAGGAGGGAGAGAGATGTGCTGAGTGTGTTAGGGTGGAAGGTGATACGCTTCTTTAAAGAGATGGGTTTTTAGTGAGATTGTGAATATTTAGAGGCAGGACGATAATCAGGTGGAGCGAGGGAAGGAGTTCCAGAGAATAGAGGCTGCACGAGAAAAGTCCTGGAGCCGCGAGTGAGAGGAGGTGACAAGAGTTGTAGAAAGAAGAAGGTTATTAGCAGAATGAAGAGGTCGGTTAGGGGAATATTTGGAGATGAGAGCAGAGATGTACGGTGGTCCGCTATTGTTAAGGGCTTTGTAAGAAAGGGTCATGATTTTAAATTTTATTTTGGAGTCTAAGTGAAGTCAGTGTAGTGATTGACAGAGAGGTGATGCCGACACTGAACGCTGGGTACGGATGATGGGTCTAGCAGAGGCATTCATAATGGATTGAAGTGGGGATAGTCGGGTGGTGGGTAGGCCAGCAAGAACCGAGTTGCAGTAGTCAGGTCGATGAGAGAGTGTATTAGGATTTTAGTTCTGTCTTGTGTAAGATAGTGGTGAATTCTGGAGATGTTTTTTAGATGAGAAGGCAAGATTTTGTTAGTGACTGTATGTGAGGGATGAAAGACAGAGCGGGGTCCAGTAGAACTCCAAGTCAATGATGATGATGTCGTTGTTGACAGTGAGAGAGATGTGAGGTATTGACGCTGTGGTATCGGGAGGGAAGATTAGGAGTTTAGTCTCAGACATGTTGAGGGTGAGTGGACATCCAAGAGGATATACTAGAAAGGCAGTTGGAGACGTGTGTTAGAAGAGAGGGGGATAGATCTGGTGATGAGAGGTAGATTTGAGTATCATCTGCATAGAGATGATACTGAACCCAAAAGAGTTTATTAGGGTACCAAGTGAGGATGTGTAGATGGAGAAGAACAAGGGGCCTAGGACTGAACCTTGGGGTACACCAACAGACAGGGGTGAGTAGAAAAAGAGGTGTCAGAGAAGTAGACACTGAATGATCGATTTTGTAGGTATGATGAGAACCTCGAGAGAGCAGTGGATATGGAGTAGAAGTGGACGGTCAACTGTGTCAAAGGCAGCAGAGAGATCCAGAAGAAGTAGAATAGAAAAATCATTAGTGACTTTACTTAGAGCTGTCTCAGTGGAATGTTGGGGCCGGAAGCCGGATGGGAAGGTGTGAAGAAGAGAGTTAGAGGAAATAAAGCTGGTAAGATGGTTATAGACAAGCTGCTCCAGCAGTTTGGAAGCCAAGTAGAGAGATAGGGCAGTAGTTAGATGCAACATCAGAGTCAGATGAGGGTTTTTGAGGATGGATGTAATTATGGCATGTTTTAGAGAAGATGGAAACATACCAGTATTTAGGGAAAGAGGTGTGTGAGAGCTGGGATTAGTGTGGTTGAGAGGTTAGGGATAAGCTGAGATGGAATAGGATCTAGTGGACAGGTAGTGAGGCGAGTGGATGATAACAGGCCTGAGACTTCGTCCTCTGTAGTCTGGTGAAGGCAGTTCATGGTGGCTGTGGTATTGGGGAAGGGGGAAGACTGGGTGCTGTTGGTTAGTTGAGAGGGTGGAGTGTGTAATCCACCATGAGAGGAACGTTCATTGCAAATGTTTAGAATTTTATGCAAAAATGGTTGGCAATGTCTTCAGCTGTGAGAGAGGAAGGGACGGAAGGAGGTGGTGGGCGAAGGAGAGTATTGAAAGTCGCGAACGGACGCTTGGGGTTAGAGGACAGAGTTGATATTAGTGATGTCCTTTGAGATTAGAAGTAAAAATAATTTGCCTTAAAGAAAGAAAAGGGTTCTTCACAAGGGTGGTTAATCTGTGGAATTCTCTACCAAAGGAGGTGGTGACAGCGGATTCGATAGATAACTTTAAAAAGGGATTGGATATATTTTTAAATAAAAAGGGCATTAAGGGCTATCCTGGATAGAGAGAGAATATTGATCCAGGGATGAATTCCATCACCTGTATCTAAGGTCAGGAAGGAATTTTATATTTTTTTCCCTGTTGAGACAATTGGCAAGGTTTCACTGGTGTTTTTTTTCTGTTCGCCTTCCTCTGGATCAATTAACAATTAATCTGTGTATTGCAGATCAGAGGAGATATATAAAGGTTGAACTTGATGGACTAAAGTATTTTTTCAACCTAAATTTCTATGTAACTATGTGAAGTAGAGTTGTTTGGCAAGGTTGAGGGTGGAGGAATAGGAGCATAACATAAATTTGTAGTGGAGGAAATCTGCTGAAGTGCATGATTTCCTCCATAGTCATTCAGCAGTGTGGGAGCACCTCTGGATGTATTGTGTTTGTGCCATGGTTGTGGATGAGAGCGAGGGCATCTGCGTGTGGTAATGGGGGCCAGAGTGTCAAGGGTGGAAGAGAGAGTAGAGTTGTAGTGTGAGGTGGCAGTGTCAGGGCAGTTGAGGTTGGTGATGGGCTGAGAAGGGGTTGGATAATAGTGGGGAGCTGTGCAGGGTCAAGTGCTAGCAGGTTTCTGTTTGTGATGGTGGCAGGGGTTAAAGAAGGGTGGTGAGAGGAAGATGTGGTGAGGGGGAAGGAAAGGAAGTGATGATCAAATAGAGGGAGTGGATGGATGACTGGGTAGGAGGTTGTGCTAACATTGGTGAAGATAAGGTCAAGAGAATGTCCAGCATGATGTGTTGAAGAATCTGTTAGTTGTGAGAGGCCAAGGGAAGAGGTGAGTGCAAGCAGTTTGGCTGCTGCTGGGGGGATGGGAGTGTCAACGGCAATGGTAAAATCTCCAAGTACCAGTGAAGGAACACTGGAGAAGAGAAAGTTAGGGAACCAGGCAGAAAGGTGATCAAGAAAGGAGAGGAAGTGCCTGGGGGCGATAGATCACAGCTACACATAGAGAGATAGGTGAGAAGAGGCAGATTGTATGAACTTCAAAGGATGAGAATTGGAGGGATGAGACAGGGGGTATGAGGTGAAATGTACAGCGAGTAGAAAGCAGTACCCCCACACCACCACCTTGTTTGTTTCCAGGTCTAGGTGTGTGGCTGAGGTGAAAACCACCATGAAAGAGTGCTGCAGGGGAGACAGTGTCTGAGGAAGAGAGTCAGGTTTCAGTGAGAGACAGAATATTGAGGGAGTTGGTAATGAATAGGTCATTACGGAAAGTGAGTTTATTGCAGATAGATTGTGCGTTCCAGAGGTCGCAGGAGAAAGGTAGAGTAGAAGGTTTGTGACAAGTGATGGATTTCAGAATCTGGGTGTTACGGGTGTTTGCTGGTGTTAGCTTTAGACAAAGCATGGGAATAGGAAGAGATTTTATTTTTATGACTCCTGTTTTCGTGACTAATAAAGTTCTTCATAAGGCTCTGAAGGTTGCTCATCCTGATCCCTCGTCTCAGAATATACTGTATATGGTTATATCTAATGGCATGCTTGTAGATTTCTTTGTGTGCTTAGGCTAAAGAAAAATATTTCTGAAGTTGATTGGTTTCTGGTACAGGGATGTCTGAATGGAGTCCTTCTTTCAGAAGATTGGAATGACTATGAGGACACGCAGGATATCACAATATACCAATATATTCATGGACTTATGTCTACTAGCCATACAATATCCTTATTCTATTTTCTTTACATAGATGGCATTCTTATAATCTGGACTGCTGGTGAAACAAAATGACGGAAATTCCTCAACAAAAACTACCATGAATTTCACCCCATAAATTAATCTGAAGCTTACCTATTCCCATAAAGCAACTTTCTAGATATTACAATCAATATAAAAAAAACCTCAATTTAGATATACTTTCTCTCTAATGGGATATTGTAAATCTTAGCTATGCTTTGATCAATGTTAACCTATATTCAGTGTGCCTATATCTTCTGCAGCTATTCCAGCTTTATTGTGAGACCTTTATTGTGGTAAAGAGGGTATAGCCTAGAAGCTGGTAATGCAATCCTACTCAATTAGAAATTAAACAATATCATATTCCCTAAAAGTGTTCTGTGTGAGCGTTTTTCAAAAAGGAATTATAATTTAGGCTCAGAAGAGCTGGAGTCAAAAAGTCATTGTAGCAATCATACAATAGTATTAAAATCAGTTTTGGAAGAAGAAAAAAAATGAACATGGCTTTTTTTAAATGTATTTTTGACATTAGCCGGGCTCTCCACTTTATAAGGTGTTCAGGTGGTGTGAGTAGATCTGTGCAGAATTTGTCCTAAAAGTTTTACTAGTCTGATTCAAGTGATTACTGTCAGGAAAACAAATTTACAGTTTCTTGTCAGCAACCGGGCAAATCCTTTCCTACCACCTCGACAATTAAAAAAGTGCTCAGACAAGCAGAGCTGTGCAAATATAAGTTTTAAAAGCTATTGCTTTACAGGTATTCAGTTATTAAATACGCAAATTAAACCTTATTGTATTTTATAAAGTGAAGGAGAAAAACTGTTTCACTCACAGTTCTTGGTCAAACGCTTCTTACACACAGGCTCTACTATACCATTAGGTTATGTCAAGTATCTTAAAACTGTGAGTAGTTATTAACATTTTTACAATTCCAATTGTAAATTAAGGATATTTTCAGAGTTCTGGACATCCTTTCTGGTTAAATGAAATGGTCAAAATAAACACCATACAAACTCAGTTGTTACGACTCTTTAAACTAAAGACCTGCAATCTCAGTCAGCCTTGTCTTCTCTTTTCTCTTCTTGGTTGACAGTGCTTTACATAAGTGTTAGACAACCTACAATAATAAAATGGTATCTTAGGAGCCTCAAAACTTATATTTCTATCTTCTTGGACAGTGGTTGTTGACTTTTATTTAAACATAAGAATTAGATTAGATTGCAAGTTTGTTAGTTTTCAATCTTGTATGGTGCTTTGGCGAAAGCACTATGGATACTGTATTCTAATCCCAAAGACAGGGCTTTCCATCCTTTGCAGTGTTTTAATACTGCTATTGTTTTTTACCTTGAACTTAACCCAAGTATAGCGCTACAGAAAATGTTGGCGCGCTTCAAATAAATGATAATAATAAGCCAATAATTGTGCCTCATTACCCACAGCCTGGGTCCTCTCCACAATCTGAAATATTAATTACCAAAATAATGCAGTGCCCTTTGAGGACAAGTACATCCAACCCACTGCTAGAAGAAGCAGTTGGCACACCTTTTCTTAAAAGGTATGTTTTGTCTCAGATTGGTAAAAGGAAGAGAAGTGGCCTTGTGCAGCTCATTACAGTTAACTGTAAGAGTGCTGTGTGTTTATAAAATGCAGCGTTCCCAGCATGGTTATGCTGTGTCACTTAGAGACATTGGACATTGCCAGGCCATTCTTATGGCACTCATATACTGACAGGTTTGTGTTTTTCTGGATAATGATTTAACTTGAGAAGCATGCAGTATTCCCTAGGGCCATTGCCTCTAAGACTTTAATTTTCCAACTTAATTGTATCTTCAGCTCGTCAAGTTACCAGACACTTAATGAAATTCTAATTTTAGTCGATAAATTCATTGTTTGTTCTCCCCATCTGAAACAGGTAGTTGCTTCCATTTCAGCAGAGTTAATCAACTCCCTGATTAATGAATGGATTTATTGAAGAAGTGCACAGGCTGTCAACAAACTGCAATTATGCAACCAGCCTAGAATCTGGAAAGAAGTAGGCCTGTGAGTTACAGAAATTTACCAGGCATTTCAAGGGCTTAAGGAGATGGTACTCCAGTTACAAAAGCTAAAAACTATTAGCCTTATTAAATTGCGATTCAGCCAATTGAAAAGGGCTCTATATAAGCACAGAGCATATTTATTTTACAGAAGTTTTTAGTTAGTGAAGACCTTGCTTTTGGATAGAAGTTCACCAACTAAAAACTTCTGTAACAAAATATATGCTCTGTGCTTATATAGAGCCCTATTCAATTGGCCGTATCACAATTTAATAAGGCTGTATATCACTATAGTGTTCAAGTTAAAATATATGCTTTTGAGGAGCCACACTTGATACTGGGGACAAAAAATTTAAATAATCTAACCTCTAAGTTTATTGTCAATAATATTCATATATGTACTGTAGTAAGAGCCACAATTTTGGTTTCAGTAATACTTATAAAAAGTAGGAAAACCTCTTGAATTAAAATTTGGCAATTCAACAGTACAACCTACCAAGAGGCCAGTAGGAACAAGCAGCTCAAAAACGCATCGGATGAACACAGCAAAGTCAAATTTATTATAAAAGTAAACATACCTATATAACAGGTTATAATCACCCTAACCTGTTTCCCCTATGATTTTGCAAAAACCTTAAAAAATCACATACTCCGGTGGATTTTACATGTCTGAGAAGGATGACATATTAGGCTACATACAATTGTTAAACTGCAGATGGCTCTTTCAGAAAAGCATGTCATTAAAACTGGATTAGTCCAGTTAAATAGGGGCTATCCTCAGACAGATTTATACATGAAGCTGAAGTTAAAGGTGTAAATAGAGGAAGATCAAATGAAACATGATGTTTAAAATCAACTGTAGTCCACAATTTTAAATAATACATTTAAAATAATGTATTTTATATATTATAAAGTTCTTTTTGCTTGACAAATAAATTGTATTCATTTAAGGAAGTAAAAAAAAGTATTACAGAAACAGATACAAAACAACGTATAAACACAAATTCATGGATTGTGTTAATTGTATTTTATTATCTGACTAGCGACTTGCCCGTCAAAAAATGACGGTCGATAAAAGAAAGTGTTGAAATGCTGTTTGTGACACAATGTGAGTGTACTGTGTGCCTCAAGTAACTAAATTCCTCAAAAAGCAGAAATCTACATTACATAAAATAAGAAAAACTAAAATCACCAAAAATAAAAAATGTACATTACAGAACAAAAAAATAAAACCTAAGTCACAAAAAATAAAAAAAGGAACATTACAGAAAATAACAAAATACATTACAACCCCCTCTCACTACAAAATGTTTTAAAAAATTACACAACTGAAAATGAAATACATATAATACATACATAAAATACAATACAACACAATTAAATACAATACAATACAACACAATTCAATTAAATACAACACAACACAATTCAATTAAATACAATACACCACTATCTAATATACATGCCAGTATCTAATATACATGCCACTATCTAATATACATGCCACTATATAATGTAATAAACATTCCACTATCTAATATACAATACTATCTAATAATACATACCCCTATCTATCTAATATACAATACATGCTATCTATATATATATAGCTACCCTAATTGTAAGCTACAATAAAATAATTAAGACCACTTACCTTTGAGATGTTTCTTCAGATCAGCAACCTACGGTACAAAAGATTAAAAAAATTAATACAACACGTTTACATGAAATACCTAAACATTCTAAACATTCTAAATATTCTAAATATTATTCTCACCTTTCCAGCATGTCCCTTTCCAGCATGTCACGTCCCAGCATGTCACGTCCTCCATGTTCCGTCGTCCATCTTTGCGTCTTGTCCGGCGATACTCCTGTAAAAAAAAACATTACATTAGTAAGCATAAACCAAATGTAAATAAACACAATCTACATTATACTTACCTTTCCGCGATGTCTCCGGCCTCCTCATCTTCTCCGGAAGCATCCGCGCATGAAAAAAAAAAAAAAAAAAAACGACACACATCCGCCCTGGCGGATGTCTCCGACCCTAATGACCTTCCAATGGAGTGTTCCAGAATAAAATTGGCAATGGCGGCTTCTGATTGGCTGAAAAGGCTGTCTATCAAATTCAGCCAATGAGAAGATTCCATTTGTGAACCAATGAAAAAAGTATACACCCCAAAATACAACGGTGATTGGATAACACACCTGTCAATCTTTATTTGAAGGAATCCTAAGGCTTTATTGCTATCAGCCAATCACAATGGAATATACCCCCACTTACTGATTGGCGAAGACATCTGCGCCTTCCCATTGGCTGTAATATTGATTGATATTAACAGTAGCCAATGAGAATGCACCAAAATCCTTCACCAATCAGTATGTGAGGGTGTATTCCATTGTGATTGGCTATTGTAAGTGCAACCAATCAGAATGCGCAGAGGCTTCAACCAATCACCCTGTGGGGGTGTATTCCATTGTGATTGGCTGAAGGCATCTGCGCCTTGTGATTGGTTTAAATAAAGATTGACAGGTGCATTATCCAATCAGAGTGGAATTTTAAGGTGTATCCGTTTGTGATTCGTTCACACATTGGCGCCTCCTGATTGGGTGAATTTGATAGACAGCGTTTTCAACCAATCAGAAGGCGCCATTGCTTCTTTTCTTCTGGAAAAGTCTCCTGGAGCCTCATTAGCGTTGAGGATGTCCGGGAGTGCGGATGTAAGTATATATATATATATATTTTTTTTACAGGGCATGGCAGAAGAGGATCCGGAGGAGGCCGGAGACATGGCCAGGAGGTAAGTAGAATGTAGATTATGTTTATTTTTTTTTTATGTATGTGTATTAATGTTGTGTTTTTTTTAACAGGTGCCGCGTCGGAGAAGGATTCAAAGAATAAGGAGGGGACATGCCGGAAAGGTGAGTAGAATATTTAGAATGTATAGAATGTATAGAATGTTTATTTTAGAACTGTAAACGTGTTGCAATAATTATTTTTATTTTTTTCGTAGGTGGCTGATCTCAATGGACATCTGCAAAGGTAAGTGGTCTTAATTATTTTATTTTAGCTTAGACTTAGATTAGTTAATATATAGATAGCATTTATTGTGTGTTAGCTAGGGGTATGCGTTTTATATAGATAGCATAGGATGTATTGTAGATAGATTGTGGTATTTATTTAGATAGATTGGGGATGTATTATTATATAGATAGCATGCATATTAGATTATGCTATATATTTAGATAGCTTGGGGATGTATTATTATATAGATAGGATGTATATTAGATTATGTTATTTATTTAGATTGTGGATGTATTGTTATATAGATAGGATGTATATTAGATTATGCTATTTATTTAGATAGATTGTGTGATGTATATTAGATAGGGGTAAATTGTATTGTAATTGTATGCATTTGTATTTTATGTATTAGTATAATATGTATTTCCTTTTCCGGTGTGTTTTTTTTTTTCTGTAGTGAGGGGGGGTTGTATTTTTTTTTTGGTTTATTTCTGTAATGTTCCTTTTTTATTTTTTCTGACTTAGGTTTTTTTGGGGGGAGTTAGGTTTTTATTTTGATGTAATGTAGATTTTTTTGTGTGACTTTAGGCTTTTTTATTTTCTGTAATTAGAGTGGTGGGGGTTAATAGGGGGTAGGTAGTGTAGATGTTAATAGGTTAGTGTAGAGGGTGTTTAGTTGATCTTTAATGTTTTATTGGGGGAGTATAGTGCAGTATAGTGTTTATACTTAGTGTCATGATGGTCCTTGAGGACCATCATGGCACTTATGTGGTTAATGTAGTGTTGTAACAGGCCCATAATGGTGTTAATATACCCTTATGGGACTGATGGGGTTAAATAGAGGCTTATGGGGGTCTGTATTGACCCCCATGAGTGACAGGGTTAATGAAGGGCTTATGGGGGTCTCTATTGACACCCATGAGTGACAGGCTTAATGAAGGGCTTATGGGGGTCTGTATTGACCCCCATGAGTGACAGGGTTAATGAAGGGCTTATGGGGGTCTATATTGACCCCCAATAGTGACAGGGTTAATGAGGGTATTATGGGGGTCTGTATTGACCCCCATGATTGACAGAGTGACAGTGTATATATTTTTTCTTTTACAACGGGTCCTTTAAGGACCTTTACGGTCCTTTAAGGACCTGTGACGCAGGGATTTTTAATTTTGATTGCAGCGGGGGTCCCCGATCGCGTGCAATCGGGACCCCCACTGCGATGGTTAATGTGGGGTTAATGCAGGGATCGGATCCTTTCTCGGATCCCTTCTTGGGTAAGTTGTAGGTGGCTGGGCGGTCCTGGGTCTTTGAGCCTCGTTTTCATTTTTTTCGGCTGCCATTTTTTCTCTCGCTTAGGGGATTTTCGTGTATCTGAACTCGGGAATTTGGACTTCAATGGAGGTGTAACTTCACTTTCAGAGGTCCTGGGTGCCCTCCCTTGCTATGGGTCAGCTTTTTATGTAGTTTTTGTGAGTATTTGGTGTATTTTCACTGTTTTTATTTGCGCGCGGGTCAGCCGTTATAGTCGGATTCTTAGTGCGTGTTTGTTACGTTAAGCAATGAGCGCCTGTGGCGCTCTTTGCCTCATTCCCTAAGTGCTTTGCAAGGACCCGCATTTGCGGAGACGTTGGGATGCTCCACCACCGCAAATGCGGCCCCTCGCTTCGCGAGGACCCGCATTTGCGGAAGCGAGGGCCTCAGTTGCTGGCATGGAGCGCCGAAGCAACTGAGTCCCTCGCCCGCGCCTTTTAAAAAAAAAAAAAGTTGTGTGTGTTAACACAGCCGACGTTGGAGCCTCCACCTCCGCAAATGCGGACCCTCGCTTTGCGAGGATCCGCATTTGCGGGGACGTTGGGATGCTCCACCACCGCAAATGCGACCCCTCACGAAGCGAGGACCCGCATTTGCGGGGAACTGCGTTCCTCGCGAAGCGAGGGACACAGTTCTTGCGGGGTCGCTGCACGAACCCGCAAGCGTGAGCAACGGCTTGTATGCTCACAACTATATATGTAATTTACATATAATTGTATGGGAATACAAGTACACTTTTGTTATAATCTAGACATGAAAGTCTCACTGACAAATTGTTTCCTGTAATGTCAAGAGAGAAGAGGAGAAACAGTCCAAATATATCACACTTCTTTTTCCTACAAAAATGTATTTGTAATGTTTAAAACATGATCTTTTAAATGGATCCTTAATATTTTTTTCGCAATATTGTTTCCTTTTCATATAGTTATAATACAGGAAACATCTATACATACTGTATGTCCATATGAAAGATAAAGGTAATACATTGTATAATACAGAGCACAAGGAGGTATAATGCATTCTTCAGCATGTCTTATTGCCACCGAGTTTAAGACTCATGACAAGACTAGACTCACTTGATTAGGATTAAACACTTGTAACAGCAATAAGAATATGGTATCTAGTTCTCCAAATGCTATCAAGGACAAATTATGCACAAGTGATTGGAGACATTGTTACTGATCACTTGTATCAAGAAGCATATACTAATGGTTAGAAGACCCTTGTGTATAAGCAATAACTCAACAAGTAAAATGGCAAATACATATAGTGTATGTCGAAGAGGAAAAAACAACCTGAAGCTTCATTACAACTTTACACAGAATGTTAGTTTTCCAGCTCCTCAATAAAAAAAATTAAATAGTAAAATGTTCCAACATTAGGATGTAAGGTGGATGATGCAGTTGAGGATAAATCAGAGGTATTACATCATTTTTTTAACCCTGTGTATATAGGAGAGGAAACAATGACAATGACATGACAGAAATGGAACCATTCTGCTACCATTAAATACAGTGATTAATAAGGGAGAAATGTGAAAGCAACTCAAGGCAATTGTACGTATATGTGTATATATATATATATATATATATATATATATATATATATATATATATATATATTTATATATATATATATATATATATATATATATATATTATATATATATATATATATATATATTAGTAAATAAATATATATATATATATATATATATATATATATATATATAAATATATATACTATTTATTATCATCTGTTATAGACAATAATTAAATATTTAAATATTTTATGGATTTTTAGACAATGATGGCTTCTAATGTTACTTTGTGTCTCTCCCCCACTCCATTCACTTCCCTGTGTCTCTCCTCCTCCTCTCACTCCCCTGTGTCTCTCCCCATTCCTCTATGTCTCTCCTCCCTCCTCTATGTCTCCCCACCCTCTCATTCCCCTGTCTCTCTATCCAGCTCCTAAAATTGTTACTACTGGATGCTAATATTCAGGAACAAATCAGGGAGATCAAGAATTTAAGAAAAGGCAGTATAGTTAGGTCAGATTCTATGAGAAAGTGACTGAAAATCTATTAGTTAATGTGATCTTTTTGAAATTATCAAATGATTTTGACATACTGACACCTGTGTTTGAGATAAGTAATGGTGAAATATAGGGAGCAATGAGTTGATACAAACAGAGAGCAAATGTGTAATTCTTAATTGTTTCTGTGGATACTAATTATGAATGGTAATTACAATATATCCATGATATGAATGCTGAAGACTTTGTAAAAACAGGAATAATTGTCAGGTAAATGGCAGATCAGGTTTAACACAGAGAGATAAATGAAAGTGGATAATATTGTGTTAATATGAAAGAATTCAGGGACTCATATAGACAGACAACGTAACTGTATTCAGTGGAGGGCAGCAACATAATTTGTTAATGAGAGACAGGCTGCTTATAATAGGATATCGCTTAACAGACATTGTTAAAATTATATAATATCGAGCAAGACATGGGTAGCACAAAGATTAAAGGGCCAGTATACACAATTCATGTTAAACCTAAAGTGGAAGACTTCAACTGCAATAAAATGTTTTGGCTGTCTTGGTAAGGCTTAAATAATGTTTTCACAGTTGAGATCTACCATATCTTTTCAGTAGTGCTCAGGACAATGAGAGAGCTGGGAGAGGGTACAGAGGTGGCAATTAATGAGGTAAATTGTGTTTTTTAATTATATTTTCTGGCAAACAATTTCTTTACTGCTGTCTGCATATGTATGTTTAAAGGACTGCAAAGCCACCATATGTACTCTGCACCATCAGTTAGAGGGTGAAAGATTATGTGGAAAATGTGTTTACATTTTTAAAATTGACCAACAATTCACTTAGATATTATTATTTTAGTTCAGCCCTTGAAGCCCTCCCACAATAATCTGCATAAATAATAAGGTTGGAGTCTGTAACAGTTACACATTGTTTTATATATTTACAATTTGAGAGCAGTGTGGTGGTGCAGTGGTAAGCAATTCATTTTCGAGATTGTTTTCCATGCCTTCTTTTTTGTTAATGTATGATTGTACCTATTTATTTATTTATACAAATCAATCATATGTGATATTGAACCACCACACCAACACTATGCTTTAAAAAGTAATTTAAACCTATTTCCTTACTTGAACTATATATCTGGAATAATTGTGTCAACTAGTTATTTAAACAAATGTATATATAGTAGCTCTGTTGCTGCTTAAGCTGCTAGAGTAGTTACAAGTAGTTACAAACCACTTAGCCATTGCCTGATTTAAAGCTTCTACACCTGATTCTAATTAATATTCATTATGTACTGCACAGCAAAAAAATGCAAAAAAAAAAAAGGTGTTGTAAGTGGCTAGTGCATTTAATGCCAATATAAAAATTGTATACATGAGCTGTGGGGCAGACCTTTGTGGGGACTGTTTGGAAGGTGAGTGAAAACAGAACTTTTAAGGACTCAATAATAAAATTATGTTTACATATGCAAATAAAAACTAGTTTATTTTAATATTAAAAGCAGGAAAACGTCCATATAACTTTAATAGTGAATTAATAAAGAGGTTTAACATTAATTGTATATGTTGCTGTTGTTTAGTTGTTCATGTGTGTCGGGCTCTCTGTGGCTGTATGGACTACAGCACACCAGAAACATCTGTCAGTGACTGTCCCTCTGAGCTCCAGCAATCTTATATTCATTGCTTGAATGACTTCATCTATCTATCTCTGCCTCTACCATCCCCTTACTTGTATGCCCGCAATTTTTCCCAGCAACACAGTTTTCGCTCGGGAATCCTATGTTCTCATGATATGGCCAAAATATTTAAGTTTTAGTCTCATTGCCATACCTTCCAGTCAACAGACTGGCTTGATTTTCTTTAGTATGGATTGATAGGATCTTCTTGACGTCCAAGGGACTCTAGACAGATTTCTCCAACACCACAATTCAAAGGCAATTCTACGGCGCTCAGCCTTCTTTATGGTTTGGCTTTCATTTCTATATGTTCCTACTGATAACACCATAGTTTTAACTATGCAGAACTTTGTTGATCTGAGGTTGTTTATATTTCTCCCAAAAATAATAATTCAGGCATTGGATTTTTCAAATGTCACCTTATGCATCATGTATTCCGCACATATGTTGAATAAATAAGGGGACAATATACAGCCTTGTTACACTCCTTTCCCGATCTTGAGCCATTTGGTTTTTCTATGTTTGTTTCTACCTGTGGCTTCTTGGTTCTCATACAGATACCTCAGGAGCTGGATGGAATGGTCTGGTACAGTCATCTCTTTAGGGACTTGACACATTTTGTTGTGATTCACACAGTCAAAGGTAAGTGTTTTTTTCTGGAATTCTCTTGCTTTCAGTATGATCCAGCGGATATTGGCAATTTGATCCCTTGTAACTCTGCCTCTGTGAAGTCCGTCTTGCACAGCTGGATGTTCTCGGTACATATAGTGTTGAAGCTGAGCTTGCAGGATCTTAAGCACTACCTTGTTTGTATGTGAAATTAGTGCAATTGTCCAATAATAGGAGCACTCTTTGGTACTGACTTTTTCTGGGGTTGCTATATAGACTCACCTTTTCCAGTCTACAGGCCATTGTTGAGTTTTCCAAATTCGTTGGCATGAGGCGAGAAAACTTTCACAGCATCCTCTTCTAGAATTTTGAACAGTTAAGCTAGGAAACCATCATCTTGCTGACAACAAGGCTTCCTAGGGTCCATCTCACTTCATTCTACAAGGTCATTGGATAAACTATTGAGGATATCAATGCTGTTAAGATTCTTCCTGTATCTTGTGTATATTTCTGCCACCTCTTCTTTATCTGATCTGCTTCTGTTAAATCCTAACCATTTTTGTCTTTTATCATGCTCACTTTGGCATGAAAGGTTCCTTTGAGATTGCCAATTTTCTTAAATAGATCTCTTTCCTTTCCCATTCTGTTATCTTCTTCCACCTCTTTACATAGTTTATTATAGAATGTCTCCTTGTCTCTTGTTATCTTCTGGAATTCTGGATTCAGCTAGACAAATCTTTTCCTATCCCCACTACCTTTTGCTTTCCTTCTTTCTTGGGCTACTTTCAAAGTCTCATCAGACAGCCAGCTTGCCCTCTTAGTTTTCTTTCCTTTAGGGATATTCTTTCTTGCTGTTTTCTAGGCAATGTCACAAACTACTGTCCAAAATCATTCATACATTCTGTTGATAAATCCATTCTTTACCTCCACTGTATACTCACAGGGGATATTGTTATTATTATTGTTTTAATCTGATGTTCTGATGCTTTAAAAAAACAATTATGGAACCATTCCCAGGGAGAACGGCTAAGTAAACACTTACACTTTGGAGGATTGCCACCTCACCGGCTCCCCATGATTTTGTACAGAATCCTTTGTTGCAAACTAAAAGTTACTTGAAGTCTATCTTTCTGGGTTTCTAAAAGTTGTGCTCTCTACACAAATATCTTAATCGTTTCTGCAGCCCAAAAGACACTGAATTAAAAGATGTAAACATAAGCCCGTAGGGGGCTCTGACTAGCACCAATATTGCCACTAGTCTTCTTTCCGAGTGCAGCTACTGAACTTAAAACATTTACACCTGCCTCAAAGAAGCAGAAATCAAAGGAAGATTTGACAGCTTTCCTGATCACAAAAGTTATAAATCTCAAGCATGAAGAAAGGTAAAAAGGGTCACTCAGTGAGAGGCATCCGAGAGCACTTACCGCCTAAGGCGGCCAAGCCCATGTCTCAGATGGACTCTGTCTCTGACCATTCGGACTCTTCAGACCAGGAGGACATCTCTAAATTATCAAATCAGCATATCGACCTCTCCTCTAGATTAATAGCCACAATCGAACAACTTCTAACCAAGGCAATAGAACCGCTGAGGAAAAATGTAAAGGAGTTGGGGCAAAGAACCCATCTACTGGAAGAAATAGTAAATCCGCTTGGAGAAGCTCAACAATGAGACAGGTCATCAATTGACCAAAACACTTTTAACATTATGGAGCTTACAGACAAGATAGAAGATTTGGAGAATCAGTCTCGCTGTCATAACATCAGGGTAAGTAGAATACCAAGAGCTGTCCAAGACTTAACGGCATATCTGAAAGAGACCTTTGCTGCTATCCTACCTGATCAAGCAGAAACTGCACTTGAGATTGAGCAGACCCAAAGAGCTCTTGGAGGTACAAGAAATCCCAAGGTACCTAAAGATGTCATTGTGAGATTTCTGAAACAACAATTCAGGGACCTTTTACTCTCAGAGACCAGAAAGCTGCAGAAAATCAAGTGCCTGGACAACTCCAATCTGCAATTCTGTGCTGATTTGTCTATTCTCCAGCAGCACAAAATACAGTACCGATGGAACTTTCCCTTTGTCCTCACTTTTAACTATCAAGGAACGGCACATACCATTCGCACATTGGAGGACTGCCTAGCTGTACTGCGTCATTTACATCTATGCTCAACAGAAATATCGGTAGGGGGTCAAGATCATCCTCTCCCTCCCATTCCTAAGAGACAATGGACTCTAGTCGGCTCACAATCTCAGAACAAGTATCCACTACCTCCTAGACCCCCCAGAGACTTGAAAACAGTCTGTAAAGGCCAGAATATTTGCAGCTCTCCACACAAGAGGGAATCCAGACTTATTGCCGATCCAGCATCCGCTGCAAGATCTGATTGAGCCAAAAAAAGTTCCTTGTATTTTTCAAAATTTTGTAGTTTGTCAGGAAAGTGCAGGATGCTGACTGACTTGTTACCTATTACTTAAAATTAAGATTTTGGAAGCTAGAAGTTGAGAGTTTAGCTTTAGCCTGTGCTAGTTAGACCCCTAGATTCGTAGAAAAGCAGATTCTACTTTTTGAATCTGATACAAGTTTTTACAGTTAACATTTAAAAACGTTAGAATGCTTTTTAGTCTGTTAACCACTGAATATAGAGACAGAGAAATGCAATTTTTTTTGTTACAGCTGAGTAGCTGCCTGGCAAGTGTAGTCTCTTTAGAAGAGGCAGAATTACTGTTTAGGATAGTTACTGTTCTCATTGTTTGCTTATTTAATGGTCGCCTAAGGGTAGTCCCTTTGAATGCTACAGAACTACTGTTGCTCCAACTGACTATTTATCTAATAGATGTCTAAAAAAATGTAACACTACTGTTTTATGTCTTTGCTCTATTCTTAGTATATGATGATAAAAAACTGACACTCCTGCGTTTTCAGAGGATCCCTGAGCCTCCCTCCGCCTCAATATCTTCCGGGAGCTCCAAAAAGGGAGAAAAAACAGGTAATGGACAACAGGTCACACACATTGGTCCTAACTTAGAATGAGTGCATCAGACTACACTTTTTTAACTAACAATGTGAAAGGGTTCAATTCTCACTTTAAAAGGCGGAAGGCCTTTAAATTCTATAAACAGTTTAAGCCCTCAGTCATAATTATGCAAGAAACCCACTTCTCACATGAGAAAAAGCCAACCTTCCTGAATAAAGAATACCCCATAGTCTTTGCAGCCACCCAACCCATGAAGAAGCCTGGAGCAGCAGTTCTCATACATAAGAATTTCCCATTTAAATTAGTGCAGAACACTATAGATAAAGATGAACATTATATAATAGTAACTGGGACAGTTTCGGGTATTAGAATCTCATTAGTCTCCTTGTATTCCCCCACAACCTCACCTCATAAAACTCTTATTAATTTACTGAAGGAATTAGAATCAATGGAAGTGGGGAGATTGGTAATTGGTGGTGACTTCAACCTCACCTTTAACTCAGTGATAGCGAGATCAGGGAAGACCTTGGAGAATAAATTCTCCCAAAAACTAAGCCAAATTAATCAGATATTGAACAGAATAGGTTTGGTGGAAGCCTGGAGGTGTCTTCATTCAGATCGTAGAGAATACTCATATTATTCCCCCACTCATGCAACTTACTCGAGGATTGATACCTTTATAATAGATTCTCTCATTTATGACTGTACTCAGGACTCTGACATTGCCCCCTGCCCTTGGTCTGACCACGCAATAGTATCTATTAGATTAACACTCGGTCCTAGCCAGTCTCCATTTAATAATTGGAAAAACAATATACATCTACTATCTGACCCTAATAGTTTGGCAGTGTTGGCAGAAGATATCAAATGTATTTTGACAGCAATTTTTCTCCAGGGACGGGGGCCGGATGGCTCTGGGTGGCCCATAAGGCCTATGTAAGGGACTCCTGTATTAAGCTCTACATAAAAATTTCCTTAAGCAAAAAGACAGTTGACAGCCACCCGTAGCAGTTTGGAGAAAGCCAAGCAGCAGAGTCCATCCACTAAACTACGCAAACAAATTGACAAGATTAGGGTAGAACTTGATGTGGTACTCTCTCACTACACTGAAAGAGCTACAAGGAAGACAAAACAATTATATTATTGGAAGGCGAATAGACCGGATAAGATGATAGCTACGAGATTAAAGACCACAGAAATTCAGTCTAGAGTTACTCAGATCAGAATGCCCACTGGTAAGATTTAATTTAGCCCAAAGGACATTGAAAAAACATTTAAGTCTTTCTATCAGCAGATATATTCATCTAAGACCCAAGCTGAAACGTCAGACCTTGACTCTTTTCTAGGATCACTTGATCTTCCCTCAATAACGGAACAACAACTATCTAACTTGAATTTAGATGTCTCTGCTGAAGAGGTGAAAGCAGCCATCCAGAGCCTTAAAGCAGGTAAATCCCCAGGGCCGGATGGTTTGACAAATCTATATTACAAGAAATTTGAATCTTTGCTTACACCTCACCTCACATCTCTATTTAATGCAATTTTAACGGGGGAACGTATGCCACCGGAGTTAAACCAAGCTGATCTGGTAGTGTTTCCTAAGGAGGGTAGGGACAATCTTGAAGTTAAGAACTATCGGCCCATCTAATTATTGAATGGTAATGTCAAGATTTTAGCTAAAATCATGGCACTCCGGATTTCCAAATTTCTACCTGATTCAAGGTTTCCAAGTAGGATTACAACATTATAAATGCTCTCTTTTTGCTGATGATATACTTTGCACTCTAACTAATGCCTTATCTTTGATTTCAGCACTCATGTCTGTTATTGATACATTTAGCAGAGTGTCAGGACTTAAACTTAATCTAGAGAAGACTGAGGCTCTAAGTCTAGGCATAACCCAACCTGACTTAGAATTCCTGAAATCTAAATATGTCTTTAACTGGCCTGGGCAGTATATACAATATTTAGGAGTCAACATTACATCTAAATATTCAGATCTGTACAAGGCAAACTATCCCCCTGTGTATAAAAAACTAGGAAAGGAAATGCGGAAATGGATGAAGTACCCACTCTCATGGACTGCCCATATAGCAGATACCGAAATTAATATATTACCCAAGATCTTAAATCTTTTTATAACTCTTGCTATTTCAATTTCCTTGAACGAATTGGACAGGTTTCAGAATAATATATTCAGATTTATTTGGAAAAACAAAAAACCCTGTATATCTAAAAGTAATATATATAATGTATAGACATAAAAGTAATATATATAAATAATGTATAGACATAAAAGTAATATATATAAATAATGTATAGACATAAAAGTAGGTGGGGCTCTCGTGCCCAAACTTAAGAAACTATTTTAAAGCGTCAACCCTTAGCACACTCTGGGTATTCTTAGAAAATCAACAAATGTTCCCTCACAGTTGGGAGACGATACTCTGGGTCTCAGAAAGATTATGCCCTATTAAATCACATTGAAATACAATGATACACCTAACCTTAACCTCCTGGAAATGGTCTAGAACTAAAAGAAGTCTGGACATAGATATATCTCCTTTGCTTTCTTTTCCCAAATATTAGCAGATTCTAGCGTAATATCTAAACATTGGTTTGGTTTATGGTTTACTGAAGGTCGCCTAATAACCTATGATCAATTTTGCAAGAAACATAATCTACCTCAAGAGGAATTTTATAATCATTTAAAAATAAAAAGCTGGGTTAGCGAAATGCTCAAAAACTTTGGGCCTCCTAAATCTCCATGGATCTCATTCATTTGTAAAAATCTCCCACTCTCTAGAGGAACGGTAGGGTCATTGTAGGATATTTTTACAAATACTACTAAGGACGAGAAACCTACATTTAAATGTAGATGGGAGGAAGATTTAGGAGTAGAATGGGAGTGGAAGAAATGGGTGGAATCATGTTCAACTTTAAGCAGAGGATAATTTAATTATGCCCACTTAGAAATGACTATCAAGGTCCTCCAGAGGGTATACTGTACACCTGATAAGCTTCAGAAGATTAACCCCCAAGAGAGTAACAAATGCTTTAGGGGGTGCCAACAGATAGGGGATCATATCCACACTTGGTCTTGTCCGGTGGCTCACAATATATGGGGAGACCTAACACAACTTGCCACATCACTATTTAAGAAGGCGATCCCGGTCAGTATGGAATCCTGCCTTTTAGGAATTGTGTTTCAAAATGTTCCTCAAATCAAAACAAGATTTGGGAACCTTGGTTAGAATCGCCCCTTAGCACACCACTGACGTGACTTAATTCCAGAATTTCAACACAACTCAATGAGAGGAGTACTCGGGGCGGAGGAGGCTTGGGACTTGACTCTGGATTTACCCTACAACATGAGTGGCTGGACAGGAGGTAAATATTTAAATACTTAGTTATATAAACCTACAGCTATTTTTATAATGTTTAAATTCAGGCTTTTACAGATGAGCTAAAGACCTCATATAAAAAATATATACAGGAGCTATGTTAGAAATCTCTAAATTTAGATTAGTTTTTTTTCTCTTGAAATGAACTGTGTTTATTTGGCGAGTTTATATGACGGTTTGTTTTATATATACATAATTGTAGATGTTTTTTTTTTTTACAGATACTGTTATTGTTTAACAATTATCGAAAATATAAAATGGAAAGGCTTTGCCAGCTTAATAAGTGAAATACTTTTCTGTTAAGGAAAAAGAAGAGTGTAAGATGTAAACACTGCTTAATATGTTGGAATACAGCGTATGCCTTTCAATTAAAATATTATTAAAAAAAACAATTATGTTGCATGACCCTTTTACAACAGGATATTCAATGGGTTACTCTGAGATAACACCCCATACATTGTACATGCCAAATTTAGAGTTAAAAATTGAGTATCTTCCCAAAGAGTAGCACGATGGCAGTTAACTATAGTGTAATATATTGCCTTACAATACTAATTCAAATAAAAATAGGTAAAGTAATCAAATCACTGAGAAGAATATTTCTTTACACCCTGCATAAGCTAATGGCTTGAAATCACAGCCGGAAGATGCGCAGAGGAGCAGCTGATGGAAGGTAAGATAGGGGAAAGGGAGAAGGGGGGTAATTGGAGAGGGGGAAAGTGAGGAGGAGAAGGATGAGGAGGATGATAAGGGACAGGGAGGGAATGAGACACGAGGGAGACGGAGGGAAAGAGACACAAGGGAGAGGGAGCGAAGGAGACACAGGGGAGGGGGGAGGAGGAAAAGAGACACAGGGGAGGGAGAGGAGGGAAGAGACACGGGGGGGCAGGAAGAGACACAGGGGATGGGGGAGAAACACAAGGGAGGGAGAGAGCAGCGAGAGCAGGGTGACTCAAGTATAAGTCGAGGGGGGCTTTTTCAGCCTTAAAAAAAGGGCTGAAAAACTCGGCTTATACTCGAGTATATACGGTATACATAAATTAAATTACCATTGTGCCAAATGTAAACTACCAAGTAATACTTTGTTGTCATATGTCCTACATTCCTACGACTTAGTGATGAGCGCCACAGGCGCTCATTGCCCGGCGAGCCTCGCGTAGCAAGGCGAGCCGTTAAATCGGAGCACTTATGCAATGAGGCAATGAGCGCCACAGGCGCTCATTGCTGGCGAGCCGTTAAACACGTCAAACGCACGACTTAGAAAAAAAAAACCACCTCGGAACCAACCTTAATGTAACAAACACCCACACACACTAAGAATACGACTATAACGGCCGACCCGTGCTCAACTAAAAACAGTGAAAACACACCAAATACTCACACAAACTACATAAAAAGCTTAACCATAGCAAGGGGGGGCACCCAGGACCTCTGAAAGTGAAGTTACACCTCCATTTAAGTCCAAAAAACAGTTCAGACACACGAAAATTCCCTAAGCGAGAGAAAAAATGGCCGCCGCAAAAAACGAAAACGAGGCTCACAGCCCAGCCACATACAAATTACCCAAGAAGGGATCCGAGATAAGCTCGGAAACCCGCATTAACCCCAGGGGATCCGAGATAAGCTCAGAGCCCTGCATTAACCCCACATTAACCATCGCAGTGGGGGTCCCGATTGCACGCGATCGGGGACCCCGGCTGCAATCAAAATTCAAAATTCGTAAAGGTCCTTAAAGGACCCGTTGTAAAAGAAAAACAAAAATACACTGTCACCCTGTCAATCATGGCAGTCAATACAGACCCCCATAAACCCCTCATTAACCATGTCACTCATGGGGGTCAATATAGACCCCCATAAGCCCTTCATTAACACTGTCAATC
The DNA here is from genome assembly GCA_027410445.1 of Discoglossus pictus. Classification (NCBI taxonomy): domain Eukaryota; kingdom Metazoa; phylum Chordata; class Amphibia; order Anura; family Alytidae; genus Discoglossus; species Discoglossus pictus. The sequence goes on from CM050163.1 coordinate 118,835,776, forward strand.
ATGGGGGTCAATACAGACCCCCATAAACCCATCATTAACCGTGTCACTCATGGGGGTCAATATAGACCCCCATAAGCCCTTCATTAACCCTGTCACTCATGGGGGTCAATATAGACCCCCATAAGCCCTTCATTAACCCTGTCACTCATGGGGGTCAATACAGACCCCCATAAGCCCTTCATTAAGCCTGTCACTCATGGGGGTCAATACAGACCCTCTTAAGCCCTTCATTAACCCTGTCACTCATGGGGGTCAATACAGACCCCCATAAGTCTCTATTTAACCCCATCAGTCCCATAATGGTATATTAACACCATTATGGGCCCGTTACAACACTACATTAACCACATAAGTGCCATGATGGTCCTCAAGGACCATCATGACACTAAGTATAAACACTATACTGCACTATATCCCCCCAATAAAACATTAAAGATCGACTAAACACCCTCTACACTAACCTATTAACAACCACACTACCTACCCCCTATTAACCCCCATCACTCTAATTACAGAAAATAAAAAAGCCTAAAGTCACAAAAAACAAATCTACATTACATGAAATAAAAACCTAACTCACAAAAAAATAAACTACATTACAGAAAATAAAAAAACCCTAAGTCACAAAAAATAAAAAAAGGAACATTACGGAAAATAAAAAAAACCATAAAACCCCCCACCCCCTCACTACAGAAAAAAAAATACACACCTGAAAAGGAAATACATATAATACATACAATACAAATACAATACAAATACAATACAATACAAATACATACAATTACAATACAATACAATTACATACAATACAATACAATAAACCCCTATCTAGTATACATCACACAATCTATCTAAATAAATACCATAATCTAATATACATGCTATCTATATAATAATACATCCCCAATCTATGTAAATAAATACCACAATCTATCTACAATACATCCTATGCTATCTATATAAAACACATACCCCTAGCTGAAATACAATAAATGTTATCTATATATAAACTAATCTAATTCTAAGCTAAAATAAAATAATTAAGACTACTTACCTTTGCAGATGTCCATTGAGATCAGCCACCTACGGAAAAAAAAAAAAATTAGTGCAACACGTTTACAGTTCTAAAATAAACATTCTATACATTCTAAATATTCTACTCACCTTTCCGGCATGTCCCGTCCTTATTCTTTGAATCCTTCTCCGGTGGGTCACCTGTTAAAAAAAACACAACATTAATATACATACATCAAAATAAAATAAACATAATCTACATTCTACTTACCTCCCCGTGATGTCTCCGGCCTCCTCCGGATCCTCTTCTGCTACGCCCTGTATAAAAAAAAAAATATATATATATATATATATATATATATATACTTACATCCGCACTCCCGGACATCCCAATAAAGCCTTAGGATTGGTTCAAATAAAGATTGACAGGTGTGTTATCCAATCAGCGTTGTATTTTGGGGTGTATACTTTTTTCATTGGTTCACAATTGGGGTCTTCTCATTGGCTGAATTTGATAGACAGCCTTTTCAGCCAATCAGAAGCCGCCAATGCCAATTTTATTCTGGAACACTCCATAGGAAGGTCATTAGCGTCGGAGACATCCGCCAGGGCGGATGTGTATCACTTTTTTTTTTTTTTTCTTCATGCGCGGATGCTTCCGGAGAAGATGAGGAGGCCGGAGACATCGCGGAAAGGTAAGTATAATGTAGATTGTGTTTATTTAAATTTGGTTTATGCTTACTAATGTAATGTTTTTTTTTACAGGAGTATCGCCGGACAAGACGCAAAGATGGACGACGGAACATGGAGGACGTGACATTCTGGGACGTGACATGCTGGAACGGGACATGCTTCCGGAGAAGAACACCAGGAGGCCGGAGACATCGCGGAAAGGTAAGTATAATGTAGATTGTTTATATTTCACTTTGTTTTATGTTTACTAATGTAATGTTTTTAATTACAGGAGCAGCGCCGCAGAGGCAAACATGGAGGACGTGACATGCTAGAATGGGACATGCTGGAAAGGTGAGTATAATATTTAGAATATTTAGAATGTTTAGAATGTTTAGTTATTTCATGTAAACGTGTTGTATTAATTTTTTTAATCTTTTTTACCGTAGGTTGCTGATCTGAAGAAACATCTCAAAGGTAAGTGGTCTTAATTATTTTATTGTAGCTTAGAATTAGGGTAGCTATATATATAGGCCCTCATTCAATTGCGATTTGGCCAATTGAATAGTGGTCTAAATAAGAACATAGCATATTTTTTTTAAAGAAGTTTTTAGTTAGTAAAAACCTTGCTTTTGGATAGATGTTTACTAACTAAAAACTTCTTTAAAAAATATGTTATGTGCTTATTTAGACCACTATTCAATTGGCCAAGTTGCAATTCAATGAGGGCCATAGATAGCATGTATTGTATATTAGATAGATAGATAGGGTGATGTATTATTAGATAGTATTGTATATTAGATAGTGGGATGTATATTACATTATATAGTGGCATGTATATTAGATAGTGGCATGTATATTACATAGTGGCATGTATATTAGATAGGGGTGTATTGTATTTAATTGTATTGTATTGTATTGTATTGTATTTAATTGTATTTTATTTAATTGTATTGTATTTTATTTAATTGTATTTATTTTATTTAATTGTATTGGATTGTATGTATTATATGTATGTATTATATGTATTTCATTTTCAGGTGTGAAATTTTTTTTTAAATGTTGTAGTGAGGGGGGTTGTAATGTATTTTTTTATTTTCTGTAATGTTCCTTTTTTTATTTTTTGTGACAGGTTTTTTTTTTGTGCTGTAATGTACATTTTTTATTTTTGGTGATTTTAGTTTTTCTTATTTTATGTAATGTAGATTTCTGCTTTTTGATGAATGTAGTTATTTGAGGCACACAATACACTCACATTGTGTGACAAACAGCATTTCAACACTTTCTTTTATTGACCGTCATTTTTTGACAGGCAAGTCGCTAGTCACATATAATAGTTGTCAAACTGCGAGACGTCGTCACACTTTGCGTAGTGCGAGTTAGGCGATGAGCGCAGCAGGCGCTCATTGCTTGCAAGCCTCGAGAAGCGAGGCGAGCCGTTAACTCATAGCACTTAGGCGATGAGCGCCAAAGGCGCTCATCCCCTTAGAGCCTCGCGTAGTGAGCCGTTAAGGCACTACAATGCACTACAACTATCACCACAAACACGATGAGGCATTGAAACATGCGGGACTTAGCCACCAAACACTTACTAAACGTGGGATCGCCTTGGCGTGTAAGTGGTTGACAAACGCGGGACTTAGAAAAAAAAAGATACAAGACGCAAAAAAATATGAGATAACGGACGAACTGCAAAAACAAAAAACAATAAAAACACACTAAATACACCCCCAAAAATTACAAAAACATCACAGACAGCACGGGGCAACAGCCAGGACGTCTGGGAGTGAGGTGGAATGTGAATTTAAGCAGATTTAGAGGAGTTTTGCCACTCGAAAATCACCTAAGCGAGAAAAAAAATGGCCACCCAAAAAAATGAATCCGAGGCTACATGACCCCGGACCGCGCAAAACACTGCCAAACCCGAAACACTTTACACATCAAACTACGAACTAGAAAATACACTATTACAAAAGCCAGAAAATGCTCATTAGCCGCGTAACACATTAATAACATCACGAATAGTGATGTCGCGAACATAAAATTTTCGGTTCACGAACCGCGGACGCGAATTTCATCAAATGTTTGCGTACCGCCATAGACTTTAAAGGGCAGGCAAATTTCAAAACCCACAGGGACTCTTTATGGCCACAATAGTGATGGGAAAGTTGTTTCAAGGGGACAACCACCTGGACTGTGGCATGCCGGAGGGGGATTCATGGCAAAACTCCCACAGAAAATTACATAGTTGATAAAGGGCATGCCATAAAGGGCATAAATCACCTAACATTCCTAAATTGTTTGGAATAACATGCTTTAAAACATCAGGTATGATGTTGTATCGATCATGGAGTGTAAGGGTTACACCCGCTTCACAGTAACAGACCAATCTCCCCGTTTAATGCACCACAAACAACCGCAAACAGTCCCTTTGCAAAACCGTAAACTCCTCATTTGCACAAGGTTGGATTCCAAGCTAGCCATGTCGCGTTCCTTGACCTCACTGATGTAATTGAAGGTCTCTTCCTCCACCCAGCCACCATGGGTCCCCGAAAGGTGACAACAAGCCCCCTGGGACGCCTTCTGTGTTTGGTCTTCCACCTCCTCAAAGCCACCTTCCTCCTCTGACTCCTCTTCTTCAGACTCCTCTCTCTGCGTTGCCTCTGTCTGCGTTATTATAAGGTGTGTACTGTTAAGTAGTACTATTCCTATCGGTTTAATCCCTGTTACGTCACCTATCAGGGGACGTGTATATGGCATTGATTTTTGGAACAGGAAGATGGAAAAAGATGCTTGGTCGGACCTTCTACTTCGAATTAGGGGCACTGCACGTGCAATGTAATGTGCCACCAGATAGGAGTGGTATATTAAGTTGTACTATTTATTCCTATCAGTTTGATACCTGTTACATCACCTATCAGGGGACGTGTATATGGCATGGATTTTTGGGAGCGGGAGATGGGAAAAGATGCTTGGTCGGTCCTCCCACTTCAAATTTGGGGCACTGCGCGTGCAATCTAAGGTGCCACCAGATAGGAGTGGTGTGTTCATTTCTAGGATACTTCAAATTAAGACCTTGAAGGGAGAAAAAACAACAAACCCAAATAAGATCCAGAAGATTTTTACAACATTTTACAATACCCTTTATACGGCAACAAAACACATAGATCTACACAAAATGAGGGGATTTCTTAATTCCTTTGATCTCCCCTTAATAGAAAAAAATTACTTAGAGACTTTAAATGCCAAAGTGACCCTAGAGGAAGTGAGAAAAGCAGACGAGAACCTCAAACCTGGTAAGTCACCAGGCCCAGACGGGTACACCAATTTATATTATAAAACATTTATAGACGTATTAGGCCCGCACTTGGTCACTCTAACAGAGTTCTAGAAGGCAAGCGAACACAAGCAGAGCTAAACAGGGCAGATATAGCTCTATTCCCTAAGGAGGGTCGAGATGCCCTAGAGCCAAAAAAACTATCATTACTAAACTGTGATACAAAGATCCTGTCAAAAATAATAGCGGATAGAATGTCATCCTTCTTGCCTAAGTTAATACATAATGACCAAGTAGGCTTTGTCTCCCACAGGCAAGCGGGAGACAACATTAGAAAAGTCATGAACCTACTGTACCACACCAAAGCCTATAAAATTCAAGCCTGTCTTATGGCCTTTGACATTGAAAAGGCGTTTGATCACACACACACACACGCCTGTAGGCAGGCAACTGATATTCAATCGATTACAGAAAAAAAAGTGTTCTTTTATTTCACTGTACACTAGGTTGCACCAGATATGAGTGTCACTGTGCACTGGCAAAAGTTGGCAGAGTAGGCGCTGTAGGCCTCACACACACACCTGTAGGCAGGCAACTGATATTCAATCGATTACAGTCAAAAAAGTGCTGTTTTATGTCACTGTACACTACAGTTGCACCAGATATGACATATCACTGTGCACTGGCAAAAGTTGGCAGAGTAGATGCAATAGGCTTCACACACACCTGTAGGCAGGCAATTGCTATTCAATCTATTACAGTCAAAAAAGTGTTGTTTCATTTCACTGAGCACAATATAAGCTGTGCCTGACACAGGCAGGCAACTGAAATTCGATTAAAGGAAAAGAGGGTTGTTTTTTTTCAATGTATGGTACACCAACTATGACTGGTGAAACAGAGCAGAATATTAGCTGTGAGCCTGACACAGGCCGGCAACTTAAATTAGATTACAGGAAAAAAATGGTTGTTTTCAATGTATGGTACACCACTAGGTATGAGTAGTGGAAATAAGCACAATAAGCTGTTAGGTGTTAGCCTGTCACACACACACGCTGGCAGGCAGGCATATGCAATTAGATTACACAGAAAAAAAATATAAAATAAAATTAATGATGTTCTAGCCCTAAAAAGGGCTTTTTGGGTTGCTGTCCTTGCAGCAGATATCAGATGGGTCCTTCAGGTATCTAGTGGAAGCTAAATACACAGCCTGGCTATCTATTTCCCTATTAAATCTCCAGCAGCTACACTATCTGTCCTCTCACAACGAATGCAGCTTCAGAATGATTCTAAAATGTATGCTGTCCTTCAGATGGAAGGCTATGGAAGGGAGTGTATGCTGCTGATTGGCTGGAATGTGTCTGCTGACTGTGAGGTGTAGGGTCAAAGTTTCCTCAATGATAAAGAATAGGGGGCGGACCGAAGAGCGCATGTGTCTGCCGTCCGATGCGAGCGCAAAAGAGCCAAAATTGCAGTGAATAGTCCGCGGGCGAACTGTCCGCTACATCTCTTATCACGAATATCCAATGCCGCTTTACACTATAAACCAGAGGCTTTCCCTCGCGCACACAGCCTATTTCTAATGCACACTTGGAACATTCATTACACTTTATCATCAGGGCACCAACACTCAAACTATATATTCTATGCTGTCGGAAAATACAAACAGATTGTTAGCTCTTCAGGCTATTGCTGCCTGCATATATTAATTATAAATACTTAAAGTATATTTATTTATTCAATAAATAATTCATTATTACTTAACTACATGTACATAAAAATATATATCTCTCTTTATCATGACTGATGAAGGTGCTCAGAGGACCAAAAGTACACCACAGGAGAGGCTCGCAATGAGTGCTGGTCAGCGCAAGGCTCGCAATGAGCACTAAAGGTCCTCAGAGTACAAAACGGTTTCCATTGTGTGTCACACAGCATTCCCATGGCTTAAAATTGTATTGCCCCATCAATTTTGACGGGCAAGTCGCTAGTAAATTAAAATCTAGAACATTGTAACTAATATTATAAATGATGATTCTTTTACTAATACACCCACAGCATTAACTGAGTTAAATAAATACAATTGATGACATGCTGTTTGGACAATCAGATTTTTTACTAAATTCATCCATATTATCTCGCATTGTGTATAAAATGAATAAGCATATGAATTCAATCTCCTCTCTAAAATAAAACAGTTTAATCAATTGATTTTCTAAATAAATACATTATAGTTATTGAATTCACTAATTCCATTAGGTTGTATTGTATTTATTAAGTAAATCAATTTAAATTATTTCTGTAATAAAATCTTTCTGATATCTCCTCTTCTTATTCTCCTTGTTATAGTCTCAATTCCCCAGCAGTATATTATATCAGTATTACAGTTATTCAAACATATTGAGTTACACTCATTACTGTCTTCCACTTGCCTTTGTCTCTTGAGGCATTGTGGATATTACTGAAATGCTCTAAAATTATACAGTGTAATGCAACTCACGCATTGTCATTCCAACGCAAATCCTTAAACATGTACACTGAAGAGCATAGATCACTCATTTAGTTCTATAATTTATGAAGTGTCTTATTCTATGTTTTTGATTACATCTATTAATATAGTCATATTCCCACAAAATTAGCTTGAACCTACATGGAAATGATCCTTGTGTTATGGGGGATTTCTTAAAATAACTTAAATTAGCTATTCCTTAATTTCTAATTTTCTAAATGCAAGAGAAACACTAGTATTCTAAATATTTTCAGATTCAGGGCCAAAATGACTATATTTATTTTCACTTTGATGATTGTATTTCAAACTTACTTTTTCATCTTTGTGAAAGTTTTGTAATTTATCAACGATTAAATGGGTATTCTAATAGTTGTTTTTATTTATCTATTATTATATCCCCTAGTAGTTAATCTGCTGGTTAACTGTATAGATTGATTTGGATTGTCTTGCATTGATGGGCAGTTTTATCTTATCCTTAAGAATTCACAAATAGGCAAAGATTTACATTTGACTTTCATGTTGCTATTTGTAGATTATTTCTTTTCTGTACAATTTCCTAGTCTAATTTCCCTCAGATTTTTTAAGTATGGAAAGATTCAAATACATTACAGATATTTTACTTATATACAATGTTAGAAGAGTACTCATATAATTGGCAATTAATACATTCAAAAGTTCAATAAGTCTTTCTGATTACTCTCACAGTAAGAAAATATCATTGATGTATCTGATAGATCCGTAGTGGTATATGATCAGTATACATTAGAGTTTCTTCATTAAATACAAATTTCTCCTCCCACAAAACGAAGGGCCTCATTCAATTGCTATTTGGCCAATTGAATAGGGCTCTATATAAGCAAATAGCCTATTTTTTTACAAAAGTTTTTAGCTTGTGAACTTCTGTCCAAAAGAAAGGTCTTCACTAACTAAAAACTTCTGTAAAATAAATATGCTATGTGCTTTTTTTAGAGCCCTTTTCAATTGGCCAAATCACATTTGAATGAGGCTCACAGTGTATATCGGGACACAAGCAGTGTTCATCGCAGTCACTCATGTCTGAAGGTAGCAATTATCCTTAAATGTGAAATAATTATACCTCACAACAAACCTTAACAATTCCAGAATGAAAATTATTATGTTGCATTTTCTAAAGAATGACCTTTCCAGTGATTCCATATCTGTTGTTTGCAACCATGTTTCTGGTTGTACTGTGATACTCTCTAATTATTTAAAGCATGCATATTAACATGAACATGAATTGGTAGACTGAGAACATGGGTCTCCATTCCATAGCTCCCATAAGGATTGAGCCGAGTGAAGTGTACACATAAATCACTACAAATCTATCACATCACACATCAAAATCTTACTTCTGAGAAATTCCATCCAAGTGTTCCAAATGTCCCAAATATCACAAGTCCCAATTGCCTAAATATTTTCAAAATCGCCATCACATATCTCCCGTAACAATATCGAAATCTCACTCAATCTCATCGGAAACCTTTCCAAGTAAAAAAAACACTAAAAAAACAACTACTTTCAACCTCCTATAAAGGCACATCAAAAGCTTCGAAGAAACCTGGATGTTTGAAAAGGATTGCTGTAAACAAGCTAACACCATAACACCTCCTATAAGCCTGGCATCCAAGGATCCCCACCTTAATCCCTATGGACTCCCATGCTGACCTACTGAAAATAATAACAAAATTAAACCTATATGGGGGCTGAAAACACATTACTTTTCCTTTGACATCCTCCAGCAATGATCATAGAAGCCCTTGTCCTCACTCTTCAGCACAGGAAAATAAGGCACTTCCATGTTGATTAAGCTATCACTCCTCTTACATCTTGATTTGAAGCCCTTGGTCCTCATAAGCAAACATCGCCATATTGGTTCTATATAGACCTGTGTTTCCATTTTAATTTTTACTGTGCCATGCTACGTATGTATGAATGTTTTGCAGTTTCTACAGATTTTATTTCACATAAGTTTACACATATAAATTTTACATGGACTACATGTTACCATATTAAAATGTATTATACTTTTACTAAGCCTTACCTCACTCTTACTCTGTATACCATACACCCCATACCGACCCTACCCCCTTGCTTACATACCCCTACCACATACAACACACATACCCCTACTACATACCAAGATACCAATCATTTACATCTACTGCTACTGGCCACACCCAGCTTTTCCAACATTTATACATGAGGATGTGCATGTGTGAGTGTTTGGTATGATTATTTGTATGTTTGCCTAGAGATGGAACAGGAGGGTAGAGTAGGAGAGGTGTAGAAAAGGGAGATAAGGAGAGCCAAGGAGAGATTGAGATATAAGGTGAGGTGAGGTAAGTGGAAGATGAAAGAAGCCCAGGTTCCCCTAGTGTAGGCACTCAACCCAGAGGGACAGAGGCGGAGGCCTTTGAGTCTAGTTGGGGCCTAATGGGGGTAAACCCCAGGCTTCAGGGCCAATACAGGGAGGAGGTCCCCAGGCATAGTCATTTGGTTATTAAGCTGACAAGAAGCATAGGGTCCCCAGTTACTCCCTGGAGGAATGTTTGGTTCTTCTTAACACCAACCATGATTGGCAGCAGAGGTTTTCACTGTTGGGGTATGTTAAAGGTATATAAAAGTTCCTAGGTTTCAAATGTTTGGTAAGAAACAGGCAGTGATTATCAGAAAAATATGTGTTATACAAATAAGTTCAGTGTACTTACAAAGTTATAGGCAAGAACGTAAAATCCAGCTTTGTACACCCACAAAGAGGTTACATAACAAAGTACTCTGAGGAACCGAGCTTGACCTTTCAAAGAAAGTACTTGCTGCAGGATGGAATCACATGGTTGGGTGAGGTCTGAGCTCACATCTGAATTAGAGAACAAGGATATAGAGAGAGAGCGACTACATATCCCAGGCTGCTTTGCAACACAGGAACTTGAGAGTTTAATACAAATGTATCAGCTAACCTCTGCTTTCTCCTGATTGGCCAAAAGTCATCTTTCTGTATTTGATATTTTGGACAGTCAATTTCCTGGGATTGTGAGTTGTTCTAAATTTAATATCTCTTCTTTATCTATATTAAATGCATTTTCTTTTAATTATCTCTACACCCTGTTAATTTATTCTTTAAATTTGTGTATTTCATAATTAATGTACCTGTTAACAGAATCATTAGTAAATCTGGTAAAGGCAACTAGCAAGGGTGAAGAATCAAATAACAGTATGGTATTTTATATCTTCTTTAACTTTCTAAAGTATGGTCTGAATCTTCATTTTCGTCAGAAGCATAGTCCTTTAAACAGTCCATAGATAATATTTGTTACATTTTATCCAGACATAACTAAAAAAAAAAAAATATATATATATATATATATATATATATATATTAGGTCATCTTAATCTGTACTGCATTGGAGCCTTAGAACCTAACTCACTGTTCATAATGCATTACACTACAAACAGCTGTGTTCATCTGTTGAGAATGATAAAACATGATAGATATAGACACATTTATGGGAATAACAATGCAGGACAGAGGTGGCAGGCATGTGACCCTCAGTCATTTCCCATGCAATCTCTAGTCTTTCTCTAGATTGAGACAGTATGACCCTCTTTAACAGTATAGAGTCCATTATCTTCCAACAACTAAATAACCACTCTCTCTTGTGCTTCAAAACACGTGTGTTTGTTGTGTATACCTCTGTACCAATTAGTCCACATCTGCTCTCTCCCACTGTGATTTTACTATTCTTGCTGCATGCAAGCTAAACTGTGGGCGTTTTAATGGGAGTTCTCAGAGAATTTTTTTTTATACATTTTAATATAAGTAACAACAAAATAATGTAATAACAATATAAATTATTCTGTGAACTACATCAGTTATTAAATGATATATTATTTCTTATATTCGCTAAAGGCTTAACTATAAATATTACAGATTGCACTTAAATCTCATACTTATAGAGAATACATAATTGCCAAATGTGCAAGTAATTTTCTTTAGTGTCATGTAATCTGCTTCACAGATATTCTAAATATGCCAGAAATGTTGTTTCTACTTTAAGAACAAATAATATAATCATTGAGCTCTGCATTTAATGAGCCTGATATCTTTAGAACAACCACCCTTAAAGATAGCTACATTATTCATTTTGATTATGTAAGTATGTAAACATTATTTTGGGTTTTTAGGGGTCCTATCCAGGCTGACAATGAGCTTGATGCCCCTCCCCCCCATGCAAACATTATACATTATATATATTTAAAAAAAAAATGTAGGCAATAGGGACTTGTGATATTTGGGACATTTGGAACACTTGGATGGAATTTCTCAGAAGTAAGATTTAGATGGGTGATGTGATAGATTTGTGGGGATTTATGTGTACACTTCACTCGGCTCAATCCTTATTGGAGCTATGGAATGGAGACCCATGTTTCTCAGTCTACCAATTCATGTTCATGTTAATATGCATGCTTTAAATAATTAGAGAGTATCACAGTACAACCAGAAACATGGTTGCAAACAACAGATATGGAATCACTGGATAGGTCATTCTTTAGAAAATGTGCAACATAATAATTTGCACTCCACTGGCTTCCCATAGCGTCTAGAATACAATTCAAAATCATGACCCTAACATATAAAGCCCTCCACAATAGTGCACCCTCCTACATCTCTGCTCTCATCCCAAAATACACTCCCATCCGCCCTCTTCGCTCTGCTAATGACCTTCTTCTCTTCTCCTCTCTCATCACCTCCTCTCATTCCCGGCTTTAAGACTTTTCCCGTGCTGCCCCTATTCTTTGGAACTCTTTACCTCGCACCACCAGACTATCTTCCTGCCTCAGATCCTTCAAAATCTCTTTAAAAACACATCTATTCAAAAAAGCCTATCATCTTTAGCCTCTTCATTCACTATGCATCTCTCACTCTCCTGTACCTTACCCATACCCTTTAGAATGTAAGTTTGCGAGTTCTAATCTTGTGAGGTGCTTTAGGGAAAGCACAGTGTATATCAGATTGAAAGCTCAATAACAGGGTCTTCCATTATTTTCATTGTGGGGCATTGTTTATACTTGTACCTAACCCCTGTATTGCGCTGCGGAATATGTTGGCGCGTTATAAATAAAGGATAAGAATTCTGGAATTGTTAAGGTTTGTTGTGAGGTATAATTATTTCACATTTAAGGATAATTGCTACCTTCAGACATGAGTGACTGCGATGAACACTGCTTGTGCCCCGATATACACTGTGATTTAGCCAATTGAATAGGGCTCTAAAAAAGCACAGAGCATATTTTTTTTAGAGAAGTTTTTTTATATATATCCCCTTCTATATTTCACTCTGCCCTCCTCTCACCCCCCCCCCCCCCCCCTTCTCTCTCTACCTCTCCAATCTCTACCTTTGTTAGGAATTGACTATGCTGGGTTTTGAACCATGGTCCCCAGGCTGCTGAACCTCTTCCCTACCACTGCGCCAGCCTGCCTTTGTGAATTTCCTTGAGATCTGATAAACCTTGACTTTGCTAGCAATAGTATCAGTGACTAGTCTCTTCAGCTGTGTCTGGTCAGGTGTCTGGTCCTTGGCCTATTTAAGGCACTCCCTGTCTATGTACCATGCCAGATTATTGTGGTTCCTGTTCCCTTCAATAAAGCTTGTTCCTGTTTCAACTCCAAGTTGCTGAATTGGATCATTGCTGACCTAGGCTGCTGGTCTCCAAAACCTTGTGATTCCTATATCTTTACAGAATAATGTAAGACCGTCGGGTCAGATTCTGCATTGGCCAGCAGGTTGCTTTAACTGCAAGAACTGTGCAGACCCAGACCATTCAAGTGCTGCAGGACCAGGTAGCTGAACTGCAAAATAAAGTTCAGTCAATGCACAGTGAGTATACCAGCTACAGGGCACGTGATGTTGCGGCTGCTACTGTTAACATGCACAAGATGCCCGTTTCCCGTACAAGAAAAGTTTGGAGGAGATCGCAAAAGATTTAGGGGTTTCCTGAATCAATGCCGTTTGCACTTCATGATGTTACCTCACCGTTTTCCATCTGAAAGAGAGAAGGTGGGATTTATTTTCTCCCTATTCAAAGATTAAGCCCTGGCTTGGGGCTCCCCTCTTCTGGAACAGGACAGTCCAGTCTTGGGTAATTCAAATGACTTTCTTGAGGCCATGTGCCTAGTTTTTGATGACCCCAATCGATGTGCTACAGCAGAAGCCACTCTCCTTCATTTGCATCAAGGGAGGCGCTCTGTGGCTGAATATGCTGCTGAATTCAGACAGTGGGTTGCTGATACTACCTGGAACCAATCAGCCCAGAGGTTCCACTTCAGAAAAGGTCTCTCAGAAGCTATAAAAGATGAGCTAGCTCGTGTTGATCTTCCTGCTGACTTTGATGCATTTGTGCGTTTGGCTATCCGTATTGATCGGAGACTGTCTGAAAGAAGATTGGAAAGACAGGGCTCTTTTAGACCAAGTGCTACTCCTATTTCTTATTCAAGAATTTCTACTCCGACCCCACAAACACCTACAGACTCTGAGCCTGAGGCTATGCAGGTAAATCTAATAAGAGGGCCATTATCCAATGAAGAAAAACAGTGGCGACGCACTCACAATTTATGCCTGTATTGTGGTAGTGCAGGGCACTATGCCATCAATTGCCCTAGCAAATCCAAAAAAACAATAGCTCTGGCGCCTGAAGGTGCACAGATTCGACACCAATCCCAGATTTCAGATCAACTGGATTCTGTCACACAACCCTTGTTTTCTCTGGCTCATGGTGAAGAGGGTTTGTTTACTCAACATACTCATTTTGTGGTGCCTATCACGTTGCAATGTGGTGATCGTAAAATTTCAACTACCGCTATGATAGATTCTGGAGCAGGCGGAAACTTTATGGACATCAAATTTGCAGCAGGAAATAGAATTCAGTCTATCCCTAATTCAGTGTTAATGGAGACAGTAGACGGTTCTCCACTTACGTCAGGCCCGGTTACACGTGAGACTGTGTCCTTAAAGTTGACTCTGGAAGTGAATCACCATGAGGCTATATCTTTCCACCTAATTTCCTCAACACAGTTTCCAGTGATTTTGGGGGTACCTTGGCTTGCTCTGCATAACCCACAGATTGATTGGAAGACCAGAACTTTGTCCTTTCCTTCAGAACACTGCTTAATGAATTGTCAACCCTCTAAGGTAACACCTGTTGCCACAACAATTTATGAAATGGTTGCTAAAAACTTGACTAAGCTTCCTCTACAATATCGGGATTTTGCAGATGTCTGTGATAAGAAGAATGCTGATCAGCTTCCACCCCATAGGCCTTATGATTGCCCAATAGAGCTGTTACCTGGGGCTGCTATCCCATTTGGCCGTATATTTTCCCTTTCTGAGCCTGAATTGAAAGCTCTTCGTGAATACATACAAGAAAATCTTGCCAAAGGCTTTATTCGACCATCTACTCCTCCAGCAGAAGCTCCTATATTCTTTGTAGAAAAGAAAGATGGCAGCCTACGGCCATGCGTTGACTACAGGGACATTAATAACATCACTGTTAAAAACCGCTACCCCTTGCCTCTCATTCCTGAACTTTTGGAGAGACTTCGCTCAGCTAAAATATTTATGAAGCTTGATCTTCGGGGGGGGCATATAATCTGGTTCGCATAAGACCAAATAATGAATGGAAAACGGCTTTCAGAACCAGGTACGGGCATTACGAATATCTAGTAATGCCATTTGGGCTTTGTAATTCCCCTGCAACTTTCCAGCATCTTATCAATGATGTACTACGAGATCTCCTGGATAAGTTTGTTGTGGCATATTTGGATGATATCCTAATATTTTCTGATAATCTTGAAAACCACAGAAAACAGGTCCGTATAGTTCTGGAGCGCCTTTGTACCCACCACCTATACATTAAACTGGAAAAATGTGAGTTTGAACAAACAGAAATTCAATTCCTGGGGTATGTAATAACTCCTAAAGGTTTAAGTATGGACGCAAGTAAAATTAAAGCTGTGCTGGACTGGCCCATCCCCAAGAATGAAAAAGATATTCAGAGATTTGTGGGGTTTCCCAATTTTTACAGGCGTTTCATTAAGAATTTCTCTGCCGTTATTACACTGATTACTGAACTTACATGTAAAGGGACTCCTTTTCAGTGGTCCGATAAGGCTGATACCGCATTTTCCCGATTAAAGACTGTTTACATCTGCCCCCGTCCTGGTACATTTATTTGTGGAAGTTGATGCTTCTGATTCAGCTGTTGGTGCTATACTGTCTCAAAGGACTGTACCTAAGATGCTGTTACATCCCTGTGTCTTCTATTCCCACCAGATGGTGCCAGCAGAAAGAAACTATGACATAGGGAATAAAGACCTATTGGCTATAAAAGTTGCCTTCACTGAATGGAGACATCTCTTGGAGGGAGCTAACCATCCAATTACTGTCCTCACAGATCACAAAAATCTGGAATGTATTCGATCAGCTAAGAGACTGTCAGCCAGACAAGCACGCTGGTCCCTATTCTTCTCAAGGTTTAATTTTTTAGTTACATACCATCCTGGCTCCAAGAATGGTAAGGCGGATGCCTTGTCTAGAATAGCTGACCCCCTCCATACTACCGTAACCAAGACCACCATCTTGCCGGAGGATATATTTATTGGAGTTACATTTCTTTCTGATCTGATGTCTCTCATTAAAATGGGCTACGCTGAAGATCCAGTTCTTCGTGATCCTCCTCGTGATCTCCATATGATGATGCTTAATGGGTTTTGGATTTTTCAACAACGTCTTTTGCTCCTGAGTCAGTGCGACTGGACCTTTAAGTCTCTACCATGACTCAAAACCAGCAGGTCATCCAGGAATCGGAAAGACACAAGAGTTACTCGCCCGATCCTTTTGGTGGCCCAAGTATTATGAGGATGTTAAGAAGTATGTGCCCTCTTGTGATGTATGTGCCAGACATAAGACT
The DNA here is from genome assembly GCA_027410445.1 of Discoglossus pictus. Classification (NCBI taxonomy): domain Eukaryota; kingdom Metazoa; phylum Chordata; class Amphibia; order Anura; family Alytidae; genus Discoglossus; species Discoglossus pictus. Next base: position 118,852,230 of record CM050163.1, read on the forward strand.
CCTCGCTCATCCCCTGTTGGCTTGCTTCAGCCTCTTCCGATTCCTCATCGTCCCTGGGGATCTATATCCTTGGACTTTATTGTGGAACTACCTCCCTCTAAGGAACACACTACCATTCTTGTTGTTGTGGACAGGTTAACTAAGATGGGTCATTTCATACCAGCTCGTGGTCTCCCTTCAGCTAAACAGACGGCTGACCTGGTTATTCGGGAAATATTTCGCTTGCATGGAGTGCCTGATGAAGTTGTTTCTGACAGGGGAGTGCAGTTTACATCTCGTTTTTGGAAACATTTTTGCTCTAATCTAGGTATTAATGTAAATCTGTCGTCAGCTTTTCATCCACAAAGTAATGGACAGACTGAGCGAACCAACCAGACTTTAGAGCAATATTTGCGGTGCTATATTAGTTACCTGCTGGATGACTGGCTGGATTTTTTACCCACGGCGGAGTTTGCCTATAACAATGCCCAACACTGCTCCACTTCTCTGAGCCCATTTTTTGCCAACTATGGTTACCATCCAACCTTTCTAGTGAGCCTCCAAATTACTACTTCCATTCCTGCAGTCACTGATCGGCTAACCACCTTACGAGATTCCCAAGACCTGTTGAAGGTGACTCTTTCGGAGGCTCAGAAATGTTACAAGAGAGCTGCTGGCATAGAACGGAGGCCCCAGTTTATCATATTGGTGACAAGGTTTGGCTGTCAACAAGGAATCTTAAGCTTAGGGTTCCTTCTCATAAATTGGGTCAGAGGTTCATGGGACCTTTTGAGATTATCGCTCAGATCAATGCTGTCACTTTTCGTTTGCAACTTCCAGATTCCATGAGAATACATCTGGTGTTTAACGTTGCACTGCTGAAACCTTTCCATGACAACACTTTCCCTGGCCGAGCCCTGCCTGCCCCACCTCCAGTCCTCGGAGATGGTGAGGATGAATACGAGGTGGAGAAAATTCTGGACTCCAGGATCTTCCACAACAAGCTTCAGTATCTGGTTCGTTGGAAAGGCTATGGCGAGGAGGATAGTTCGTGGGAACCAGTGGACAATATTCACGCTCCTGATCTTCTTCGGTCTTTTCATGTGCAGTACCCTGTTAAAACGGGTAATAGAGCATCCAGAGGCTGCACCTATAGAGGCGGGGGTAATGTGAGGAATTGATTCTGCTGGGTTTTGAACCCTGGTCCCCAGGCTGCTGAACCTCTTCCCTACCACTGCGCCAGCCTGCCTTTGTGAATTTCCTTGAGATCTGATAAGCCTTGACTCTGCTAGCAATAGTATCAGTGACTAGTCTCTTCAGCTGTGTCTGGTCAGGTGTCTGTTTTTTTGGCCTATTTAAGGCACTTCCTGTCTATTTACCTTGCCAGACTATTGTGGTTCCTGTTCCCTTCAATAAAGCTTGTTCCTGTTTCACCTACAAGTAGCTGAATTGGATCATTTCTGACCTAGGCTGCTGGTCTCCAAAACCTTGTGATTCCTATATCATTACACCCTTTCTCCCCCTCTGTCTCTTTCTGTCTCTTTCTATAACTTTCTGTCTCTCCCTCCTTTCTCTCTCTCCCCCTCACTCCATCTTCTGTCACCCTCTCTCTCTCTCCGTCATCACTTCCACCTTCTATCACCGTCCCTCTCACCCCTCCCTCTCTCCTCACTCACTTTCAGCTTCTATCCCTCTCCCCCCTCACTCCCACCTTCTGCCTCCTTCTATTTCTCCTCATCTCTCTTTCTCCCCCTCCCTCTCTCCTCTATCTCTTTTTCCATATCTCTTTCTCCTCTCTCACACATACACTACCTCTCCTCTCTCTCTCTCACACACACACTCTCTTTCACGCTCTTCTTCTCCTTCTCACTTACTCTCTCTCCCTCCCCTCACTCCATCTCCTTCTATTCTCCCTCCATTCTCTCACTCTCTCCCTCCCTCTCCCTCCCCTCTTTCTCACTTTTTTCATACAAAAAGAATGTTGTCAAAAATGTTATTTATTAAATGCATGCTATAAATTTGTTAACACAGTGGCTCTTTAAGCATGGAAAAAAACATTTGAATGAAGCTGCATTACTGTCCAAAGTCTGAACACTGGAACACGCAACAATGAACAGATGGTAACTGCAGTTAAATGGCCATCTAAAATATTACAATGCATATAAGACACAGACAACATTATAAATAAAGGATTCAAGAAACAATTATGTGTAAACACTGCTGTATTTGCTACATTATATAAAGAATTAAGATCGCTAAGGGGTGCACCTTCATATCATTGTAAATATATTTTATGGATTTGATAGAAGTGCAAGCTTCCGTATGTTTGCATTGTACTTCATCAGCAAAAGTGGATTATATGGAACCACATATCGATTATCTAAAATTTTCCCCCCAATAATGGGAGTTTGTCCTTCTCTTCTTCTATACAAAGGGTAACCATCACCATTTGCATAAGTTTGCACTCTAAATTATTTTGGGAAATCTTAGGTGCATTTCTTATTTTCCATACATGGCCCATGAATCATGCGATGTGTTACAATTTCATGAAGTTTGCAATGTTTTTCCAGATCTGGTAGGTCAGCAATAATCACTGAATCCACTTTGTCAGTCGTATTCAATTTATCTTTTTCTAGAGTATTGAAAGTATGTGTGCATGTGCAAGTCCTCTTTTTTTAAATTCTGTAGTATAACCATAAGCCACACAAATACTCCAAATAAATGTGTGATGGTTATGTCATGTATTAATGCTGTTAGTTTTATTTTGAAAACTCTAGCCACTAAATCTGGTCTATCAGAAGCACGTTGTCCAGCTTTCAAATGTTCAACTATCTCTGGCCATTGTGGATTACATGTAAATGGAATAAATAAATCTGGTTTCCCAAATTTAGTAACAATAGCCATTGCATCATTGTATCTATCTCCCATTTTGCAAGGAGATCCTAGTAAAGAAGAGAGCAAAATGATGGTTCTGCTATATGGAAGTTCTCTGTTCGTAGCCAATTCAGCTACATAATCCATCAGTCCACAATATTGTTCTACACAAAGCTTATTTTGTTGAAATTTGATAAAATTTTAATTATTGGCTTTGACTTGTAGATATGAATCAATGGTCCATTGTTTTGACAGTTTTCCGCCATATACAACTGGATTAAATTCATTGCGAATAGCAGTTTGTGCCACTTTATATTCCAGCATAGAAATATTGTTTCTGAACAAGCTTTACTATTTGTATAACATTCCAGTATTAATTTTGGTTGCCATTCTGCCTCCCCACTTGGAAAAAAAAATGGATATGTCATTGGATCCAAATTACTACTTAAGATATTTATCTTAATGAAAGATTGCTCTTGATTTCTGGGATATATTCTAATATCCCGCTCAAATGGGGGTTCCTCATCTTCATTTTGAAAAACCATGGCAACCTCATTCTTGGCATAGGCATAGGCAACTGATTTTGTTCAGAATGACTAATTTGTTCTCTTTCTACGTCTGCAAATTTTTTGTATGCTTGAGTATATGGTTTGTTGGCCATAATGTTATCAAGCTCTTTAAAAACTGTGGCTAAGCATTTTTTTATTTTCTGAAAGCATCATATGTTGTTTAACAGCTTCCATTGTATCTAGGACATATAGTTGACCACATTTTCTTTGCTCTCCTGCTTCTGGGTGTAAATATGAAGTACAGTGGTAAATTTGGCCTTGTACTTTAAAACTATATGGGCCATGTCCTGGCACTAATACGGGCCATGTCCTGGCACTAATGTTGCACCCATAGAAGCAAATGAAATTCCACTATTATAAGACCTGATGTTTAGTTTGAAATTCATATAATTTGGAAATGTAGGATCACTCATTATACTTTGTAAATATTGTGGAAATGTGTATCAGTCTTACCTTTCATTTCTGACAGCAACTAATAAACTCACCATCTCTTGGTCTTTCCTTTTGAAAATGATACGCCCCATAAAACTGACAAGCCACATTTAACAAACCACAATTGTGAGTCTATACTGTTAGAGATGTAAATAATGGACTATCATGAGAACAAATATCACTACTACTTTCTATGTCCACATTACTCTCATTACCAGATTTTTCACATGCATTATGTTTATAATTTTTTTTTATTGGTAGCTCCCTCACGCCAAGTTTTTCCTTTTGCAGGCACTCTTCTTTTCTTTGCAAGTCTCTCACGGTCTTCTTCTCTTAACCTTGAAGTCTCTGGCGACTGTCGATCTCTCCATCTTTGTTTGCGTTCCCTTGCCAGCTGTTGTTTGTCTTCTTTGAGGTTTTCTGCGTTGTTAATCGATTACAACTTCAGGTAAGTAAACATATTAGTAATGTCATGTTTGCCATTGTTTGCTATCTAATAAAAAGAATGAAAAAAAATAAAAAGGTGAAAAATAAAATGTAATTGTAATCTGTACTTGTAAATGTATTACAATTAAATTTAAATTTTTCATTCAATCTTTTATTAGATATCTTTTATTAGATAGCATGCAATGGCAACTAATATGTTTACTTACGTGAAGTTGTAATCGATTAACTTCTTTTCCACTTCTGATGGGATTCCAATTTTGTCCTTTTTTTTTTTTTCAATCTGTAAGAGAAATGTAAATGTCATCATCTGTAACCTGTGTTCCTATCTAATAAATATATTTGTTAGGTCTAAACAGCAGTTCATCAACTGTGGTGTGTGAAGTTGTAAGTTAATTTGGTAATCAATTGGGGTCTTTTGGCGACCCCTGAACTGCGTCCGAGTTACGGGGTTGAAAATAAGGGCAGCCGTTAAGGCCGTAATTTTTTCAAAGTCTTGCGTGCCTTGCGATGAGCTTTGAAGGCCTATAACCTTTGTCGCTCATCGTGGGCATCGCAATGAGCGCCTGCGGCGCTCATTGCAAGCCTTTTTAAAGTCTTGTGGTCCTCATGATGAGCCACAAAGGCCTATGGCCTTTGGCGTACATCGTGGGCTTTGCAATGAGCGCCTTCGGCGCTCATTGCAAGCATTTTTAAAAGTCAAAGTGAAGCAGGCCTCGCGATGAGCGCTTAAGGCCTACGGCCTTTTGCACTCATCGCGGACCTCGCAATGAGAGCCTTCGGCGATCATTGTGAGCCTTTTTCTATGTTGTGCAGGCCTCGCAATGAGCGCCTACAGCGCTCATCACAAGGCCTGCAATGAGCGCCTTCAGTGCTCATTGCACCTGCGCAAGCACGTGACGACAACTCGCAGTTACGACAACTATTATATGTGATGCACTTATATTGTTGTGTAATTGTTTTGTACTTTGACCCTGTACAACTCTTGGAACATTGATGGGCTATGCAAATAAAAAAAACAAAAAAACACATACATATGACAATACTTTTTATAAAATATGCTGTTACACTACATAATATCACAACAGACATGACAGTGTCTACAACAATAATAGCGAGAAGGAGAGAGAGAGAGAGAAGGAGAGAGAGCATATAAACGTATTGTGATTAGCAGAAAAAAATACTCTACAGTAAATTTACTAATTAAAAAGTGTCTAATGGTTAGTCGCTTTGTAGCACATAGGTTATACTAAACACTGATAGGTTCTTTTAGTGTGCAGCATTTAGCAACCATTTTTCCACAAAAAACATTATGGCAGTATATTGTTTTTGGGTTCTGATAACAGTATCTACACAATTAAATCTAATCTTGATCTTGTATTTCTATTCACCTTTTGCTTAAAATCAGTAATTAATTAGGAATATTATTATGTGGCAGGTATTCCCTGGGGTGATTATATATCTCCTAGGACACATAGGCCATGTTACTGTATGTCATAACAAAGTTAATATTTCCTCTCACTTGATACCTTGTGCTGCTGTTGACAACCGTAAATATATTTAATCTATTTTTTCACTCTGGTGTGTGGGTGACTTTTTCTGATGTTGTGTGGGAACATAATTATTATATTGCTCTGTAAGCCAAATGATTCCAATTCTTTACACTCATAATAACACTTTACATCTTGGAAATCAAGAATGATCTGTGAATATAAACAAAAACATACTTATAGAACACTATGTTTAGTTTAACTAACGACGTTGAGGGTCCGTGCCATCTTTACTTTTATATGTATTTGTATAGTGTATTTATATTATTGTAGAATACTTTTTCCAATTCTTGGGACACCTCATCAGGCTAGGATTTAGGGGTTATCTTAAATCTGTGTGAGTCAATCCAAATTGCATTGCTCAATCACAATTTTACACTTTTTAATAAGAAAAAATATGTCTGTATTTTATATTTGTGGGGAATTTATTTGTTAAAACATTAAAACAAGACCTGAAGCTAACTGTGGTTCAGACCATGAGCTTCTTAGTAAAGAATTAAACTGAAGAGGGAGAATTATCAGACCAAGTAGAAATCTAATATGTAATATCTAATAAGGCTTTGAAAGAAGCTCAGGAAATAAGAAAAGCAAAAGGTAGTGGAGATAGGAAGATATTTGTCCAAATGAATGCAGAATTCCAGAGGATAGCAAGAAGAAACAAGGAGACATTCTACAATGAGAGATGTAAAGAGAAAGAAGATAACAGAATGGGTAAATCAAGAGATCTCTTAAAAAAATAAAAATGGGGATCTCAAAGTCGCCTTTCATGCCAAAGTGGGTATGATAAAAGAGAAAAATGGTAGGGATAAAGAAGTGGTAGCAGGAATACACTGAAGAGCTATGCAGGAAGGATCTTAACAGCAGTGACCTCAATAGTTTCTCCAACGAGCTGGAGCCAAACATCTTGGAGAGTGAAGTGAGAGGGGCCCTAGGATGTCTTACTTATAACAAGGCTGTGGAAAGTGATGGAATCTCAATTGAACTATTCGAAATTCTACAGGATGTTGCTGTTAAAGTTTTGCTTGCCTTATGCCAACACATTGAGAAAACTTAACAATGGCCAATCGACTAGAAAAGTTCAGTCCCAATCCCCAAAAAAGGCAGTGCCAAAGAGTGCTCCAATCATCGATCAATTGCACTCACTTCAAATTCCAGCAAGGTAATGCTTAAGATTCTATAAGCTTGACTCCAACAATGTATAGACAGGGAACTACCAGATTTGCAAGTCTGATTCCACAGAGGAAGATGCACACGTTATCAAGCAAGAGAGTGCAAGAAAAGCATTTACTACTGCTTCACAGACTATTCTATAGCCTTTGACTGTGTGCATCACAATAAAATGTTGCATGTTCTTAAAGTGATGGGAGTACAAGATCATCTCATCCTCCTCCTGAAGAATCTGTGTGGACCAAGAAGCCATGGTCAGTACCCAAACATGGGACAACAGAATGGTTCTAAAAAGGTGTGCAGCAAGGTTGTATATTGTCATCTTATTTATTTAACTTATACGCAGAGTACATTATGTGTAAGGCTGGGCAGGATGAATCCAAAGCCGGAAAAAGCTGAAAGTGAAGAGGAACTAAAGGACCTATTGATGACGGTAAAAGTAGAGAGCACAAAAGCTGGCCTGCTGCTCAACATTAAAAAGACAAATATTATGACAAATGGCATTCTCAGTTCCTGACAAATATTTTCCTGCGATCCAAGATCTCTTCAGATGGTGTCTGTAGCCATTAAATTAAAATGTGTTTGCTTCTGGGGAGGAAAACTATGGCAAGCTTGGACAAGTTAGTAAAAAGTAAAGATATTTAAAATATCATCAAATGTCCGCATAGTTAGAACTATGTTATTCCCAGTAGTAACCTATGGATGTGAGAGTTAGACCATAAAGTAGTCTGAGCTTTGGACTGCAAGAAGATCTGATAAATCAGTATTTCAGGAAATCAAGACAAACTGTTGACTAGAAGGTATGATAGCAAATTGATTACTTTCACAATAGTATATCACTGCTGACATTTTTATATATATATATATGTGTTGATAGGGCTTTTCCTCAAAACATTGTAAAACTGAATTCTACAAAAAATTCAGTATGAATCTCGGAATCATGTTTGCCATGGCTGGTGGGCATATGATATTCCAAATATGCCAAACTGTAGGTTAGAATCTTTTAACAATTTAGCTTTTTGTTAATAGGGTCTTGTGTATTGATCAATCTCCCCAGATAACTTTCTGAGACTCATAAATAATAAGTAAGTTATCCCCATAAACACACACATACACTTTTGATATATGATTTCATTTTTCAATATTCTTAATGAGTTCAGTAAATTACATTTGTTAAATAAACTGTTTTGAAGAATTACACTTGAGAAAGGGCTAACTGTTGTAAGATATAAAAAGAAAAATTATAGATGTTCAAATATATTGTTGCATTTGTTTTTCTGCTGTTCTACATAGATACGTGGGAGAAAACTTTGTAGAGAAAACTTATATCTGCACAATGGAAAGGGGACAGTTAAAACTGCTAATGTTTTTTTTAGATTTATGGAAAATGAATCTCCACAATATAGAATAATATGTAGAAGTGAAATATTTAAAGCTGTGTTTATTTGTTTTTGCTTTGCAAAAGCAATTGCTCATTATCAAGTTTAAATATTCAAAACACAACATAGAAAAATATGGCATCTCAGTGTATTGTGCATAATTACTGCAACTTCACTTATTTTAAAATTTGCTTGCACTTTTATTTGAGTTCCAAAAGTGTTTGTCCATTCAGCTAAGTTTACTTTTATCTGTAATGTTTATTTTCTGATTTCAAAAATAAAAAAAATCACTTTGGAATTGTAGGCAATTATAAAAGTATCTGTGAATATGAAAACATGTTAACAAAAAAACGGATGAAATCCTCTGGGTTATGAGACTCATAAAATGGTAAAATAATATGATTATAACTCTGCAGTCTAAAGTAATGTTTCTCTTGAGATTGGAAGATAAAATGTATTGATGCATAGCCATCTTATATACACTATCAATATACTATGCAGAAAAGGGGCGGTTAAAAAACATCTTGCATACCATAATGGCCAGTATGTGCAATTAAGATTGAGCCCTCTGTAACAATAATATGATAACACATTATGTGTATAGCCTCTCTAGCACAAAATACTCAATTATACATAGTTGATGCCTTATTTATTGACTTACTTTGACTTCTTTATTAAGGGGACATGGAACTCAATGTTTTCTTAATGCAAAACATTACAAAAGTTGTATCTTGAATGAAAAAATATGAAGAATAACCTGCCTAAATAATTAGTACAACCAGGAAGTGCCCAAAGCATGTTTTAGTCTGTAAATCTAATTGGCACACAAGTCTGACTCATACAGCTAGTATACTGCTCATAGGCATGGCTGGATTACCGATTAGGACAACTAGGCAGGTGCCTCCCTGTGAGGGGCACACATTTTTTGACCTAAAAAAACTAAAATTTTATTCTGACATAAAAAAAACTAAATGGTCTGGAAGTAGAACTACAAACAGGAAGAGGCTGCCAGACTGTCCACAGCTTGGAATGGTGACCTACTTCCTGCACAGAGCCTGGACATGGAGCTGCCTGATGGTGACAGCGGGCAAGAGATGGGGATACAGCGTGTCACATGTGTGTGGCAATTGTATTGATATAGTAATGATGTGTGTGTGTAATGAGTGAGGCCCTGCACATAATACTGACTAAAGTAATAATCATAGTCAGAGTGAGAGAGGCCAGAGAAGGTATGTTAATATCGAACAACTAGCAGCTGAGGGATCATTGTAGATGTGTAGTGATATATTATTGGAGATATGACTTGTATCGGAAGGTTGGCAATAATTTGTGTGATTGTGATGAGTGCACAGTAAGGAGCACAAGAGCAAACACCAGGGGTTATAATACAGACGGAATCAGAAGTGGATATACCAGGACATGTAATTATAAGATGGGCACAGGATATACCCTCTTAGACAGATGTATTTAGTAGGTATATTCCTGCTGGGATTTTACCCCCTGACCATGTGACTGTGCATTCTCAATAAATACATTTCTGTGGGTCTCTCTCTCTGTATACTGTTCTACCTTATCCTAATAAGGGCACATATTTATAGAGAAATAAAGATTATTTATGTTTTGGCCTTGACATTTCAGCAGGTAAAGATTATTGGAAGCAGTAATGCTAATGATAACACATAAAGACTGCAAGCAAAAAGCACAGTATAACCACACTAAACATACACATAAACATACTATGTGACTAATAAAGTAAGGGAAGCAAATGAAGCAACACACAATCACAATACAGAATAATTGCATAGAACAGTTATTATTCTATTATTATTATTATTATTATTATTATTATTAAGGTTATTTACTTATTTAAAACTGCATAGTCACACTTCTACAACCCTCTTACCAAAGCTACTCATGCAGGAACACCTTTAACACATCAGTACTGGTGCTGGGCAGCTACTGAATGTGTTTTTCATGTCATCCTTACTATGCACTGTGCCATTCATACATTATTTACAATGTAAATGTGTATGAAAAGTCTGTGATTTGCTTTCAAGGCAAGAGAGCGATATGCAGTGCCTTGCAAAAGTATTCACCCCCCTTGGCATTTTTTGTGTTTTGTTGCCTCACAACCTGGAATTGCCATGGATTGTTTGAGGATTTGCATAATTTAATTTACAGAACATACTGAACATGCCCACAACTTTGAAGATGCTTTTTTTTTATTGTGAAGCAAACAACAAATAGGACAAAATATCAGAAAAAGTCAATGTGCATAACTATTCACCCCCCCCCCCCCCTAAAGTCAATACTTTTTAGAGCCACCTTTTTGCTGCAAAAACAGCTCCAAGTCGCTTTGGATAAGTCTCTATAAGCTTGCCACATCTTACCACTGGGATTTTTGCCCATTCCTCCTTGCAAAACTGCACCAGCTCCTTCAAGTTGGATAGTTTGCGCTTGTGAACAGAAATCTTTAAGTCTGACCACAGATTATCTAATGGATTGAGGTCCAGACTTTGACTAGGCCATTCCAACACATTTACATGTTTCCCCTTAAACCACTCAAGGTTTGCTTTAGCACTGTGTTTGGGGTTATTGTCCTGTTGGAAGGTGAACCTTCGTCCTGTCTCAAATCACGCACAGAGTGGTACATTTTTTGCTCAAGAAAATCCCTGTATTTAGCACCATCCATCTCTCCCTCAACTCTGACCAGTTTCCCAGTCCCGGCTGCTGAAAAACATCCCCACAGCATGATGCTGCCACCACCATGTTTCACTGTGGGGATGATGTTCTTTGGGTGATGTAATGTGTTGGGTTTGCGCCAGACATAGCGTTTTCTTTGATGGCTGAAAAGTTCAATTTTAGTCTCATCAGACCAGAGTACCTTCCTCCATACATTTTGGGAGTCTCCCACATGCCTTTTTGCAAACTCAAAACGTGCCATTTTGTTTTTTGCTAAAAGTAATGGCTCTGTTCTGGCCACTCTGCCATAAAGCCCAACTCTATGGAGCGTACGGTTTATTGTTGTCCTATGTACAGATACTCCAGTCTCTGTTGTGTAACTCTGCAGCTCCTCCAGGGTTACCTTAGGTCTCTGTGATGCCTCTCTGATTATTGCCCTCCTTGCCCGGACCGTGAGTTTTGGTGGGCGGCCGTTTCTTGGCAGGTTTGCTGTGGTGCCATGGTCTTTCCATTTGGTTATGATAGATTTGATGGTGCTCCTGGGGATTATCAAAGATTTGGATATTTTTTTATAACCTAACCCCGACTTGTACTTCTCAACAACATTGTCCCTTTGGAGAGTTTGGAGAGTTCTTTGGTCTTCATGGCAGTGTTTGGTTAGTGGTGCCTCTTGCATAGGTGTTGCAGCCTCTGGGGCCTTTCAAAAAAGTGTGTATATGTAATGACAGATCATGTGACACTTAGATTGCACACAGGTGGACATAATTTCACTAATTATGTGACTTCTGAAGGTAATTGGTTGCACCAGAGCTTTTTATGACCTTATTTGCTAGGTGAAAAAAATAGTGGGATATAACTTTGTAGAGGTAACTTCTATCTTTACATTGGTAAAGTGGCAGTTAAAACTGCTAATGTTTTAGGTAGGTGTTATGGAAAGTTGAGAAAGGCAGCTAAGAATAGGAAAATAATCTCCAAAGAATAATTGAGTGTAGAAGTGAAATATTTAAAGAAGTTTTTCTATTTTTGTTTTATACAAAACCTTTGCCCATTATCAAGTTAAATTATTCAAAACGCAACATAAAAAAGATGGGATGTCAATGAACTAATAGTTCCTTCAATTTCACTTATTTTAAAAAGTGCTTGCAGTTTTATCTGAGATTCCAGTCTTTCGTTTAGCAAAATGTACTTTTATCTTCATGAAGTATGCATAACAAATGAATATGGTTGAATATATAAACACATTTAAATCTGAATAAATTATTTTGTAGTCTATCACACTGCAATAGCCTAAATACATATTTCTTTTGTTTGTTTACATAAAAACATCAAAAAGAAACAGCTTTGGGTAGGCACTTTGGACACTGGGTTTTAAGCCTAAAGAAAGGAGCCTCCATTCTTTGCAATGTGTTGATAATGCTATTGTTTTTGCCTTGCTTGTAACCCATTATATAGTGCTACGGAATATGTTGGTACATTACAAATAAATGAGAATAAGGAAGAAAATTTCACAAATTCTTTTGGAATGGAATGTAGAATTTCAATTATAAATTACATTTTTAAATTCTAATAATGTGTATTTTGCAAACGAGGAGAGGATCTAACTGAATTATATGCCAAGCCTTTTCTAATTGTATTCCAACTGCCAGAGGAGCATGTGAGCTGCTGAGTGTGTATCTATGCACACAGTTCAGTTGAATTTTCCAGAGCTGCAGCTGCTGCTGTTTATGTCTTAAATACAAAAGATATAGCAAGTAGCTGCAGTTGTTCAATCAGCTTCAGACAAGATTTTTCTTTTTCCAGTGCGGTATTCCTTTTTATACCTGATGCACTCACCGCTGTTTCTTACATGAAGGGAGATCCTTTAACCTAAACAGATTAGACGCATGAACGACACAGCAAGCTATCTGCGCTTTTCAAGGGAGAGATTTGGCTCCAAAATAGGACACTAAGCTTTTTAGCCTTATGCCTATTTACCTAGTCAGCACGATGCAGTGTCTCAGGGTGCTTAGTAGCCTCCTGGGGAATCAACTGGGAAACAAAAGCAAAAGTGGCAGCCGCTGCAAATGTGGAAGTCTGTGCCATTAGAGAAAGCGCTTGCTAATAATGGCCTGTGAGACCCAGGTTTCCTTGGTTTCCATGACAGCTATTAGGTACCATAGAAATTGAATTGCTCACTGCTCCTAGGGGAGTGAAAGGGTGTTCGAGTGACAGAGCATATTACTTAGAACTTGCCGTGTTCATCCTTTTGCAAAACTAACTGGATTATGGCTTTTTTCTCTCCAGCAAATTTTCTTTTTAGTTAGAAGGTCCTGCTTTCTTTTATGCAGTCGTTGCCAATAATAATTTTCTTTTTTTGTTTAGTACAAAGCTTGGAAAAGCAAGGATATGAGCTGTTATACAGGTGGGCTACATAGGGGGAGTGAAGACATAAGCCTCCAATCAGGTATTGGTTACCTGCAACACCAACAATATGCCCCTGCAACAAATTTCTGTAGTTCCTGCTCGGGAGACTGCTAACAATGGAAGAAGTTCAGTGGGAAGAAATAAAGAAAAGAATAAGGAAGTTGAGGTAGGTAAATTATTATTTTTTACATAGCAGATGAATATCTCAATATTTGTTGTTTACAGTAATCAGGTTGTTATATATCAATATTAATATTCTAAATCAATAATAAATAATGAGGAGATTTCAACCTGCATATTTATACATTAATTATTGGTGCTTCGATTTTCCCATTATTTCTATGCAGAATGGACTGCACAATGCCTATTTTGCTCAACAGTTTGATGTCTTGGAATTTGCATTCATTTTATAAACAGCTAAATGTACTTTATAGTTATGTTACAATTAATGCACACTTAACTTATTATAATATCATCAATAGCTAATATCTTTTAATTCAGCCAATATTCAGCTGCCACTGATAGTTAATTTGATTTGTATTTTTTTCTCTTTGACTTAACATGTTTCGCCCTTCAATGTGTGCAATTTTCTGTTTCTAGTAAAAAGGACAACTGATATAAAATACTAGCAATGTTTTAAGGAATATATATATATATTTTTTTTTTAACATAGTAACTAGCGATTGTGTGCGACAGATGCACTGACTAGTCAATTATTAAACTAGCTATTAAGCTTTATGTTTTTTTTCAGTGATTTAGTGAGAACATAAAGAATACATGTACTTTTGCATGACATCACAAAAAGTCTTATTGGACTGCACAGTTCATCTCCTAAGAGCACATAAGTGAGCATTAGTTTAATGCACAATACGTGTCCCACTACACTATATAGATATATAAATTATATTTTAAGACTCCGAGTGAGATTATTGGACGAATATGTAGTTCTTGTTGACTTATTTCAGGTTGAGCTGCCTGTGGCAAAACTATAGATGTTGCTAACACTATTGTTCCTCTCAGTTTGTAAAACTGTGAACTGTGTTACATTATCTAATATTGTTTGTGAGGCAATCATTCTGTGTATTAGGCACTAACATTACATTGTAAAATAATATGATTATAACTGCAGTCTAAGGTAATGTTTCTCTTGAGATTGGAAGAAAAATGTATTGATGCATAGACAACTTGTATACATTATCAGTTGACATTATAAACTCTCTTGCATACTATAATGGGCCAATATGTGCAATTAAAATTGGACCATCTGTAGCAATAATATGATCACACATTATGTTTACGGCAAGAAATACTTGATTACTCATAGTTCCTGGCTTGTTGACTTTATTTGTGCACCGATACCTTGATTGCTAAAGGGACATGGACCGCAATTGTTTTTAATGCATTTAAAAGAGCATGTTTTAAACATTATAAAAGTTCTATTTTTCATGAAGAGATATGAAGTAAAACCAGTTTAAAATGCATTTAAAGAACCAGGAAGTGCTCAGAGCTTATTTTAGTCTGTAGTTCTCATTAGCAGAAAAGTCTGACTCATACAGCTATGATAATGTTTATTGGCTGACAGGGGCAAGCCACCAGGAGCAGTTAAACATTAGAGTCAGTTTTTAATGCTAAGATAGTAAAATTTGAAAAAACATGCTGCACCTTTCAGATTAAAAAAAAAGAAGTCTTTCGATGCCCCTTAACATTTATTAAATACCATTTAAAAGCCATACAAAGTTTATAGTAACAGTAGGAATAATATAAGAATATGTTACTGTAGCAATATAGAGATGTATTATTGATTGGACGACATTGATTCTATGACTGCTGATACTCTATGCTTACATTTCTTTGGGTAGCTTGCTTGCCATTGGTTTACAATTTGTGAGGTTGTAGATATGAAAATATAGTATAGAGGAAAACCGCAAGTGAGAGGTGGGTTGCTAGTAATTGCAAATTGACTGGTTAGCTGTTTGTTGCCCTCACTTAAAGTAAAGTGGCAGAAATACCTTGCCATTCGGTTGTCGACCAAACGACTTTAAGCTTTGATGCAGTTGTGAAAAAAATCATTTTGGTTGTTTTCTGTTGGAAAATTGTGATCACTTCTTAGTTAAACATTTCCATTACGTTCAAATGTGGTTTTATCAATTTAGTTTAATATATTAATGTGTGTTTTCAGTAAAGGTGTATATATGTGACCATTCCGTAGCTAAGCTTGAAATCTATTGTTTATTTTGCTTTGGGCCTGTTTGGTCAACATTTTTCCCTCACTTTACTCAGTAGAAGTCCTTGCTGAGAGACGGAGAATACAACTGAATGATAGGAAGAACTTTAATTAGCAATATACCTTGACTAATTGAGTGATTTAACATGCATTTGCTAGCTCTGGGTATACCTAAATATGCAAATTCTTACTGTGAGTTTATAACTATTATCCAGAATACTCAGAGGTAAACACAAAGAAATAATTTACTTGGATTCCAAACTGCTGCCAAATTAATATCCCTAAAACAATGTGTTGTTCCCAGAGAATACTAAGTAATTGAGTTATTTTGTAAGCAATCTATTTTCAGCTGCCCTGTTTTAAGGCTATGTCACAGTTTCATTAAGCTTTCTTATTAAGAGGATTGACCTGTTTACCCACCATAAAAATAGTCTAATAGTACTTATGCAACACATATTTTTTACCTAGACTTTAAAACCCTGAAACTCAGTGTTATATATGGCATTTATGCAATCCATAAGAGGATGATTTATCCAAATAGAAGACATTTATGTCTCAGATTATATGCAGGAAAGAATAAAATATAGCTCAGGGATTTTCATTTAATCATTTTATGCAGGCATATTGAGCATTTTAAGCCAATAAATGTAAATTATACCTGAAAAATGTTACTGAATCACAGACTAAGATGAGGTGTAAATTAAGTTTTGCTTTGAAGAAAAAGGCCACTGATAATGCATTGTTAGAAGTAAAATAGGAAGATTGGATACCTAGACATGAGACAGTGTGATACAACCCATGCTCAGATGTTGTATTAGTATGGATTCAATTATCACATCTGGGGTTTAAGGTTCTTTTTAAAAATATTACAAACTGACTCTATTTTCTTTTAGTCATTGCTTTCATAACTAATTATTTATATGCTCATTAGGATTAGGGGCACAGTGTGACTATTTTGTAGAGGAAGGGAACTAACTAAATCTTAACATAAAATTTGTGGCCATCACAGAAACTAAGGAACACATTAATAACTAATTAGCATATTATGTCCCTAATGATCATACAGAATGTATATCTCAGATTTTTTTCAGAAAAATGTCTAATATCATTTTTATTTGGTTCCTTATTCTCCCACAGTCCCAGAAATTAAAAGTTTCCTATAGATTATATAGCCTAATAAGCAATATTGCATGTTACCGAAAACACATATGTTTTTCAAAAGAATTGCTTTTTGTAGCTTTTCCCTGAAACAACATTGGTTCTGAATAGGACAATTTTTCTAGCTCATCTCTGCTACATAATGCAAAAGAGAAAATATTTACAGACTTGCCAATATTTATTACTCTTTTTTCATACAATGCAGTTCTGTCTGGTGTCTTGAGTTTAAGTCATACATCTTGAACCTCAAACACTTACATACTGCATACTTCCTGCGTCTACTATTCTCTTCCTGCGATATCCAACCAGTCCATCTTTTTTCGCCTATACTCTTCCTGCTGTGGCCACTTCTTCCCCACTCAGGACCGAACTCTCAAAAAGATGTCATGTATGTGAAATCACTAGCTTATCTTTCCTCTATCACTATTCTTTGATTCTCTTTTGTGATACATATGTATCTACTCTACAAAACTTTACTGTTGTACAATGTCCATTACTGTTTTCCATTTAACATCATCACCTTGCAAAATAATTAAAAGTTTGAGTTAATTTTTTGGTTTGCTAATGCATACAGATCAATCTTTTCTTTCCATTTATTTACCTTGACATTCTTTTACCATCATATCTCCCAAATAGGATAATTATGTAATGTCCAATGGCTCATTAAGCCCACTGTCTGGCACATATGCGTTACTAAACTTCTTATTCTCTCAGCTTTGTTAATTTATACTACTTGAACATGTGGAAGATCTCAGATTTTTAAATCCAAGCCATAGTGAAAACTGTGGACCCAGTAAATGCCATAGTTAAATAAAACATTTTGGTTCTTATATTCCACCTAATGTTATTCACAAATACACTTCACAGTACTCCCTCAAAATGCATTGCAGTAATAAAAATGCTGCTTTTATTTACTTTCCCACTTAATAATATGTGGTTTTGGATTTAAAGGGATATTATAGTAGTAAAATCTATAGGTTGAAGCCATGCTCATCTCCCTGCATATATACACAGAAAGTGTCAATGTGTATTGCGAGTGGGCAGCACACTGTGGAGCTTGTAGTGGAGGCGGCAGCACTATATGAAAGTGTGGACCACATTGCATACATGCTGGGTGTACTAGGAGATAGATGCTAATTTCACTTTATAGTTTTGAAGGACCACAATGTGTTTACACCTATATTGTCACTTAATAATGACAATATAGCTATATTCATTAAGAATCCACAAGTCAATGATGCAAATGTCATTCATTTGACAGAAAGAGCTGGATTTATATGTCTCAAGGCTTTTGCCCAGTAACACAAGTACTCGCTTGTGAGTAAGCTTCAAAGCACCCACAAAAGAAGTGTTTATGGATGCAAAAAGTGGGATATAAAGGTATGAATTGCAATATACATAAGAGAGACATGCACCTTTCAGTGAGGCATCCCAAAGCAGCTGCCTAGTCTGTTTATTAATAAATTTGGACATGCTGACAGAATATGTTTAATATAATAGTGAAAATGAAAATAATGCATTGCTGTATATTGTTTTGTAAAACAATATCTCTGAAATAATTGTAAAATGTTATTTATATATATATATATATGTATATATGTATATATATATTAAATGAGTTGATGATATTTATTGTGGTAACTTATTCAAAATGTGCATGTGTTTACATATTTTCTTCAGTTGTGATTTTTTATGTCTACAGAATTAGACAGCTATTCTAAACACTTTAAGAGTTGCATTTATAAGATTATAAGTAGTTCAGTGTAACTGAACTGAAAATAACAGCCTGTAAAAATAAAACCCTGTTGTTTTGCCATAATCAATAAGAATGATCCTCAGAGGACAAAAACACCTTGTAATTAAATACAGCTCAAGAAATGCACTTGGAATTAAGACAACACACACAACACACTAGTAGTGTCTGTAGTCTGGAGATCCATCTAATGACCATACTAAATATGAACTATATTATTTTAGCATTTTGTCCAATTCCTTATCCTTTTTAATATATTGTAATATGTAACAGTGAAGAGAGTCTTAAATGCATGTGTATCAGATTTAGCATTAGTCAAAATTCATTTTTATTTTTTATTTTAATTCTTTATTTATATATTCATTGAAACATACAAATATGAAACAGCAGTGTAATGGAGAGCCAACACAATTATTGCATCTGCAATACTTTTTATTTTATTTTAGAGGAAATAGGGAATGTCCCTTACCTAATTTAGGCTCCTTACTTACCTGATTTGACAACTACTTCACCTGAAGGCTAGTATGGCATCCCCATTTGTGGATGGGCTGATAGCTCTGGATGGTTGGCCTCTATTGTGGAGCAGGCTAGGACCTCTGGAGAGGGGGGTTCTTCCCCTTCTTTCTCTCAGTCCCCATCAGCTCTTGATCCCCCCCCCCCCCAGTCATGCCTTTATTTCACATTCTCACTCACATTCATTAAAAGGTAATTGGGCCCTTTGTTGCCCCCTTGCCCCCTTTCATACCCCCCTTGAGATCCCCAGTTGCCCCCACCGTCGTGTAAGAGCCCTGTGCGTCCTTCACCAGATTTGTGCAGCACACAGCCTTCTAGGCCTCAGGGAGCTGTGGATCATGGTAGATGCGCCACCAGGGGGCGCACCTTTGTTCTCATGAAAGGCAAAACTCAAGGATCTTCCCTCACATCATGTAGTCGGCGACCAGGAGTAGATGATGAGGCATGCCAGGAGCAGCATATCTCCCCATCTTTGGAGGGGCGGCAGGACAGGGAAGACTTATCCCGGGGCAGGTTAAGAGCACCAGTATGGGACAAGAGTGGATGGCATGGGCCCAAGAAGCCAAGGGATAGTGGTAAGAAGCGGCAAGATGACATCTTTCCTATGCCAAAGTCAGGACTAACCGGTGAGTCCCATATTACTCTTTCTCACAATCCTACACTGAATAGCTTAGAAGACAAATTCAGTTCTGTATTACATGAGTTGAAAGGATGCATACCGCACAGGCTTGAGAACCTCAAGCTCTGCATAAGGGCCAGTACGTGGAAGTAAGGGAGCAGCCAAAAAGGAAACACCATGAGAGGCTGATACAGCCATGGCAAGATCCTCACTGTGCCAATTAGGGCCTATGGGGATGCATGTCCCTTCCAATATAAAAAAGAAAATATGGAAGAGGAAATTTATAGAGATATTTTCTTTCCTTCCATTGGATAACTATTTTGAGGTGAAGGAGAGAAAAGGAGTCTAAGAGGGAGGGGGAGGAAAGGAAAAAG
Organism: Discoglossus pictus; assembly: GCA_027410445.1. Lineage (NCBI taxonomy): Eukaryota > Metazoa > Chordata > Amphibia > Anura > Alytidae > Discoglossus > Discoglossus pictus. The sequence goes on from CM050163.1 coordinate 118,872,350, forward strand.
CAATAAAGATGCCTCCCTAAGACCTTTGCTAACTGGTTTCAAGCCTACATAATCATGGCTAACATCTATGGGAGAAGTATCCTGAGTGTTGTTCGGTTTTCTTTTGCTATCTGGATGAGATAGAGAGCATTCATAGGACTTATGGGGGCATGGCGTGGTGGTCCTATGATAAACAATTTTGCAAACGCCTGGGGGTAAACCCTTCCATGAGATGGAATGAGCGTGACATGGGATTGTAGTTAAAGATCGTGATCGCAGCAAAAGGTGCCGGGGGTTGATATAGTAGTTCCTTTCAGGTCTCAGGAAGTAGGAGCAATAACAAAGGACAGAATTCAACAGCTAGAAGGGATATGTGCTTTCAATTTAATGAAGGAAACTGTAGGTGGGGTGTTACATGCAGGTTCAAGCATAAATGTTCTGACTGTGGGTACAATCACCCCGCAGTTAAACAAGGGAATTGGGTCAGTGGATGCTGCTTTTAAGAGTGATGACCAATATTGGTAGAAAAAAATCTACCATGGCTAAAACTGTACTCCAGTAAGCAGAGTTTTGCACTTAAGGTGGATCAGTTATTATGTGGTTTCAATTCGGGTTTTGTTATCCGATGTTATAATGCGTCACCATCTCTATTTTCGGGTAATCTGGTGTCAGCTAATCAATTTGCTGACGTGGTTCATCCACCATCTATCATTTCCAAAAGGAAGTCGGTGAATGATGGAATTGATAAGCAATTATCCTCCGTACCTTATGCTTCCTTTGATCATGCAATTGGCCTGGTACGCAAAGCGGGGCATGGATGTTTACTAGCCAACTATGATGTTGAGTCAGTTTTTCGGCTACTGCCGGTTCATCCAACGCCTAATGCGTTAGTAGGTTGTCGGTTCTTGGGTAAGTAATACATTGATATTTGCTTGCCTATTGGTTCTACTTCTTGTGCGCATTTTTAAACATTTAGTTCCTTTATTCAGTGTGTAGAGGAACAAGGATTCAATTTTAATTAGGGAAAAAGGCTAAATAAAATGATTGAATAAACACCATTGTGTGAATTTAAAATTAATTTAAAGTATCATCCTCTTAAGTTAATGGAATGCAATATGAGTTTCCTAGAGTCTTAGCATGTATTTAGTGCACAACGTCAAGGAAATGATCAAAGAATGTCTATATCCTAGCAATTGGTCAGATCAGTAATCTATATCTATATAGGTGCATAAAGCCATAATAATGGCTGGTCATATACCGGGATGTATTCTTATAATCCTCATATGCAAGGATGACTGCTAATCACAGGATTACTTACGAATGGTACATAAGTTAAAAAATATAAGGTGCACACTGTGTGTGAAAAACAAAAACAAAAGGAGAGGGAGGTGGTATGCAGGAGTCTTAAATATATATATATGTTAGGCAAATAAGGTCACTTCAATGGCATAAGGCTGTTATATAAGGCAAAGTATTTGTAAGGGCAAGAAGAATAAATACACATATATCACTTGATACATCATTAAACCTGCATATAAGGTTTTACTGAACAGTGAAGTGCATAAGAACGTTATGCCCAATACTTGCGAGTTAAATTCAAGCTGCCTAGAGAAATCAGGTCCCACACGGGGTAGACCATGCACACCTGCTCCCCCTGGTCCCGACGGTGCATTTCGCTCCAAATACAAGCTTACTCATGGGCTGGAACAAGTGTCAGTTTCCGTGACCAGTCCACATTGCAACTGATTGAAGGTTTAATGGTGGTTCTTGTTAAAGTAGCACATGATTTCAGGATACCTTTGGCGAAAGACAAGACAAAAGGTCCTGCTTCTACACTGTTCTTTTTAGGCATTCAAATTGACTCGGTTAAGTTACATTGCTCACTACCCATAGAGAAGGTTGTGGATCTGAGGGCTGCCATACGGAAGGTTTCAGTAGCTAACAAATTCACCCTAAAGGGAAAGCAATGCTTGCTGGGGAAGCTAAATTTTGCATGTAGGATCAAACCAATTAGTAGGATTTTCAACAAAAGATTTTCTTTGGCTACAGTTGGAATTCAGCAATCCCATAATTTCATAATTTCATAAGGATTACTGCATCTCTTTGGCAAGACTGATGTATTTGGTCTGAGTTCCTGCAACACTTCAATGGTGAGGCAAGTTCTGAGTCAGGATATTGATCTTTACACAGGATCTGGAGCTTATTTGAAGGGGCAGTGGTGTGCGGCTAAATGGCCTGCATCATAGCGCGGTTCGAGGTTGCTCAAGAAGCCAATGCTGTTCAGTACTAGGTCCCTTTCTTTTTAATTCCCTCACAGTATCATGAAACCATGGAGTAGTATTTGTGTGAAATTTAGGGTTATGTTGTTCATTGCAGCAGTCACAAAATTGTAAAAAAAAAGTGGCAAAGAGCACAGAGAGACTGATAGACATGCATTACATCAGATAAATAAAATTTCTGCCCTAGACCATAGGATGTAAATACTTTCAGGGGGCAGTATTTTTCATCTGCATAGGAGGAGACTTACATGGATGTGCTGAAATAACAAACCTGATTAAAATTTCTTCAGACCACATGGCAGAGACGGTTGTTATACAGGCTGTTTCCAATCCACCTTGAAAAACAAGATCATTTTTATAACAGTGGAATCTTCAGTTACCTGCTTGAGGCCTAGGCCATACATTGTTCTGATGAGGTCTTGTCCAAATTAGTACATTTTGACCTCAACCCAGGCATTGAACTCTCCCAGCATAAGCCACCATGGGTTGTTCCAGGGCTAAGCTTGCAACAAGATCTTTGATTTCTTGCACAAACTCCAGGAGGGGGATAAACTAAGATGGATTAAATTAACTTAAAAACGGTGATGTAACCACCATGGTAGAGGTCATTTGCAAGGTAAATCAATATAATTAATTTATTTTTTTAAATACATTCAAGGCCACGAGAGGGGGGGGGGGGGGACATTATCTTTTAAAGACTTTTAAAGACTAAAGCATAGGGATGTTTCACACTATTGACTGTTTGAATTGATATCTGTGGAAAAAGTATAGATACATACATGCTTGTCACCTATTTGATGCCTATACATTGCTTGTACTGTTTCATTTAAAATATATTTATATAGACAATATATATTTATTGCAATTATCTAGGTTTTTGCAAAGACATAAAAAGTACTTTACATATTTGGCACCAGTTTCACAAACACTTATTATTATATTCAAAAAGAGACATGTACATGAAGAGAGCCATCATTTACTATTCACATAAAGATCTAGAAAATATAACCCAGTGGATTTGATACTGTGGCTAACCAGTACTTTCTTTTATAATTAGCTATAGAAATAAACTGCCAGTTGCCTTCTACAGTCACTTCACCTAGTGCTGTTATGCAATTGATATGACGTAAATATTACACTGTATAGATTGATAAAGTTCAAAGAACAAGTTATGACAAGTATTCGATGTGTGCAAAAAATTGCTTTTATTGGTATAACAGTAAATATCAAGGATAAACAATTATAAGAGTTTACACTTGTAAGCTTTGATATTTAGTTAGATCACAATAAAATCTATTTGACGTGTATTACAATCTTTTATGGGGATGATTGGATAACAGTTAGTCTTAACACACTTCATATTTGGTTAGATCAATACAGCAATCAAAAAGCAATGTATACAAACTTACCAAATATGGATTAACAGTTTATGTTAATACAATCTATGTTTGGTTAATTCAATATAGGAGTATATAAATAGTGTATATAATCCTATAAAGTTTGGTTAACAGTCTGTCTATATATTTGGTTAGTGCAATACAGAAATGATATGCATAAACACAATCAACTGCCTATTTGTCATATAAATATGATATTAATAATTAGCAATATAACCTATTACTCGATGAAAGCAGTCAAATATGGAATGATACTTTATATGGCAGTCGGAATAGAGAGATATATATACTGAAGCAATATGTATCAAAGTTGATTGTACTGTATGCAAGATTGCAAGCTAATTAACCTTTGTATTTAGGTGTTGGCAAGCTATTATATGGTTGTTGGTCTTACATCAGAATGTATTATATTTAATTTAATTTATCAAGTCTGTCAATTGAATCAATAATGATGTAAGACAGTTTTGTTGATTGTTTGATGCAAGATTATATACCGTATTTTTCGCCGTATAAGACGCACTTTTTCTTCCCCAAAACTGGGGGAGGAAAGTTGGTGCGTCTTATACGGCGAATATACCTTTTCAAACTGCCTCTGTCTTCTTGATTTCACCCCAGCGCTTCCTACCAGCATCGCATCGGCCGGTGCGTCCTAGTGACGTCACACACGCAACGCTGCAGTAAACGTGGAGTGCTGGTAGGAAGCGCTGGGGTGAGATCAAGATGGCAGAGATCAGAAGGAAGGTGAGGATCAGGGGGATCAGGGGGGTCAGGGAGGATCAGGAGGGTCAGGGAGGGTCAAGGGCTCCCAAATGCTGCAGTATATGGATATGTATGTGTATGTGTGTGTGTATGTATGTGTGGGTGTGTGTATGTGTGTGTATATATGTATGTATGTGTATGTATATTTATGTGTGTATGTATATGTATGTATGTGTATCTATAAAGGTGAGGATCAGGGGGGTCAGGGAGGATCAGGAGGGTCAGGGAGGATCAGGAGGGTCAGGGAGGGTCAATGGCTCCCAAATGCTGCAGTATATGGATATGTATGTGTATGTGTATGTGTGTGTGTGTGTGTGTATGTATGTGTGTGTGTATGTATGTGTGTGTATGTGTGTGTATATATGTATGTATGTGTATGTATATTTATGTGTGTATGTATATGTATGTATGTGTATCTATATATATATATATATATATATATATATATATATATATATATATTTGTGTGTAATGTAGGTGTGTATCTGTGTGTAAAGTGTATTTGTGTTTGAGTGTATTTGTGTTTGATTCAGATTTTTTTTTTTCTTGTTTTCCTCATCTAAAAACTAGGTGCGTCTTATCTGCCGGTGCGTCTTATAGGGCGAAAAATACGGGTATGTTGAGTATAGCCAAGTATAGTTTGTTGTGTGGACGTTTTAATAATTAGTCTTTGTAACAGAGCTAAATGGTTACCTTATTGAATAAAGTCAATCAGTCTGTTTTAGGGCATATGGGCACAGATTAAAATATTGATTAAAATCTACAGTCCAGAATATAGATGCTAATTAGTCTGGTTTTGTGACCACTCCCAAAAGGGTAACAGCAGCATTGTGATATACAGGGCTAAGTTTAACTCTACTACAAATTAAATAGTTAACACAATTTTATACATACCATATATGGAATTTCAGGATAACACCTGGCACTGGAGGATCCCTTCTCACTGAAGAAATCCCTCTTTGTGTGATTGGATTGTTAGAAAGAGTAGTGGAAATAGAATAGAATTTTATATAGTCAGATATAGTAATATATCTTAGGAAAAATTTGAAGGGGCATAAGGTTAAGGATGATAGTCAAGTTTGTCCCAGACAGGATCATCAGATAAGATAGAAAATGGTATTGAAGAGGGCTCAAGTGGTAGCAGGAAATACCCAGAAAATAGTAAAAGACCTAGAATATTCTCTCTCTGTTTTAGATAACTATTTATTTTTCCTCGTCACAAGGTTAGTTTCCACCAATCATAAATAGTTACTCCACTCTTTCATGTATACGAATAAATTCATATATATTTATAAACAAATTGTGTATATCGGTTTCTAGCCACTTGGAAGCGCTCTGGTCATAATAATATGTTTTGACCTCAGTATTAATTATGTGCCAAATTATTTCTGATCAGTAAACTACACCATAGTGCGCTAATCTTGCCACCTGTGTGATAATAGACAACGGAGAATTGAAATGAAACCGTATGACTTAGCACACTATCTTAAACATAGCATTCTGATTGTCTTTCGTGCCCATGTGAAAATATTTGTAATTTGGCCTAGCCAAGTTCTTGTTTGATTTGTGTAATAGGCTCAAACATTTAAAACGCCACATAGAAAAATTATTTAACCCCTTCACATGTTAAAGAGGCATCCTGTAAGTGTTTGAGTATGTTTACAATGGTAAATATATATATGTGGCAAGAGACAACCAAATAATGTAAATAATAGATGGTTGTGGTGCTCTTTTTACCCTGCAATTGCATGATAGTCCTAGATTTTATCTTCAGATCACTTGTAATTTTGGAACATATTAGGTTACTGTGGATCATATGATAATTTCTTTATTTTTCACCTGGAAGTGGTTTATACTTAATTTGACTGTGGACAACTGTCAAGCTGTATATTATTGAGTTTATCATTGAACTCAATATGTAAAATATAATGAACAGTTTATTATTTATTTGTAATATTGGACTCTTGCTTTTCAGTGTAATTATATGGTAAAAGCTATAACTTCTTGAAATTTACTCCTAACCTATCCAATCTTCTCAATTCTATTTCTATTACTGCAATCTTATATTTTTAAGTGAACACATTAAATGTTTGAATCATTTCTCAGACACACAACTCTTGCATGAAATTAAACTTGGAATTACATTTTATGTGCCTAGTAAAGACTTAATGATGTAGCACAGTGCACTTTCAACAATGAATGTTGGCAAATACCACACAGCAGAATGATGGTCATTGGAAATACATAAGAAAACATGACTGGACACTAGAAAGTCCAATATGTAATGCAATCATTTTCAGAAATTGTAATAAAAAGATATTATGCAAACAGCATTTAAAGATAATTTAACATAGTTTCCATATGAATCTACTGCCGCTGTATAAATAAGGCTAAACATTTGTCCACTCATATCTTCTGTAAAAAATATTTTTAAAATGGTCAGAGATCAAGTGGATAAATAATCAGTCATAATAACTTTAATTGAGAGAAATGTTAGGGGTTGAATTAAAAAGAAGAGCTCTTGATCAAATCTTAACTGAAAATGGAGAAATCAAACAAATGATTAAAAGTACATTAAAACAATATCTATTGTGCAGTGCTAATTTGAAAAGGAATGCACATTCTTAAATAGGAGAACTGTATATTGGTGTTGAGTTCATTGCTTGCTATGGTGAAGAGAAGCCAAATTCCAACTGGAAAATGGTAAAACGTGTATGCAAAAACAAGAATAATTCCCATATATTTCAGATGTTTAAAGCATGCATTATTAAACACATTAGGCCAACTTCAACTTTTTAAGAACTACCATCTATGAACATATATTTTTGTAGAAAAATAAGGTTTGGCAGTTCTGTCACCTTTACATACTGCTGTATACATGTACTGTAGTTTTACTTGTATAATTCTATCTAGGTGTGCACAGCATTTCATAATGGTAACAATTATGAGTGCATCACATCAAAGGAACAACCTTGAAATATAATTCTTTACTATAAGGTATCCCCAGTTTCTGAAGAACTGTGCAAAATCCCATAAAAATGGAAGAACTAATGCACTTAAAAAAGAAAGATGTTGTACTGTTATACACTTACTATAAACTGTCCCACAAGGAAGCCAAGTCCAAATACTTATTATTATTATTATTATTTCCTTTATTTGTAACGCGCCAACATATTCCATATCGCTATACAGGGGTAAGATGAAGTAAAAACAACATTAACACAATGAAGTAAAGAGAATGGTTGGCCCTGTCTTTGAGCTTAACATATATAAATATACAGTACACAAAGATTTCAGTAAAGCACATATGAAGATTGAAAACTCGCATACTTACAATCTAAAGATACTTGCTGTCAATTATCATAAGAATCCTATTACAACCAGACATACAGTATCCCAATATAATATATTCAGCAGGTAACCATTTAGAACTACTGTTTAATAACTGAAAGGCGTATATATTCTATTAGTAGGAATAAACATACATATACGTTTAACTTTGTGAAATGCTCACAAGATATACATAAAATTTGTGTTATATTAATTGTTAATCTCATTATTGAGTGTTATTTTTGGGTAAAGGGCCAAGTTATTTTTTTTATTTCATCATTAAATAACATTAAAAATACATGCACCGGAAGGAAGTCGTGGAGGAATGCGGTACTGCCATTAATTAAGAAAACTGTATTTTTTTATTATATCTTCCTCCTAAAGTCTCACTTTGGTGCTGTTTCTACATGTATTGTTAATGTTATTTAATGGTAAACTAATGTAGAGTTAAAGGACCACTGTACAATGGAAAACTCTGATGCGGAGCATACACTTTGATTAAAAATACCTGACCCTGGATACATCCATGATTTGTTGCAAGCATCATTGTTCTGGACCTATGAAGGTAAGTGTCTTGGTATCAACTTCTGTCAAATTATCTAACAAAACCTTCTGACTTCTCTGTTTCCTCCTCCATCAACTGTTTAACAAAACACACATACACCCATGATCCATATCTCGTTAATTGATGTAGCAAAGACAAATGGATTCCTGTGCTCATAAACAGAGTGTTAGTTTGTTTATTAGTTTGTTATTTAACAACAACTGCTATTTTCTTACAGTGGTCCATTAACTTAAAAAGTGATTACACCCATTCTTTGAGTATTACAGAAAGTGTTTGAGTTTGGTTTAACAGTAGGTTTAAAGTAAGGTAAGGTAAGGCTATGTGAAAAAAGGAGTGGGAAATTATTGTTTAGTCTACAGAAACTGTGAGAAAGAAGAATATACAGTGGTATCTTTGTTCTCTTCCTTAATCTGTTCCGGATTGCAGGATTAGTTCTAAACAGGTAGAGTTCCAAACAAGCATTTGCCGTAGGAATAAATGTAACTTGGAATAGTCTGCTCCAAACCCCATATTTTTTAGATACAAAACATCAAAACTAAACAATCGTTGAGTTCTAAACAATATTTCCCCCTGTGAAATGCATTGAACAATGACAAAGACGCAAACCCGAGCAGAACCACTGTATATAAATCTAAGATACTTTAGTAAGTTGGATCAATATTCTATACACTTGTAATTACATTTGAAAAGCAAAATCAAAACCGACAGTGAAAATATTGATTGCAATATTGGGGGATTATAGTAAGTGATAATATGTTGGTTATGTACATAACTGAGCAAGTTTTTTTACATCTGTCACACTTTCTTACTATGGTGTATTGTTACTGTGAAAGAAGCATACAGAAAATGCATAGACCTGTAGTTACAAATTAAATTCGAGCCCCGTAAGTGCTACATGAAGCTCGCAATTGCTGCAAGCTTGAAGAGTTGCAGATTTACGGGGCTATTTAATTAGAACAGGCTGCGAGTTACAGGCTTGAGAGTCAAATCCATAAACCATACTTCGCTCCTTCGATGTGCGGCCGTGAATGAGATCAATTAGTCTAATTCGTAGTTACGACATGGGATGGAGCCAATGGCAAAAGAGATTATGTCACTGAAAAATGGAGGTGGGATTTTCAAAGTCCTACAGGGTTTGATTACGAGTTACGATCGGACCCATATTCCAGATATAATGCAGTATTCATAAAGCTGTAAATATGATATTCACATGCAAGTTACAGTATATGTATTAACACATTGATTGCTGGGATTGGTATAACACAAAAATTGAACATGAAATAAAGTATTTTTGGGGGCCAATTTGCGAACTAGAGAATGTTGTACTAGTAATTCTAAGACCTAACATCACTTTCCCATTTAATAAAAATACAGTACTGTGGTAATATGTGCATTTAAATTGCTATGGGTTGGACTTTACTCCCCTTGTGGGTCCTCTCTAGCACTCCTTGGCTTCTTGGCTCCATTTGGGAATTACAGGGTTCAAATCAAGTGATTTTGATGCAATTTAATAGCTCAATTGGAACGTACCAGTTACGGGCTTGAAAGAACAAAGGATTTGCGGTTGCAAAGTTCCACGTTCCACGTCTCATAGGCTTTTTTCGGCCTTGCTGCGTCTTAACCCTCAAGTCACCTGCGGGTTGCTTCAAGAGGCTAATTTAATAGCCTTATGTCATGCGAGCTACGTTACAAGCTAGGAATCATAAATTCATAGCAATTTAATGGGGCTGTAAGTGTACTTAAGTGAAGTAAGGGGGTTATTTTATCCTGTAAAGGTAAACTTATAAACAGAATCATTGCATTTTAATAGTGATCACATTGTGACATGAATCTAGTTGTTTTATTAAGCCAATTATTTTTAGAGTCTAGAAGAATCTAGATGTTTTTCTGTCCTGAGTGTCCACTATATTGTCTTGTAATATTAATACTGATAGGCAAAATAGCAAATATTTAAGGAAGGCATTATATTATTAGTGACATGTAATTTGTCACTTATGCAGTAATTGATTCTATGTTTAAGTGTTTGTTATGTATGTTTCATAAAAATAATTCATGTTTGTGCATTTGTTACTTTTAATAAAGGACACCCCATTGATAAATTGGATGATACATGTAGGGGTTTCAAAGATATATGTCACCACTACGAATACTTCCCAGCAATCAGTATACTTTGGAATATGCAATCTTTCAAGCCATTTTAAAACAGTAGATTTGCTCACACAATTTAATTTCTATAAGGTTTTCCAATGGTAGTTTAGTATTGAAATAGCTGCAATTGTCACATTTTAATCACCTGTTATTTACTGATCGCTGACAAACGATACCCCATACAGTAAAAAAGTATTCAGCCCTTTCACACTGCTAATTACAGATTGAAGTATCTATATACACTTCTCATACCCAGACTATTGTTCTTCTTTGTCACAACTTCATTCTTCTCCTGCCACAATCCTAACACATCCTGTATCACTGGCACATTCCCTTCCCTAATTTAACATACATTAATGATACCTATAGCAAATCATCTCTCTTGTGATCTGCGCTCAGGGCCGGATTTACATTTTTGAAGCCTCTGGGCAGTGAACTCTAAAGCGCCCCAGTGCACAAGAAGTATGCACTAACATTTTTTGCTTAAGAAATGCTTACATAAATAACACACACATCACCAACATACACACATCCCACACACACATCACATACACACCATTTACATGTATTTAGTTTACTAGAGGGCAGCTAGGCAGAAAATAAAGTTACCTTTCCCTTGGACTCCCAGGACAAGGCTTCTGAAGCTCCTTCTCCTCATGGGCATAATCAACCATTGAGGGAAATGGGAGGGCTGGGGGCGGAGCCAGCTCCCGGCATCATGCTGATGCAGTCTTGGGTACTCTAAGTAAAATGTCCCCTACTCACTTCCTGTACCTGCAGACAGTGTTGTGTTTAGTTCTAGGAGGTGAAAATGAGGCGCCCCTCTCAGAGGACAGCCTGTAGGCGAGTGCCTATAATGCCTAATGGATAATCTGGCCCTGTCTACACTCATATTGCAACGTCACTGCCTATTATGTCTTATTCTTGGTTGACTCAGTGTTTTATCTCTTGCCATCTATAAATCTTTTTATGGTAATATTAGTAACATTTTCAGGTTCCATTACCAATATAAAGTTCCAGTACCATGTCTGTGTTGATGACATTCAAATCAGTCTTTCCCTATCAGGCTTATAGGTCCAGACTTATAGGACCACAGTTTATGAATTATGCAACAAACTTTTAACAATAGCAGCTATGTAAGTCATGGGCATAAAAGCATTTTCGAGAATGTCTTGCTGCATGGGAGCTGCCATGATAGTCATATTTAATTTTCAAAGCATAAAGGTATAGTTAGAGAGCAGGGTAAGTAAGGCTTGCAGGTATACTATGGGAGGGGAAGGGAGGTGTCATCTGCTGCTGTCAGGCAGAAGCAGTGTCTACTTTGTCGCAACCCGCTCTTTTTTGGGTTTGAAAGGGTCACTAAACTGTTCCTGCCCGCAGGATGACCCTGTTCCTAATCTCTTCAAACAGGACGGCTAACAGTGGTCGAGGACAAGTTGCAGATTTTTAGGCCAAGTTGCAGACTCTCAAAACAAGCTGCCGCAATAATTTGTAAGATAAAAAAATAATAAGAGCCTTCCCTCTAAATGAAATACCCCATGTATATGTCCTAAAAACAGCATCATCTTTATTTTTCAGTTCAACTTTTTAAACAATTTTTTCATAGCACAACAATGGGCCATTTTAACAGGTAAACACAATATAACACCTCTTGGTACTTTGATGTTCCCCTCATGAGCTTCCAACTTCCACCTAGGGCACGTTGCAAGCCTGTCTTTCTCCTCTTCTATGTGTCAGATGTCAGATACCTCCGGTCAATGTTTGGACACAACAGGGATCATGGTATTATGAACATTGAAGACAAAGTGTCTGGATGATGAGTCAGGGGTTTACCCAAATGGGGAACAATGGATTCAGGGTAGGCAGGATGGTGCTCTTTTTAGTGGAGCCCTGTAAGTGGGGATTGGGGGGGGGGGTTGCCTTGTGCCTGTTGTTTTCTGGGAGGATATAGTGTGTGTGTACTTGTTCCCTAGCCCACCTACACTCTGTAAAGATACCGTTATTCAATTGGATAGGAAGTGGCTAGGAGAATGAGGTGGTTCTCAGGTGAGGTGGCTCTCAGTGTATATTACATAGTTACATAGTAATTAAAGTCCATCAAGTTCAACTTTTTAAGATCTCCTCTGACCTGCAATATGCAGATTACATATTAATTAGTTGTTAAATAATTATTAATCAATTATTTCATTATTTTTTATTTTATTTTTAATTATTAATTAATCCAGAGGAAGGCTAACAGAAGAAAAAAAAACCTCGTCTCAAAGGGAAAAAAAAAAATTCCTTCCTGACCCCAGATACTGACGACCGAATTTCTCCCTGGATCAATATTGTCTCTCTAATTATCCATGATAACCCTGAATTCCCTTTTTAATTAGAAATAAATCCAGTCCCCTTTTAAAGTTATCTATCGAATCCGCTGTCACCACCTCCTCTGGTAGAGAATTCCACAGATTAACCACCCTTACTGTGAAGAACCCTTTTCTTTCTTTAAGGTGGAATCGTTTTACTTCTAACCTCAAGGGATGTCCTCTTGTCAGTTGAAAACCTCTTGGCACAAAAAGCACCCTTGACAAATCTTATACTGACCCTGGATATATTTATATAAGGTAATCATATCTCCTCTTCTATGCCTTTTTTCAAGAGAAAATACGTTTAATTTGGTTAGTCTTTCTTCATAACTTAGCCCCTCCATTTCCCTTATTAGTTTTGTTGCCCTCCTCTGTACCTTTTCCAGCTCTATAAATGTCCTTTTTATGAAGTAGTGCCCAAAATTGTACTTGTACCATATTCCAAATGAGGGCGTACTAGAGATTTGTATAGTGGGAGAATTATATTTGCTCCCCTTGCTTCTATACTCTTCTTAATACATGCTAATATTTTATTTGCCTTTGCAGCTGCTGCTTGGCTTTGAGCACTCTTACCTAGGTGGTTGTCCACAAGCACTCCCAAATCCCTTTCAATATCTGCTATACCTAGATTTGCTCCATTAAGATTATAAATTGCATGGCTATTTTTCCTTCCCAGATGCATAACTTCACATTTATTCGTATTAAATCTCATCTGCCATTTGGATGCCCATTCCTCAATGTTATGTAAATCCCTTTGGAGGGAAAGCACATCATTATCTGATTTAATTAACTTGCACAACTTCATGTCATCAGTGAAAATGGAGACACCACACTCCAATCCCACCTCTAAGTCATTAATAAATATGTTAAAAAGTAGAGGACCTAATACTGAACCCTGAGGAACACCACTTACCACATTAGTCCAATCGGAGTATGTTCCATTTACAACAACCCTTTGCTTCCTGTCTTTTAGCCAGCTCAACCTAATACTGAACCCTGAGGAACACCACTTACCACATTAGTCCAATCGGAGTATGTTCCATTTACAACAACCCTTTGCTTCCTGTCTTTTAGTCTCAATCCATGAGCAGATATTTACTGCAATTCCTGTATCTTTTAGTTTGCACAATAGTCTCCCATGTAGCACTGTATCAAATGCCTTTGCAAAATTCAAAAAGACTACATCCACTGAGTTGCCTTGATCCAGGTTCCTACTAACCTCCTCATAGAAACTAATTAGATTTGTTTGACATGACCTATCCCTCATAAATCCATGTTGACTCCTACTTATAATCCTGTTCAAATAGACATATTCTTGTATATTATCCCTTATTAACCCTTCTAAAAGCTTCCCCACTACAGAAGTGAGGCTCACTTGTCTTTAAGTCCCCGGATTTGCTCTTGCTCCTTTTTAAATATAGGTATCACATCTGCTTTTCTTCAGTCGTCTGGTAGAGACCCCGTGTTAAGTGAATCTTGAAAAATTTAATATAATGGTTTGGCTATTACAGAACCCAGTTCCCTCAGTACCCATGGATTTATTCCATCAGGACCCAGGGCTTTATTATCATTAATTTTTTCCAACCTCTTTTGGATTACTTCCTGTGTTAACCAATTATTTGGCAAAGGTAGTGTAGCCCCATTATGTTGCAGTGTAGGACTTTTTAGCAATTTGAGCTGTTAGTTTGTATGGGGGGTCAGTAAAAATTGCTTTGGTCAAGTATATACAAATTAGTGATTAACCGCGAGATAATGGATCAAAGGAATATCACTTGTAAAGTATATGACATCACTTGATCTTTGTCTACTGAAACAAAGTGTTTTAGTTGCTGTCTGACAGTCTAGTTAGCTATACTTGATGGCTCAATCAGATTGGTGGATTTCCCCTATGGAGCCCTTTTTTCTGCTACCGCAAGTTCAAACCACATACGAACCTAGCCTGGCCCTGGTACTGGGAGCAAGCTGGGTATCACGGTTGTGTATTAGATGTGGCTACTGGTCGATACTACCTTCAAAATATTTTTATTGGTCCTATGTAATATATACACCATGAAACTTATTATGCTCATAAAACAAACAAACAAAAAAATTGTACAACTGACCCAGAGCACCCTGGACCTGGTTATTCCTTTAATTGGTTCTTGGAGGCCTGGGCTTGGGGAAATTTAGAGAATATAAACAAGTTAGCATTCACATGTTTAAAACAAGTCCTTTATTAGGAATGTATTTCTGGCCATTATAATAGCCTCAGTTAATGTGTTCAAGTTGGCTATAGTATGTAGAGGTCCGGTTGCCCAGTCCAGAGGCCCGATAGTCCCAGAGGGTTGTGACATCCTAAAAATATTTTTTTCTTAGGCCCCTTTCTTATGATTATATACAACTCTCGACTATTTGTCACCTCTTACATTAAGTAGATCACAATATTTTGCTGCTCTCATCTTCAGAACACCTCAATAATTAATCCATTACAAACTTGTATCCATCTAGTCATACCTTGCCTTAACTGCTATAGTCTTTTAACTGGTTGATTTCCTAATCCAATGCCAAAAAAAGAATGGTTTTATCAGACCCATCCACCTTCCTTGCCTTTTATCATCCACTGTAAATTTTCTGTAATTCCAAAATTCACTTCACAATCATGAAATAATTAACAAATCCCCTAAATTATTTTTAAATTCTTACTGTAAATAAAAGTTTTGGAAGAAGCCTAACACTGGAGCCTCTAGAACACCACCCAACATATACTACCACCACTGAACGAACTCTCAATAGGTTCTCTAGTTTCCAAAACACAAACCCTAAAACCAGACCACCATACACAAATCAGGATAACCACATCCATAGAATAACCTATTAAGGATAGTTCTTTCTCTGCCTGACTACCTCTATTGTTTGTATTGCTTATGCAAATGACCCTTTTTGCTTTGTCTCCCTCAGGGTGATGGGGGACTCCAGATATGGATCCCTTGCTCAATGTGCCTTAGGGAGTTATCAGCTACATCCTTCTGATGAGGCTCATTTAAGGCTGAAAAGTATGTCTATGGTTAGCTGTTTCTCCTCTTCAGGGTAGAATTGTCTGGTATTTGGGGCTGGATCACTCTTTTGAGTGAGACCAGACTGATATACTATGGGAAATTTTTCCTGTGCGGGGCACAAGTGAGCTAAAAGAGGATCCTCACAAAGTGGATAACCATATCCATAGAACTACCTATTAAGGATCGTTCATTCTCTGCCTGAGCTCCTCTATTGTTGGTATTACTACCACCACTGAACTAGCGCTCAGCAGGTTCACTAGTTTCCAAAACACAATCCCTAAACCAGACCATCATACACAAACCAGTGCATTTTGCTTTATCCCTTTTACACCCTCAACTCATGATAAGCTGTCTGGAACAAGCCCCATCTTCATATGGTATCATCCAGTATGTAAGAGAAGACTGTGGATCATTTGTATTGGTACACTACTTAAGCTAAGCTGTTCTTACCCAGCCCCTTTACTTCTGCTTCTTCTTTTCACACATATTATTTCTATAGTAAGCAACATATTTTTATATTCAACCAATTATTTCTAAACCACTGGTTCTCAGGTGTGACAAATCCTTCAAGCTGTGGCATAGTAACAAATTCACAGTCTAGAAAAAAACAGCAAGACAGTTGCATTCATTTATATCAGTAATAAATATCTCTGCTAAATGTTGTAGTTTGAAGGTCATTATATAATAAGATACTTTAGGATGAATGAATGGCAATTTTGATTGAATCATTACTGGTTGCTATATGATTCATGCTGTTAATCATATCAGTATAATGGTAGAGAATAAGTGAAAGGTCTTGCCACTTAGTTTACATTCTCAGAGAGCTGTTTATGCCTGATTGCTAATTTTTGTGTGGGTGTTGCAATGTAATATTTAATTGACATATTGAAGTTTAATTACCATTTAATCTTAAACTGCACAAAATTATGCAAACGTCTGACATATAATTAAAGAATATCTCATACATATGCATTTTAAAATGGCTTTCGAAGCACAAACATATACATTAAATATGTTTAATACATACTAAGTTATGTGCACAATTGTTACATTCGGTTTTATAAATAAATACAAATAAAGTTAAAAGTTAAAATAACTGCAATATTAAGACAAAAAAGGAAGAATATATATATATTTATATATATATATATATATATATATATATATATATATATATACACAGTATATAATAGTACTTTTATGTATATTCGAAACACACATTTAGGTGAACAGGGTTAAAGAAGTCTTGCTTCTCAAGCTCTCATGATATCATGTCATATTTTTTTTCCCGGATAATTTATCTTGGTATCTTATTAACGGTAATTTCATAAAATAGTCTGATACATGATCCATTAAGCGTTAATTAAAGAGTGAAAATGCATTGTGGGCTCATGTGCATTTCCATGCCTAGTTAAGAGAGTGCAGTGGAATAACTGTATTTCTTTGACTTCTGAGCAGGAAATATTTTTTTATCTTATTGTTAGACATTCAAATGTGAAGACAAATGTACTATTATATATAGGAAGATGAGAGAAAAAGAGGCAACTGATACCAAGAGTTCCTAGGTATCCATGCAAGAAATTGTGGTGTAATCTTCAGATACAAATAATATAATGAATCAACTCATATGGATGACCCCATAGGATGTAAGCAAACACCCTAATTCCAGGTCAAAAAGCCATACAAAATCATTGCTGATTCAGTTGGAGAGTCCAAAAGTACATAAATAAAGCAAAAATAATCAAATATAACTTTTCATACATTCACATATAAAATGTGTCAATAAAGTAATTAAATAAAATTGGAGCGTGAGAAGGACACTTTTGAAGGGAGGGTGTGCACCAGGACTAAAGCCTTGTGTATGAGCTGGAATTTGGTAATTCTGCCTTAAATAAATTACACATGCGATGTGATACTATAGAGATAGGCTCAATCCCAAATGAACTGCATAAGTGCTAGTTACCAACAGGTGTAAAAAAGGGCCAGAAATAAAGTTACCATATAGACTCTAGATAGTAGAAACCCAAATGGGTATAAGTAACTATATATATTCAACTTTGATATGAACCAAGGAATAAAATCATTACTTGTATTATATATCAAATACAAAGTTTGATTCCTGGATCAAACTAATTGTCCACCTTTTGATGATAATAAAGAGAATGATATCACCCTCTGTACATCACGCTTAAACATAGAGGACCTGTGTGACTACTATCTGCCAGCAAGCATAAGAGGGAGGGCAGAAATAAAGTTAACATCTAACTACAGCCTTATTAAATTGTGATTCGGTAAATTTAAAAGGGCTCTATTTAAGCACATAGCATATTTTTTTACAGAAGTTTTTAGTTAGTAAACTTCTATCCAAAAGCAAGGTCTTCACTAACTAAAAACTTCTGTAAATAAAATATGCTTTGTGCTTAATTAGAGCCCTTTTAAATTTACCAAATCGCAATTTAATAAGGCTGCTAATGTTTTAGCCAAGAGGCTCCCAAGTACACACCAATAGCACGTTATTAAGAGTTAGAAAATCTATCAGGACATTATCAGCCTTATTAAATTGTGATTCAGCCAATTGAATAGGGCTCTATATAAGCACAGAGCATTTATTTTTACAGAAGTTTTTAGTTAGTGAAGACCTGGCTTTTGGATAGAAGTTCACTAACTAAAAACTTCTGTAAAAAACATATGCTATGTGCTTATATAGAGCCCTATTCAATTGGCCAAATCACAATTTAATAAGGCTGTAGGTCCTTGTAATTAGGTATATAGTAATTGAGTATATAGCCACTTACCCACATCTCATATATATGCAGTGTAATAACTGTTTGCCCACTATATATTAAATGATTGTTGTGGTGAACTACCTACTCATAAAGTCCACAACACAAGCTGAGATCCTGCTCCATGCTGATAATAGCCAGTAAGCTTGAAACAGATGTACAGGGATAGGATTCCCAGCTTGTGTATAATTCAGCCTTAGCTTTGCATAAAAGCTGTGTAATACAGCAGGAATAAGCTTAAAGGAAGCCATGTTTAAAATGGTCTATGGGTTGAAAAGCGAGGCTCAGCTTCACAGAATGCAGTGTAACTGTTTTTCTCGGAATTCTGGAAACAGGTTTTTCTTTACTTGTTTTAGACATTCAAATGTGAACACAGATGTACTATTTTTTTACTATATTTATATATATATATATATATATATATATATATATATTTGAATACATTTTCTACTCTTACATAAGAATGACATATTTCAAGAAAACATTTTTTTCTTATCTATATACCTATCCAGGTATGGTGAGCTCTGATATGGAAATAATAGTCCTTTATATAGATATGTTATGAAACCAGACAGATTGTTTTGGGTTTAATCAGCCTTATCAGCTAAAAATAACACTTTTATGTCAACCTGCCCAGCAACAAATCCACATAGTTCTGATCATTTCTATAATGGCTCTAACAGATGGAAAATCATGTTGACTTTAATGGAATTTTCCACTGATGTTGGCCAAATATTCAATATGAGATGTAAAAAGTAACTCCATTTGACTTATTATGTATAAAAATGTAGGTCAAGTAGAAAACTGAAACATACTTCTGCAAAATTGTAGAAAACTATGTACTCTTTCACTCAAGCCTGAAATCATAAAATAACAGACCAAATGTTAATAAAATCATCAAATTTTAATCTATATAGCAAAACAAAATTGGAATTGCATATACTTGTTAGACAGAATACCATATTAACTGGGGATAATAAAACAGACTGACTTTTTTAATAAATAAATTATATCTACAGAATAATGGAATTTATATTGCTGGTATTTACAGATAATTCATATTACAGTGCAAGGAATTAGATCCATTATCAGTATTTTTATCTAGGTGTTGATACCTACAGTGTTGCTCTATTTTATAAAATCATCCAGTTAGATATTGTGAGGGCTATCCCAAGCTGCTGCAACTCCTATGGTGCATCCAAGCCAATAACCCTCAGGGAGTCACATTATCAGCTTGTAGTTGACTACATCATGTTGTAAAACACTTTCTACAGTTGAGCATGTAGTGGAGTTTGCAACAAAGCATTACCTGATATGTTATCAAACAAGATATGCCCCCAATTGGATTTCCAATTTGGTATTTATTAAGCTCTGGTTCAAACCCTCTGATGCTACAAACTCTGCCCCTAATGCCCATAGCCCTCCTTCTTGTGAGTAGTTGTTGCCATCTCCCACCATTTTCGTCTGAAAATCATGATCCACATCAGAGTAAAAAAAAGAAAGTATGAGAGTATGACAATTTGAACATGTCATAATTTTGTGTTCAATTCTCAGCATATTGTAGGAGCTGCTAAAAATATTTAACAGGGGTCATTGGCATTTTGTTCTGCTCCACTGCGTACAGATAAACATTTTTACGTTTAACTAATTTTTAATTTATAATTATTTTAATATATTCTCAAATAATATTTTCATGTACAGCATTGCTTTTTTAACAAGTTTATTGAACATGTTTGGATGCATGAAGTTCTTGTCCTATCACAATTGCGCCTATTGTCATGAAGTAATATACCATATTCTTCTTTAGTGCTATTTTATTAAACAAGGTCAGTGAAATTGTTATGAAACATAAAAACATCTATACTGTTGCAATGTCATAGTCATGCAGCTTATTCTAATGGATATTTATATTATCAAACTAGAAAAAACTACTGGCAAAAAAATCCCATATCACTCGGTCTTATTATTGAAATTATGTTAACCAAGAATTACCATGCAAGTGTCATTGATGAAGAGAAAGAAAAGCATTGTAAGTGTTGAGATTACTCAGTGATGTCTGATAGTTATTATTGATGAAACAACTTTACAAAGGCCACCAAAATACATTTCAAAATTATTCATCTAGAAAATATGGGCTGTAAGCATTTTATAGCTTTGGAAAAAAATGAGAATAAATTGTCTGTAATTGTATTACCCAGTGTTAATGCAGCAGGCTCTGAATTCTGCCTCTCGTAAAATAATGTGTAACTGGAAAAGCTATAATATTTGTAAAACAAAAAGTTCTTGCTGTTAGATTTAGTACTTGAGGGATTTACATTGTATTTATACAAAACATGTTAACTATTTAACTGTACTACTAAGGCTCTCCTTAAAGAGACATGGTGTATTCCCTGTCTAATCTACAAAGTGACTATATTATTACTAGCGACTTGCCCGTCAAAAATGACGGCAATAAAAACTGAAGCCTGGCAATGCTGTTTGCCACACAATGTAAGCCTCTCCCCCTCTACTTTACTGGCCTTGTGATGAGCGCCTTTGGCGCTCATCACAGGCCTTGCAATGAGCCCCTTTGGAGCTCATTGCGAGTCTCTCCCTCTGTCTACTTCCTCCCTCGTGTCTTATTTCCCCCCTCCTCTCCCTCCCTTGTGTCTCCTTCCACCTCGTCTACCTCCTTTGTATCTCCTGCCCCCCTGTGTTTTTACCTCCCTCTCCCTCCCGTGTCTCTAAACCCCTCCCCTGTGTCTCTTTCCCCCTTCTCCCTCCTATGCATCACTCCCCCCCCCCCTGTGTCTCCCCCCACCCTCCCCTGTGTCTGTTCCCCCCTGGCCTGTGTCTCTTTCCCCCTCAGCCCTGTGTCTGTTACGGCCTTCCTCGTGTCTCCATTTCCCTCCCTTGTGTATCTTCCCCCCTGCACTCTCTCCCCTGTGTCTCTTCCCCCTCCTCTCACTCCCCTGTGTCTCTTCCCCCTCCTCTTTCTGTGCCTCTTCCTCCCTGTCTCTTCCCCCTCACCCTCTGTGTCTCTCCCCACTCTGTGTCTTCCACCCTCTCCCTCTGTTCCTCTTCCCCCGCCTCTCTCTGTGTGTCTCGCCACTGTGTCTCTTCACCCCTTCCTCTGTTCCCCCCCTCTGTGCCTCTTTCCCCCTCTCTCTGTACCTCTTCCCCCCCTTCCGTCTGTGTCTCTTCCTCCCTCACCCTCTGTATCTCTCCCCCCTGTGTCTCTTCCCCCTCTCCCTCTGTGCCTCTTCCCCCCTGGCCTGTGTCTCTTTCCCCCTTCCCCCTGTGTCTGTTCCCCTCCCCCCCCCCCCATTTCCCTCCCATGTGTATCTTCCCCATGTTCTCCCTCCCGTGTGTCTTTTTCCCCTCCTCTACCTCCCCTGTGTCTCTTTCCCACCTATCCCTCTGTGTCTCTCCCCCCTCCCTCTGTGTCTCTTCCCCACTCTCCCTCTGTGCCTCTTCCCCACTCTCCCTCTGTGACGTGCCTCTCCCCCCCCCCCCTCTTCCCCACTCTCCCTCTTCCCCACTGTCCCTCTTCCCCACTCTCCCTCTGTGACTCTCCCCCCCCCCTCTTCCCCCCTCTCCCCCCCTCTTCCCCACTCTCCCTCTGTGACTCTCCCCCCCCTCTTCCCCACTCTCCCTCTTCCCACTCTCCCTCTGTGACTCTCCCCCCCCTCTTCCCCACTCTCCCTCCCCTCTTCCCCACTCTCCCTCTGTGACTCTCCCCCCCCTCTTCCCCACTCTCCCTCCCCTCTTCCCCACTCTCCCTCTGTGCCTCTACCCCCCTCTTCCCCACTCTTTTACCTGCTCTCGGGCCGCGCTGCGTGCAAGCGCGGCTCGTGCTCTGCGCAATGCGCAGCACTTTATAATTGTCTAACTGCGATTCGTCTGAAGCGTGACGACGAATCGCAGTTAGACAATTATAATATGTGATTTTTATGGAATTGAAAGTAGTATATTGTGGACTCATTTGCAAAGTTGGGGACCCACTGGACCTTGGGAACTAAGGACTACTAGGGGCCATGTGGTACAATAACACCACTTCTCCCCTTTTTCCTAAAATCAAAGGCTAAATACTTAGGTACTTGGATGATTACCCCCATGTAATATTGCCTAGAATATCATAGGAGTTGTTTTGCTGTTGCCATGTTTATGATTTATGACATCAATGGGCCCCTAAGGACTTTTTAGGACTTTGCAAATTAAAATATGCCCCAGGTTGGCACGGATTAAAGTGGCACAACTGGTCCCTTTCTTCAAAGACACTGCCCCACCATCTGGATACCTGGACTAGTTTTACCCTGTTGGACAAACTGTCTTCATCTTTGAGTAGTCAGCTAACCCTCCTTGACAGGTTGATCAAAGGAGTCAGTTATTAATTACGGTTTCAGGCGCCCAAGCACTTGGGGGGTCATTAAGAACTCTGTCAGTCCTTGATGGACAGGTAGGAATGGTGAGGAAAATAGAGCTTGGGGATTGGCTAAGGTTCTGACCCTGTACATAAATATGAGTTGTTCTTGCTAATAAACAGTTGTGATTTTGGATATACATAATCTGGGCCTCATTCAAATGTGATTTGGATAATTGAATAGGGCTCTATATAAGCACATAGCATATTTTTTTACAGTTGTTTTAAGTTAGTGAACTTCTATCCAAAAGCAATGTCTTCACTAACTAAAAACTTCTGTAAAAAAAATATGCTCAGTGCTTACATAGAGCCCTATTCAATTGGCCAAATCACATTTGAATGAGGCCCTTTATGTGTAATATTCATTTTTGGAAAGAGATAATCCTATACATTGGCGTTATTGATGCTGCATCTGAATGACTAGGGTTACAATCGCTGACTCTGGTATCCTGCTATTCTGGTTTGGGTGGTCCCCTGGGCCTGTTATGTGGTCAAATCCCAGTCTACGTTTATCCGTGGTAGTAGGAGGCATTTATGATATTTTAGTTGAAGTTGAGAAAAGTGTTTGTTTTCTAGAGAGCAGTGCTTGAATCGATTTATGCAAGCTGTCTGCTTCATTGATTAGGAGGGAAGAAGGGATAGTGGCAGGTTCAGATTCAATTATCAACAAATTAACAAATCCTCTAGATCTCTCCCTCTTAACTCTTCTCCCACTCCACCGTTTACTGATAGAAAAAAAAGTCCGCCCTTGTTTCAGAGTTTTAAAAATTCTTATTTTCTATAAAAATGTTTTATGTTTAGTACTTAAATAGATTCTGTTTGTTTTTTACATCCTTCACAGACAAGTGTTTTTGTTTTTTTTCATAAACTACTACTAAATTTTGAAATTGTGACAAATAAATAAATGTAGTTGGGAATAATTTCTAAACTTCTAGATGTATTATATTATTTCCATCCTGCAACTTAAGTCTCTGAGCCTCCATATGTAAAGCATGCCTTTGTAAGTAAGACTTCTGGGGGGATGATAATATGAGCTCAAAATATTTAACCAAGCCCAAAATTTGCTTCTTAGATCCAGACAATAGAAGAGGAGATTATCCTTATCATGTCAGTAAATAACAGAAGTTTGACGAAACCTGCCATTGGAGACTAAGCATTAATGAGAGCCAATAAGCAATGTTTTCGCATCAGGCTCGCAATCAAGCACTCTAGCACTCTAGACAATGCATTAGAGTATCTGGTTTAGCCCATGTGGGTTTCATGATATGTATTAACCCCTTGAGTACCGGGATCAATATTACACATAAATAACAGTTAAAAATAATATTTTTTAATTGCATATCTATGAGTTCGAGACTGTTGTGCAATTAATTCTAATGTCTTTCCCATGTTTTTAAAGTACAGTAGTGTGTGTCGGATTGCTGCTACAGCTACCAGGACTGGTGTTAAAACCATTTGCTATTTCTATTTGCTACTAGTAATATTTGTTACAGATATTAGATATTTTTTCTAGTTCTAGGTCTAAATTAAACTACGATCTGGATGTAAACTTCTAATAGAATATAGATTTTGTGTAACCTTAAGTATGCTGCACTTGTAATGTTTGGGATGATCAAAAATCAATGGAGAGGCTAGACCTAAGTTACATATTTGGCTTGTCAGTAGTGATAGTTCATGTCAGACTAATTAGTTTCTATGAGGAGATTAGTAGGAACTTGGATCAGGGCAACTCAGTGGATGTAGTTTTTTTTTATTTTGCAAAGGCTTTTGATACAGTGCCTCATGGGAGACTTTTGAGCAAACTAAGGGATACAGGAATTGCAGTAAATATCTGCTCATGGACCGAGAGCTGGCTAAAAGACAGGAAGCAAAGGGTTGTAAATGGAACATACTTTGATTGGACTAATGTGGTAAGTGGGTTCCTCAAGTTTCAGTATTAGGTCGTCTTTTTAACATATTTATTAATGACGTAGAAGTAGGACTCGAAAGTAGTGTCTCCATTTTTGCTGATGACACTAAGTTGTGCATGCTAATTAAATCAGATAATGATGTACTTTCCCTACAGAGGGATTTGCAGAAACTAGAGAAATGGGCGGCTAAATGGCAGATGAGATTTAATACAAATAAATGTAAGGTTATGCATGTGGAAAGGAAAAATAGCCATGCAATTTATAATCTTAATGGAGCAAATCTAGGGGTATCAGATATTGAAAGGGATTTGGGAGTACTAGTGGACAACCACATAGGTAGCAGTGCTCAATGCCAAGCAGCAGCTGCAAAGGCAAGTAAATTATTAGCATGTATTAGGAAGGATATAGAAGCAAGGGAAGCAAATATAATTCTGCCACTATACAAATCCCTAGTACGCCCTCATTTGTAATATGGAGTATTTTGGGCACCACTTCATAAAAAGGACATTTTAGAGCTGGAAAAAGTGCAGAGAATGGCAAAAAAACTAATAAGGGGAATTGAGGGGCTAAGTTATGATGAAAGACTAACCAAATTAAAGTTATTTTCACTAGAAAAAAGGCATCTATGAGGGGATATGATTACCCCATTTAAATACCTCCAGGTTCAATATAAGGCTTTGTCAAGTGAACTTTTTGTAGCAAGAGATTTTCAACTGACAAGAGGACACCCTTTGAGGTTAGAGGAAAAAAGATTTCACCTTAAACAAAGAAAAGGGTTCTTCACAGTTAGGGCGGTTAAACTGTGGAATTCTCTTCCAAAGGAGGTGGTGACAGGGAATTCGATAGATATCTTCAAAAAGGGGTTAGATATATTTTTGAATAAAGAGGGCATTCAAGGTTATCCTAGATAACTAGCAAAGGAATATTGATCCAGGGAGAAATTTGATCGCCAGTTTCTTGGGTCAGGAAGGAATTTTGATTTTTTTTTCCCCTTTTGAGACTAATGGCAAAGTTTCAATGTTTTTTTTTTCTGTTTGCCTTCCTCTGGATCAATTACTAATTAATAACAAATAGTCAGCATATTAAAAAGATCAAGAAAGATCTAAAAAGGTTGAACTTGATGGACTAACTCTTTATTCATCCTCAAATACTATACTATTAATAATTAATTAACAACTAATGAATTAATATTTAATTCGCATATTTCAGATCAGAGGAGATCTTAAAAGGTTGAACTTGATGGACTGAAAGTCTTTTTACAACCTTAATTACTATGTAACTATGTAACTATATTGGGCAAGTAACTCGGAATCAGGATAAGAATGGTTAATAGAATATGTGCCAACTTTACTTACAACTTTAAGTATGCGTAACATTAAGCATGTGTAACATTAGAATAGGGCTCCAAGGCGATTTGCGGGTTAGAAGCTTAAAATCCCTGAGATTGTTAAAATCATAACTCCGACCCAGCTAAGCCTTTGATCTTTCAAGCCATAAATGTTACAATCGAAAATCGATATTCATTCATCAAACCCACAAATGTTCGCACACCCGTAAATGGCAAATGTAGAAGAAAATCCTACGGGTACCATATAGGACTCGCAAGGTGTTTAAACACCTATTCATAGCACATTAAATGCAAATAAAAAATCACTACTGCACTTTAAAAAATGGGAAAGCAATGAACGACATTAGAAGTAATTGCACAACAGTCTCAAGCTCGCAGATCTGCAATCATTTTTTTTTATGTTTCATTTCCGTGTAATATCAATCTTGGGAATCAATGAGTTAATACATATCAGGCCACCCACATGGACTAGAACAGTATCGCCATTCATTGTTATTATTTTGTACATTGCCGGATTGCCAGTCCGATCACATATTGGACCTCTAAATGCTAATTGATTGACATTTAACCTCCATGTTTTACTGGCGTAATGATGACGGTCTCATGTACTAATGGCTGTTTCTAAATCGGTAGTTACAGCCTTGCTTAATTGATCATGGTCACGCTATAAAATACTACTTATGTCTGCATGGTTTACGGTTTAGGATTTCGGGCCTTTAAATTGCAGGATTGTTCAATTGAATTGCTCTGTAACTGTAGCAAACTTCAAGCCATAACTGCGGGCTTGCAATTGAATAGGTGCCCAAGTCTTTAAACAGTTTCATAAAAACCCACACCTACTTTTTCAAACATGTATGTGTTTGGCTGTTGGACGACCACTATGAGTAGTTTTAATTGTCACTGTCACGATCTGCTTCTTCTTGGGGGCTTGATATGAACCTAGTTCAAACCTACCCCAGCAGAATCATGTAGTTCCTGTTCTCTGTGGCACAAAATATGGCTTCTGAAGAGGGCAAGGCCCAACAGCTACAGACAGAGAATACTGGATCCAGGTTACTTAGTGGCCCATAGCAAGACCACTCCCCAAGTCAGGATACAACACACAGAAATAGTCTCACACCTTGTTTATGTGAAAACTATATTGCAACCTTTATTGAATGAACAAAACAACATATTTATACTCTCCAATACCACACCCTTGTGTACATGTGTGTATGTGTGATGTCAGACCATCTGGCTTGCAACCTTGGGCTATCAAAGCTCTTGAGATCACATTCATTAGATAACCTTTATGTTAAACTCAAGTGTTTGCCCAGGACCACTTGAAGCACATGCATCTGTCTTGACCCAAGGTCTGCATGTTTGAGTGTGCAATGATCTGCAGCTAACTTCTATCCAGAGCATTTCTACCAATTCCACATATGTTCTATATAACATTTTCCCTCATAATATATTATACCTAGGATACATAATAACCATGTACAGGCAACATATAACCGCACAATAACACATAATCCCAATGTAACAATGTCATGCTCCCTTGGACATACTCACAAACCACTGACAATATGAGTCCTTAAACAATTAAATCATGACAACTTCTCCCCCTTTCTTTCTAGTATAGCATAGAGGATCATCCTAACGGATAATTCTCTAGCTATACTGCTTTTACTTGTCCTCCTGTCTGGAAAGTCCATCCATGTGATAGCCTCAGTGGCTCTCTGGGTACCCTGCCTCCCCCTGTCCAGGGCAAATAATCGCTCCTTCCCAGTGGCCTTGTGACTTTCCCAAGCCCCTGGGGAGACTTATAAGACAACTGCCATGGAGGACCCTTCAAGGTAGTCCAGGGGAAACAGTATAAATGGGCAGTTCTGATACAAGCTGTTGTGGCTCAGTAGCCAACCTTTCTCCCACCAAGCCTGGCCAATGGCCCCTTCTTTCCAGGGTTACAGGTACACAGCCAGTGTCTTTGGGCAGCTGCAGGGGAGTCATTGTAGGGATACCAGGAGATAAATCACAATCTGGGGTACCCTCTGGCTCTTTGGTCTCTGGATCCTCAGGTGGAACCTCCTGACTCTCTCCATCTGAGACTGCCTGGTGTGTAGTTACAGGCAGCCCTTGAGCAGCAGCTGCTTCTGCCTCTTGTTCAGGATGAAGAACAGGGCTACTTTCTGTTTCTGCTCCAGGGTCTGTGGCTGGCTCCTGGACAATGGTCATCCAAGGAACCTCTCTACAATTTCCACAGTCAAATGGTAGGGCCCAGTGCTCATTAGGTTCTTCTCTTACACTAGGAGCAGAGTAGCTTTTCCCCAGTTCTTCCCCTGGGCCCGGCACTGCTGTGGTTTGCCCCTGTCCCCATTCCTCTAACTGGGTGAGACTTAGCCCCCTAAAGATAGGGACCAGTTCTTCCTCTTCCCAGTCAACCCCATGGATGCCGGCACCCTTGTTATTTTGAGAATCATGGATATCAAAATTCTCCCCCCAGTCCATACATTCATTTTCTGACCCAGCCTCAGCAATATTTAGCTGGGTCTCTGTAGTACCTGTTAGGTGGTTCTGTTCCATGCCTGACTGGCATGAGCCCTCCCAGCTGGCTGGCCAACAACCATCCAGGGATGCTTCATCCAGTAAGTCTATATAATCCACCTCCAGCTGTAGCTCCTGTTGGATCAAAGGCCAAAGTAAGTTAGCTGTATGAGAGCCTGTCTCCAGTCCCAGCATGTGACAGCGCTTGGCAAACAGACACAGCTTTCTTTTCTCTGTCCCCAAGCCACAGTCCGGATCCCCATGTACTATGTCCCAAAGTGCCTTTTCCAGCCCCAATGAAAAATGATGATGTATCCCAACAGGTCCAACCCAATAAGCATATTGATCTTCCAGGGAGACCTCCTCATATACCAATTCTTCCAGCCATTCCAGTAGCCTGTGACCTGGCCATAGTCCCAGGAATGCCATCCATTTATTTAGAAGGCCCATTCCTCTACAGTCCTTTCCAGTCACCAGAACATTCTCTATCTCTACTGGGGATAAGCATTTCC
This sequence comes from Discoglossus pictus, assembly GCA_027410445.1. Classification (NCBI taxonomy): domain Eukaryota; kingdom Metazoa; phylum Chordata; class Amphibia; order Anura; family Alytidae; genus Discoglossus; species Discoglossus pictus. The sequence continues at coordinate 118,901,671 of CM050163.1, forward strand.
CCTCCACAGGAGCTGAGACAGGGCCATTGCTTACCCTTCTCCTGTTCCCCTTTACCTCCTGTGTGATTTGTATCCGGAGTTCCCTCTGCTGATCCTTAGTAAAACCTGCAGGCATTACCGCCATCCATCTTTGATACCGTCTGGACACTTCCTCCTCCTCTGCTGCAGACATCTCTTCATAAGCTGCCATCCTTCTGTGTTTTATACAGAGATCCCCACCGCTGCCAGCCAAATGTCACGATCTGCTTCTTCTTGGGGGCTTGATATGAACCTATTTCAAACCTACCCCAGCAGAATCATGTAGTTCCTGTTCTCTGTGGCACAAAATATGGCTTCTGAAGAGGGCAAGGCCCAACAGCTACAGACAGAGAATACTTGATCCAGGTTACTTAGTGGCCCATAGCAAGACCACTCCCCAAGTCAGGATACAACACACAGAAATAGTCTCACACCTTGTTTATGTGAAAACTATATTGCAACCTTTATTGAATGAACAAAACAACATATTTATACTCTCCAATACCACACCCTTGTGTACATGTGTGTATGTGTGATGTCAGACCATCTGGCTTGCAACCTTGGGCTATCAAAGCTCTTGAGATCACATTCATTAGATAACCTTTATGTTAAACTCAAGTGTTTGCCCAGGACCACTTGAAGCACATGCATCTGTCTTGACCCAAGGTCTGCATGTTTGAGTGTGCAATGATCTGCAGCTAACTTCTATCCAGAGCATGTCTACCAATTCCACATATGTTCTATATAACATTTTCCCTCATAATATATTATACCTAGGATACATAATAACCATGTACAGGCAACATATAACCGCACAATAACACATAATCCCAATGTAACAATGTCATGCTCCCTTGGACATACTCACAAACCACTGACAATATGAGTCCTTAAACAATTAAATCATGACAACTTCTCCCCCTTTCTTTCTAGTATAGCATAGAGGATCATCCTAACGGATAATTCTCTAGCTATACTGCTTTTACTTGTCCTCCTGTCTGGAAAGTCCATCCATGTGATAGCCTCAGTGGCTCTCTGGGTACCCTGCCTCCCCCTGTCCAGGGCAAATAATCGCTCCTTCCCAGTGGCCTTGTGACTTTCCCAAGCCCCTGGGGAGACTTATAAGACAACTGCCATGGAGGGCCCTTCAAGGTAGTCCAGGGGAAACAGTACATCCCAGCTAGTAAGTCCAGCATAAATTTGGGAGGATCCTTACCCAGCAAAGCCCTTTCCTTCCAGGCTAGGGAGACCTCCTGTCCTGCCGATTCTGGATCAGCACTCCGTCCCATGGGTAAAATTGAAGAGTACAAGGTTCCCTTTGTCAGGCCTGAGCTTTCTCCTGAATAAACTGGGATACGGGAGTTGCAACATGGGCTAGTGACATTCACTGGTGGCATCCATGCTGGATAAATGGGCAGTTCTGATACAAGCTGTTGTGGCTCAGTAGCCAACCTTTCTCCCACCAAGCCTGGCCAATGGCCCCTTCTTTCCAGGGTTACAGGTACACAGCCAGTGTCTTTGGGCAGCTGCAGGGGAGTCATTGTAGGGATACCAGGAGACAAATCACAATCTGGGGTACCCTCTGGCTCTTTGGTCTCTGGATCCTCAGGTGGAACCTCCTGACTCTCTCCATCTGAGACTGCCTGGTGTGTAGTTACAGGCAGCCCTTGAGCAGCAGCTGCTACTGCCTCTTGTTCAGGATGAAGAACAGGGCTACTTTCTGTTTCTGCTCCAGGGTCTGTGGCTGGCTCCTGGACAATGGTCATCCAAGGAACCTCTCTACAATTTCCACAGTCAAATGGTAGGGCCCAGTGCTCATTAGGTTCTTCTCTTACACTAGGAGCAGAGTAGCTTTTCCCCAGTTCTTCCCCTGGGCCCGGCACTGCTGTGGTTTGCCCCTGTCCCCATTCCTCTAACTGGGTGAGACTTAGCCCCCTAAAGATAGGGACCAGTTCTTCCTCTTCCCAGTCAACCCCATGGATGCCGGCACCCTTGTTATTTTGAGAATCATGGATATCAAAATTCTCCCCCCAGTCCATACATTCATTTTCTGACCCAGCCTCAGCAATATTTAGCTGGGTCTCTGTAGTACCTGTTAGGTGGTTCTGTTCCATGCCTGACTGGCATGAGCCCTCCCAGCTGGCTGGCCAACAACCATCCAGGGATGCTTCATCCAGTAAGTCTATATAATCCACCTCCAGCTGTAGCTCCTGTTGGATCAAAGGCCAAAGTAAGTTAGCTGTATGAGAGCCTGTCTCCAGTCCCAGCATGTGACAGCGCTTGGCAAACAGACACAGCTTTCTTTTCTCTGTCCCCAAGCCACAGTCCGGATCCCCATGTACTATGTCCCAAAGTGCCTTTTCCAGCCCCAATGAAAAATGATGATGTATCCCAACAGGTCCAACCCAATAAGCATATTGATCTTCCAGGGAGACCTCCTCATATACCAATTCTTCCAGCCATTCCAGTAGCCTGTGACCTGGCCATAGTCCCAGGAATGCCATCCATTTATTTAGAAGGCCCATTCCTCTACAGTCCTTTCCAGTCACCAGAACATTCTCTATCTCTACTGGGGATAAGCATTTCCCCTCCACAGGAGCTGAGACAGGGCCATTGCTTACCCTTCTCCTGTTCCCCTTTACCTCCTGTGTGATTTGTATCCGGAGTTCCCTCTGCTGATCCTTAGTAAAACCTGCAGGCATTACCGCCATCCATCTTTGATACCGTCTGGACACTTCCTCCTCCTCTGCTGCAGACATCTCTTCATAAGCTGCCATCCTTCTGTGTTTTATACAGAGATCCCCACCGCTGCCAGCCAAATGTCACGATCTGCTTCTTCTTGGGGGCTTGATATGAACCTATTTCAAACCTACCCCAGCAGAATCATGTAGTTCCTGTTCTCTGTGGCACAAAATATGGCTTCTGAAGAGGGCAAGGCCCAACAGCTACAGACAGAGAATACTTGATCCAGGTTACTTAGTGGCCCATAGCAAGACCACTCCCCAAGTCAGGATACAACACACAGAAATAGTCTCACACCTTGTTTATGTGAAAACTATATTGCAACCTTTATTGAATGAACAAAACAACATATTTATACTCTCCAATACCACACCCTTGTGTACATGTGTGTATGTGTGATGTCAGACCATCTGGCTTGCAACCTTGGGCTATCAAAGCTCTTGAGATCACATTCATTAGATAACCTTTATGTTAAACTCAAGTGTTTGCCCAGGACCACTTGAAGCACATGCATCTGTCTTGACCCAAGGTCTGCATGTTTGAGTGTGCAATGATCTGCAGCTAACTTCTATCCAGAGCATTTCTACCAATTCCACATATGTTCTATATAACATTTTCCCTCATAATATATTATACCTAGGATACATAATAACCATGTACAGGCAACATATAACTGCACAATAACACATAATCCCAATGTAACAATGTCATGCTCCCTTGGACATACTCACAAACCACTGACAATATGAGTCCTTAAACAATTAAATCATGACAACTTCTCCCCCTTTCTTTCTAGTATAGCATAGAGGATCATCCTAACGGATAATTCTCTAGCTATACTGCTTTTACTTGTCCTCCTGTCTGGAAAGTCCATCCATGTGATAGCCTCAGTGGCTCTCTGGGTACCCTGCCTCCCCCTGTCCAGGGCAAATAATCGCTCCTTCCCAGTGGCCTTGTGACTTTCCCAAGCCCCTGGGGAGACTTATAAGACAACTGCCATGGAGGACCCTTCAAGGTAGTCCAGGGGAAACAGTACATCCCAGCTAGTAAGTCCAGCATAAATTTGGGAGGATCCTTACCCAGCAAAGCCCTTTCCTTCCAGGCTAGGGAGACCTCCTGTCCTGCCGATTCTGGATCAGCACTCCGTCCCATGGGTAAAATTGAAGAGTACAAGGTTCCCTTTGTCAGGCCTGAGCTTTCTCCTGAATAAACTGGGATACGGGAGTTGCAACATGGGCTAGTGACATTCACTGGTGGCATCCATGCTGGATAAATGGGCAGTTCTGATACAAGCTGTTGTGGCTCAGTAGCCAACCTTTCTCCCACCAAGCCTGGCCAATGGCCCCTTCTTTCCAGGGTTACAGGTACACAGCCAGTGTCTTTGGGCAGCTGCAGGGGAGTCATTGTAGGGATACCAGGAGACAAATCACAATCTGGGGTACCCTCTGGCTCTTTGGTCTCTGGATCCTCAGGTGGAACCTCCTGACTCTCTCCATCTGAGACTGCCTGGTGTGTAGTTACAGGCAGCCCTTGAGCAGCAGCTGCTACTGCCTCTTGTTCAGGATGAAGAACAGGGCTACTTTCTGTTTCTGCTCCAGGGTCTGTGGCTGGCTCCTGGACAATGGTCATCCAAGGAACCTCTCTACAATTTCCACAGTCAAATGGTAGGGCCCAGTGCTCATTAGGTTCTTCTCTTACACTAGGAGCAGAGTAGCTTTTCCCCAGTTCTTCCCCTGGGCCCGGCACTGCTGTGGTTTGCCCCTGTCCCCATTCCTCTAACTGGGTGAGACTTAGCCCCCTAAAGATAGGGACCAGTTCTTCCTCTTCCCAGTCAACCCCATGGATGCCGGCACCCTTGTTATTTTGAGAATCATGGATATCAAAATTCTCCCCCCAGTCCATACATTCATTTTCTGACCCAGCCTCAGCAATATTTAGCTGGGTCTCTGTAGTACCTGTTAGGTGGTTCTGTTCCATGCCTGACTGGCATGAGCCCTCCCAGCTGGCTGGCCAACAACCATCCAGGGATGCTTCATCCAGTAAGTCTATATAATCCACCTCCAGCTGTAGCTCCTGTTGGATCAAAGGCCAAAGTAAGTTAGCTGTATGAGAGCCTGTCTCCAGTCCCAGCATGTGACAGCGCTTGGCAAAAAGACACAGCTTTCTTTTCTCTGTCCCCAAGCCACAGTCCGGATCCCCATGTACTATGTCCCAAAGTGCCTTTTCCAGCCCCAATGAAAAATGATGATGTATCCCAACAGGTCCAACCCAATAAGCATATTGATCTTCCAGGGCGACCTCCTCATATACCAATTCTTCCAGCCATTCCAGTAGCCTGTGACCTGGCCATAGTCCCAGGAATGCCATCCATTTATTTAGAAGGCCCATTCCTTCACAGTCCTTTCCAGTCACCAGAACATTCTCTATCTCTACTGGGGATAAGCATTTCCCCTCCACAGGAGCTGAGACAGGGCCATTGCTTACCCTTCTCCTGTTCCCCTTTACCTCCTGTGTGATTTGTATCCGGAGTTCCCTCTGCTGATCCTTAGTAAAACCTGCAGGCATTACCGCCATCCATCTTTGATACCGTCTGGACACTTCCTCCTCCTCTGCTGCAGACATCTCTTCATAAGCTGCCATCCTTCTGTGTTTTATACAGAGATCCCCACCGCTGCCAGCCAAATGTCACGATCTGCTTCTTCTTGGGGGCTTGATATGAACCTAGTTCAAACCTACCCCAGCAGAATCATGTAGTTCCTGTTCTCTGTGGCACAAAATATGGCTTCTGAAGAGGGCAAGGCCCAACAGCTACAGACAGAGAATACTGGATCCAGGTTACTTAGTGGCCCATAGCAAGACCACTCCCCAAGTCAGGATACAACACACAGAAATAGTCTCACACCTTGTTTATGTGAAAACTATATTGCAACCTTTATTGAATGAACAAAACAACATATTTATACTCTCCAATACCACACCCTTGAGTACATGTGTGTATGTGTGATGTCAGACCATCTGGCTTGCAACCTTGGGCTATCAAAGCTCTTGAGATCACATTCATTAGATAACCTTTATGTTAAACTCAAGTGTTTGCCCAGGACCACTTGAAGCACATGCATCTGTCTTGACCCAAGGTCTGCATGTTTGAGTGTGCAATGATCTGCAGCTAACTTCTATCCAGAGCATTTCTACCAATTCCACATATGTTCCATATAACATTTTCCCTCATAATATATTATACCTAGGATACATAATAACCATGTACAGGCAACATATAACCGCACAATAACACATAATCCCAATGTAACAATGTCATGCTCCCTTGGACATACTCACAAACCACTGACAATATGAGTCCTTAAACAATTAAATCATGACAGTCACCTTGCTGGGTAATGGATTTCTTATTTTTGTAGTCAAAAGCGTCTGCATTTCAGATATTGCTTAGTTTTCCTGTGTATGTTGCGCCCATGTTACAACCAATATTTAAAATACGCCTGATAAATGTGTAATACAGGTTCTAGAGATACACATATTTATTTTGTGCACAAATTTTCATAAATATTTTCTGTAGAACTGGTTAGAATTGGTGAGAAAACAACAGGAGGTTTTATAGAAAAACTTGGTTTACCGTCAGGACTTTAAAAATACCCCTTCTGGATTGCTACCTTGTCGTGGTGAAAGGGCATATGTACCTCAATGAAGCTGTGTGCTATACCATGTAGGGTCACCCAAGATGGGCAGATCATAGCAGAGAGGTCAGATAATTTGCAGTCTACTGGAGAAGGAACTGGCAACCCACTCAAGTATCTAAAAAATATCTGGATTAGCACAACCGGAAACACAGACAGATGTGCCTGGCATGTTGTGTCCACATGTCACATAGAGTCAGACACGACTGAAGCTCTGAACAACATCAAAGCAAAAAAAAATGTTTCCCTTAAATGTGGTACTTTTTGTGGAATCTGAATTTCTAAATCCCATAACAAATATAAGTAACCATGGTATGCTGTTGTCATCTGAATATCTCCTCTGAATTGCACCTGATACATACTTTTACTCTGCCTCTAATATCATCTCATGGTATGCTGTTATCATCTGAATATCTGCTCAGTCTATACTCCTTACACATTCTGTTTGATATAAATATAATTTACTACCTGACACTTACAGCAATTAAGTGCATTGAACACATTTGTTTTTGTTTTTTTACCTAATAAGGAGCAGACTCCGCTATTTAGTCAATTGGCCAGTCTGTGAATTGCAAATTAGTCCTGACTTCGCACAGCTGACTGAGCAGGCCCTATAAATATGGAGTATAGCTGGGAAAGCATTTGCAAGGGGAAGCATTAGCAAGATGTAATATCTATTGCAAAAGTTCACATCGCTTAATTGTAGCAAATAAGATTAAACACGAATTGAACAGGGTTGAATGGGAATTGTATATCACCTTTGAAAAGAACTATTAAGGCAAGTTTATTTACTTTCTTTTATTTATTCTGTTGCTTTTTGCTTACTCATTATCACAATGTTCTCTCACACCCTCTTCTTTATTATAACCTCCTGCCTCTCAGACTCTCCTATATTGTATCTAAACATCATGTCTTCAATAATATAACTATCTCACCTTCCCTGCTTTCCTCTCCTCTTCTCTGCTCCCATGAGCTCCTATCCTTCCTATAGTCACAATCCCATCCCTCCCCTAAAGCTCAAAAGCAGAAATGCTTCTGTAAGTCCTATTCCCATCTACTTTTACTCTCTCTCCTTCTACTGATGGCTTGAGGAGATGTATCTCCTAACCCAGGCCTCTTACTCATTCCCACCTGCTGTCAGCCACCAGAGTCTCAAGGACAGCAAAAACCCAACACACCCATAATCTAATACCTATCACTTGTCACAAACCATCTACTTTGCTTTTCTCCTGTGCCCTCTGGAATGCAAGGTCTGTTTGCAAGAAACTTACCTTCATTTACTGGCTATCACGGAAACCTGGCTCACACCATCTGACTCTGCCTCCCCTGCTGCACTCTCATATGGTGGTCTACACTTCAGCCACACTCCTAGACCTGGGAACAAGGTGGTGGTGTGGGCATACTGCTATCCTCTCACTGTACTTTTCACTGCATACCCCCTGTTCCCTCGATCCAATTTTCATCTTTTGAAGTTCACACTATCCGCACCTTCTCTCCCATCCCTCTGCTACTAGCTGTGATCTACCGCCTGGATCATCCTCTCAATTTATGGATCACTTTGCCACCTGGTTCCCTCACTTTCTCTCCCCCAATATACCTTCACTCCTTCTTGGGGATTTCAACATAGCCACTGACACCCTCTGCAACAACTACAAAATTACTTGCACTTACCTCTTCACTTGGCCTCTCACAATGGACAGATTCTGCAACTCACCATGGTGGACACTGCATTGACCTTATTTTCACCAATCACTGCACTCCAACCTTGTAATCTCCCCACTTCCTCTATCTGACCACCACCTGGTAACTTTCATCCTCACCTTCCGCTCACCACCCTTCTTCAATAGCCTGCCACCAGAACACGCAGAAACCTGCAAGCACTTAACCCACAACAATTTTCCAATGTGCTAAAACCCTTCTCATCCCCCTCACCACCCTTGCCTGCCCTGACATTGCCATTTCACAGTATAACATGACTCTAACCTCCACCATTGTCACTCTTGCCCCCATAACAACAAGCAAACATCCACAACCATGGTACACTACACAAACACGCTACCTACAGAGATGCTCATGCACTCTAGAACGACTAGGGGGGAAATCTTGCACTTCAGCAAACTTTCTCCTCTACAAGTTTACCTTGTGCTCCTACTTCTCTGCCCTCAATCTTGCTAAACAACACTACTTCTCATCACTAATATCAAACCTGCCCTCCAACCATAAACGCTTGTTTGCTACATTCAACACCCTCCTTTGCCCACCCCCACTTCCTGCCCTTTCCTGTCTCACTGCTTATAACTTTGCCAGCCATTTTAAAAATAAAATTGAAACCATCCAAAATAAACTCTCCTCCCAGCTTGGTCCTAACTCACCATCCTGTCAACAAACTGACAACAACCAGACTTTCCTCTTCCTCCTCCACTATGGACTCCATTAACCTTGTAACCGAGGATGAAGTATCTACTTAACTATCAACCTCTCACCTTCCAACATGTCCACATGATCCTATTCCATCACAGCTAATCCATTCCCTATCTAGCTAACTTATCCCAGCTCTTACAAGTCTATTCAACTCCATAAACACTGGCAAGTTTCCATCCTCTTTAAAACACACCATAATGACACCCATTCTTAAGAAGCCCTCATCTGACCCAGCTTCTGCCTCCAGCTATCGCCCTATCTCTCTACCTCCCCTGGTTCTAAACTGCTCCAGCGGCTTGTATACAATCGACTCACTCAATTTAATTCCAACAATTCCCTTCTTGACCCCTTCCAATCTGGCTTTCGGGCCCAACACTCTACAGAAACAGCTATCACAAAAGTCGCCAATGACTTGCTAACCACCAAATCAAAGGGTCACTTCTCTATTCTAATTCTTCTGGATCTCTGTGCTGCCTTCGATACAGTTGACTACCCTCTTCTAATCCAAACTCTCTGCTCTTTTGGCATCCAGGACACAGCTCTCTCATGGTTCACATCCCATCTAGAAGTTCATACAGTTAGTGTCTCCTTCGCTGGCATCTCTTCTTTACATCACCCTCTGTCTGTTGGCGTACCGCAAGTTTTTGTCCTAGGCCCCCTCCTCTTCTCCATCTACACATCATCCCTTGGCACCCTTATAAAATCATTTGGATTTCAGTATCATCTGTATGCAGATGACACTCAAATCTACATTTATGCACCAGATCTATCCCCCTTTCTTTTAGATGAAGTTTCCAACTGCCTTTCTAGCATATCCTCCTGGATGTCTGCTCGTAAACTCAAACTCAACATGTCTAAGACTGAACTCCTAATCTTTCCACCCTCTACTACAGCATCCACTCCTCAAATATCTCTCACTGTTGGCAACACCATCATCACTCCCACCTCCCAGGCCCGTTGTCTTGGGGTTCTACTGGATCCCGCCCTCTCTTTTATTCCTCACATACAAACAATAACAAAATCTTGTCAGTTTCACCTAAAAATATCTCCAAAATGTGTTACTATCTTACATTAGACACAGCTAAAATTCTAATACACTCTCTCATCATATCTCGACTCAACTACTGCAATTCACTCCTTGCTGGCCTCCTCATCTCTCATCTGTCTCCACTCTTCGCTAGACTCATCTACCATACCAAACGCTCAGTGTCTGCATCTCCTCTCTGTCAATCATTCCACTGACTTCTCATAGCCTCCAGAATCAAATTTCAAATCATGACCCTAACATATAAAGCCCTCAACAGCAGTTCACCCCCTTATATCTCTGCTCTTGTTTCAAAATACTCTCCCAACCACCCCCTACATTCTGCTAATGACCTTCTTCTTAGCTCCTCTGTCCTTAGCACCTCCTCTCACTCCCGCCTTCAAGACTTTTCTAGTCCTGCCCCTACTATCTGGAACTTCTTTTCCTCCTCCATTAGATTATCTTCCTGCCTCAAACTTAAAAAAATCAATAAAGACACACCTGTTTAAAAAAAATCGTATCACTTACAGCCTTAATATGTACAACTGCACACTCCACAGCTTAATAACACTTACAGCCACAATCTACAATACAACACACAGACACCTCTACTTGACTAAACAAATTGATTTCACAATGCCACCTTGCATTTGTCACCCTCTTGAATCACACCTAAACCCTTAGAATGTAAGTTTGCACGTTTTCAATCTTGTGTCAGTTCCTTGGAAACAAGCATTATAGAAAGTAAGACAACCTAAAACATTTACATTTTCTTTGACATTTCCTTGAAAACAGGGATAAATCGGAGGTCAGGAAAATATCACCTTAAATAAATGACAGTCGGTAAACATATTCTGTACTAGCGCCTTGCCCGCAAAAAATGAAGACAATAAGATTGTAAGGCAGGTAATGTTGTTTGGGTGATAAATTTAATTTGTTGCTTTTTTACGATCCTTCGGCGCTCATTGTGAGGTTCTTGGTTGTTTGTGTGCTATGAGCAGCGTTGGTGTTTTTTTTTTTGGTATGGCAATGAATACTTAATAAAATAAGAAATTAATATACTTTACCTATTGTGAAGTAATATATGCAGGAAGCATTGCGTGGAAGAGCTGGCAATCTGTTTTCATGTTGCTGCATCATCAGTGCTGTGGAGCTGCTGTGAAAGCGTCATGAATGTGTGCAGTGTTATAGTGTGCGTGCGCGAGGCAAATCCGTTAGGGTAACTGTGTACTTCCGGATTTTATAAGTTATTGTTCTAAAATGGTGCCTAATGTGTGGTATGCGGCTTTGGCTGATTTAGCGCCCTTGTTTTCGAATGTCGTCTGACTTTTTCGGAAAATCCGTAGGTGTTTGGTGGTGTTTTGCGTGTTTAGGGTCCTTTAACCTCGTTTTCGTTTTGTTCGGCGGCCATTTTTTCCCTTGCTTAGGTGATTTTTGGGTGTCTAAACTCCGACATTTGGACTTAAATCAAGGTGTAACTTCACTTGCAGAGGTCCTGGGTGCCCCCCTTGCCGTGGGTAAGCTTTTTATGTGTTTGTTGTGTGTATTTATTGTGTTTGTAATGTTTTTGGGGTCGCACGAGTTGCGTCCTTGTTTTCGGATCTCTTACGTCTTTGTCGGAAAATCCTTAGGTGTTTGGTGGTGTTTTGCGTCTTTAGAGTGTTGTAGCTTCGTTTTTGTTTTTTTCGGCTGCCATTTTTTCTCTCGCTTAGGGGATTTTTGAGTGTCTAAACTCTTTTATTTGGAGTTAAATTGAGGTGTAACTTCAGTTTTCGAGGTCCCGGGTGCCCCCCCCTTGCTGTAGGTAAGCTTTTTATGTATTTGTTGTGTGTATTTATTGTGTTTTTCATGTTTTCATGTGCTTGGGTTTCGGACGTTTTTTGCGAGGTTGTAATGGGTCATAACGTGTCTTGTATTTTGCTTTCATAACTCCTTAAATTTTGCAAGGTCCGCAGTTGCTGGCAAGGAGCGCCTTTGCGAGGGCCGCAGGCTCGCTGCGCGTGCCTGCAAGCGTTAGCAACGGCCCACATGCTCACAACTATATATGTGATATATCACTATAAAACAGTTCCTTGGTGCCTAACACCTATTGATTGATTAATGGTAGTAATAACGAAAAAAGGAAAAAAAAATAGCTATATGGATAGGAATAGACTAATGGCTACATGTTTGAGACTAATAGCATATTATTGAGATAATCAAAAAATATATATATTTAGTAATGAGAGGTCCTCTAGTGCGGGACATATATCTCTTCTTTGATAACAAACTATAGTAACTAGAGATGTCTCCCTCTAAATAATAATATTTTATATCTCAAATTACTATATATGCATCTCCTTATGACTTCCCTCATATGGCAAATTACTTTGCTAATCCTTGGGAAGTATATAAAGTTACCAATAGCTGAAAAAAAGTTGGTTAGAAACAACATAGAAAAGGCAAGTATAGTATTCTTAGATTATGAAAAATGATTTTTTTGTATATATATATAGATAGAGAGAGAGAGAGAGAGAGAGAGAGAGTATAAGATGAGGCTTAAAAGAGAACAGCTGAACGCTCAACTCTGCATCCACACACTACTATATATCATAAATGCAAACAAGCAATTCTTAGTAGTGATATCAGTACACAATAATAATCATAATATTATAGTACCCAAGTCAATACATATAACCAGAGTACTTGCGCTTTTCCGAAAATAGTCCCGACGATCCTTTTCGCCCTACTTAGGGCTTACTCATGGGCTACTGAACTTTAGTCTTGCCAGGGCTTATAAAGCCTACCACCTATCCATTTCGGCTAATCAACGCAACCTAATGCGTGGTGACGCAGTTGACGTAACTACGTCACCACGTTTCCGTGCAATGATGTACTTTGCCAATCATGCGCTTTTTGCCATTCGCCTTCATGAGTATAACATCGCAACAACGTAATGTACTCATTACTAAATATATATATTTTTTGATTATCTCAATAATATGCTATTAGTCTCAAACAAGTAGCTATTAGTCTATTCCTATCCATACAGCTAATTTTTTTTCCTTTTTTTCGTTATTACTAGTGATGTCGCGAACATCACATTTTGAGTTCGCGAACAGCGAACGCGAACTTCATCAAATGTTCGCGAACATCGGCGAACCGCCATAGACTTCAATGGGCAGGCGAATTAAAAAACCCACAGGGACTCTTTCTGGCCACAATAGTGATGGGAAAGTTGTTTCAAGGGGACTAACACCTGGACTGTGGCATGCCGGAGGGAGATCCATGGCAAAACTCCCACGGAAAAATACATAGTTGATGCAGAGTCTGGTTTTAAGTCATAAAGGGCATAAATCACCTAACATTCCTAAATTGTTTGGAATAACATGCTTTAAAACATCAGGTATGATGTTGTATTGATCAGGTAGTGTAAGGGTTACACCCGCTTCACAGTAACAGACCAATCTCCCCGTTTAATGCACCGCAAACAACCGCAAACAGTCCCTTTGCACAACAGCAAACTCCCCATTTGCACAAGGTTGGATACCAAGCTAGCCATGTCCCGTTCCTTGTCCTCACTGATGTCATTGAAGGTCTCTTCCTCCACCCAGCCACCAAGGGTCCCTGAAAGGTGACAACAAGCCCCCTGGGACGCCTGCTGTGTTTGGTCTTCCACCTCCTCAAAGCGACCTTCCTCCTCTGACTCCTCTTCTTCAGACTCCCAGAGTCTGGGAGCTTCCACTGCCTACCATGGAATATTATACACAGGTCAGAGTCTGGGGGCTTCCACTGCCCAGCATGGAATATTATACACAGGTCAGAGTCTGGGGGTTTCCACTGCACAGCATGGAAAATTATACGTGTTGCCTCTGTCTGCGTTATTATACGGTGTGTACTGTTAAGTAGTACTATTCCTATCGGTTTAATCCCTGTTACGTCCACTATCAGGGGACGTGTATATGGCATGGATTTTTGGAAGCGGGAGATGGAAAAAGATGCTTGGTCGGTCCTCCCACTTCAAATTTGGGGCACTGCGCGTGCAATCTAAGGTGCCACCAGATATGAGTGTCACTGTGCACTGGCAAAAGTTGGCAGAGTAGGCTCTGTAGGCCTCACACACACGCCTGTAGGCAGACAACTGATATTCAATCGATTACAGTCAAAAAAGTGTTGTTTTATGTCACTGTACACTACGGTTGCACCAGATATGACGTATCACTGTGCACTGGCAAAAGTTGGCAGAGTAGATGCAATAGGCTTCACACACACGCCTGTAGGTAGGCAACTGATATTCAATCTATTACAGTCAAAAAAGTGTTGTTTTATTTCACTGAGCACAATATAAGCTGTTAGGTGTTAGCCTGTCACACAGACACGCTGGCAGGCAGGCAGGTATATGCAATTAGATTACACAGAAAAAAATTATAAAATAAAATAATTGATGTTCTAGCCCTAAAAAGGGCTTTTTGGGTTGCTGTCCTTCAGATGGAAGGCTCTGGAAGGGAGTGTATGCTGCTGATTGGCTGGAATGTGTCTGCTGACTGTGAGGTGCAGGGTCAAAGTTTCCTCAATGATAAAGAATAGGGGGCAAACCCAAAAGCGCATGTGTTCGCCGTTCGCTGAGAACGCGAACATGCAAAAATCGCCGCAAATTTTCCGCCGGCGAACTGTTCGGGACATCACTAGTTTTTACTACCATTGGTAAATATATTCTACACAGTATGCTTTAATCACTACACTTTCTGCCTGTTATAGTTGTAATCACAATGTTTTCTCAGGAAGTACCTGAATAAAGCAGTTAACATGTCAGACACTATGGGCTCTGTGTTTTGTCTAAAGTGATAACTCAAGATGAAACAGCTCCTGTGTTCTGATATTGCCCTTTATGACAAACAAATTATTGTAATTGCATAGTCTGATAATTGAGTGCATAGGATACTTAAAGGGATATCTTATGAGCTGGATTAAAACATTTATGCACTCTGCAGGCAAAAAGCAGCCTATGTGTATGCAGCACATCTCATAAAACATTTCATTTTTATTAATATCTAAAAATTCATCTAATAATTATTTTGACACCGCCAGGGGTTGTCTTTAAAACTTCTTGGTCTGCACCCTATTAGCATGCAGCATCCGGAGAGCAATATTAATCCACTATTTACCTGCTGTTGCTAGCTCAGCCAATCTCCTTGCAGCTTCCTCCTTGCAACTTTCTGTCACATGTCAGTGATACACTACATTTCCCAGGCTCCTTTGCTAAATGTCCCATGCTGCTTTGCACCACAGCCAATAGCAGAGCAATGTTGTCAGCCTACAAGTTACTGCTGGTATATGACGCATCCCTACTTTCTGTCTATGCTGTGGCCTGTTGCCATAGCAATTAACAGTGCTATGTCTCAAATGTTTCATCTAACCGGATTGGCCAAAACAAATTGGAGGGGTTGTTAGCAAGAGAGTCACAATTAATGGAATAACTTCAGAGAAGGGATAGTTACCGTAGGAATGCCTCAATGCTGGGTTATGTTTTCTTTAATATATTTGTATAGAAAATTACATAATCCATGCAATCTTAAAAAAACAATGTGGCTAAATAGAGCACTCCATCATATCAAAGAGATACATTTGACTTTGGCATAATCTAGATATATTTTCAAAACCTTTAACACCAGCTCTCCAGAAGACTCCTTAAAGTTATTTCTCTGCAGAAACTGATTCCACTTGGAATTAAATGATTGAGCTCTCTTTACAATAGGACCTTCACTGTCAAATAAATCTATTAACAAATGTTGTTTCAAAGCTAATATAAGTTCAGATATCTTAGCTGATTCTTTAACAATCAATATTTTCATAATGATTCCCTTGGCTATAATAATCAGGATTTCTAAGAATCTCCACTCTGTATACTTAACTCTATCAATACCTCAAATAGAGTGAGTTTCAATTCCAAGGCTAATTTAATATTCATTCTTTCCATTGGCCACATTTCAGATTTACAGCAAAATTTATGGATTAGACCACAAGACAAGAAGGAATGAGTATAAGAAGGATTCCACATTTCGTCTACACATAGTTTTATGGAGGTAATACACTTAATAATTGATTTTTTTGTTGTTGTTCAAAATAAGTTGCTGGTAGAACAAATGTTTTCATTCCAAAAAGACTGTAAATTATTTCTTTATTATCAATGCCAACAGGAAATAGATGGTCAATATTAATTATTTAGGTGTAATATTCTAGTATAATATTATAAATATATGAGATATTAATTCCTCCCTTTTCATAACCTTGAATCAACCTATTTATAACATTTATCTCCCAAAGCAGAGTTTTGTCATTTCTCAATCTATTTATATAACTCATGGTCTGAATGTAAGTAAACGTGAAGTCTTCTCCTAAGTTATATCTCTTGAAGATTAGAAAATGTCTTCATCTTTTTATTTATTCGATCGATAAAACATTCTACATTATCCAAACCTAACTTTTCTAAGGAATTTATTTGACCTCCTTTAATTTTTGGGGGAATATTCTTAATTGGCATTTTATAAGTAATTTTATTATATGGAACATTCTTAGCATTTACCATTCTGGATTCTACCATTTTGGATATATCATCATCTTAATCAGACTGACCCTTCCCATCATAGATAAGGGAAGATTAGACCAGCCTTGGAGAAGCTTATCAATTTGCAAAATTGTAAAATTATAATTCAATAAAAAAAACTTCTGAATATCTGAAGCAATTTGCAGTCCTAAGTTCTTTATTGATCCATTTACTGTTTTTAAAGATTTCACCTTGGATATTTTGTGGAGTTCCAAACAATAAAACTTCCGATAGTTTTTTGATTAATTAAATGTCCAAAAAAAGTAGAAACATTCTCTGTAATTGAAATAACTTTAGCATAATTTATAACCACTTAATTCATAAATAATAATAGATAGTCAGCATACAGAGCCAAGTTGAAGTGTCTATTTCCCAATGTAATACCTTCAAAAGAGTTTTGAAGTTTACAAGCTAGTGATTCTATTCAAAATCAAAGAGGAGAGGATACAGTGGGCATCTTTGGCGAGTGCCTCTCTGTAATACAAAGCTATTTGATCTAGTATGATTATAATCTGATTATAATAGAAACTATATATATATATATATATATATATATATATATATATATATATATATATATATATATATATATATATATATATATATATACACACAATATATTCTTTTTATAATATTAGAGCTGTTACCATAGATTTCAAAGTTAAGAAAGGAATATGGTCAAAGGCTTCCCAGCATATAAACTACTTATCAAGGCTGTTTGATTCTGACTATTTTTATTCTGTTGGAATTCTTGTATAATTGCTATAACTTTTCTAATATACGTTGTCACAGATCCTTAAGATTGTAAGTTTGCAATTTTCATGGTGCGTCGGGGAAGCACTATGGACACTGGATTCTAAGCTCAAAGACAGGGCCCTCTATCCTTTGCAGCTTGTTAACATTGTAATTGCCTTTGTCTGGAACTTAACCCTGTGTGTATGTGTGTGTATGTGTGTATATATATATATATATATATATATATATATATATATATATATATATATATATATACTGTATATATATATATATATATATATATATATAAATATACTGTATATACAGAATATGTTGGCGCATTACAAATTAACCATAATAATAAAAAAATAGATCTACCTTATATATAATAAAACCTGTTTGGTCATTATGAATAATCTCCCTCATAAGAACTTGCAACTTTTAGCAATCAATTTAGTTAAAATGTTATAATCTGTATTCAGAAGATAAATAGCTCTTTAATCTTCTAGTCCATTTTTATCTTTCTTGCCTCTGTAAAATATTTTGAAATCGGAATTTGTTCAATGAAATATGCATTTGTTAAGTCTAATAAAGTTGGAACTATATATTCCTGCATAGTCTGATAAAATGCACTTGTAAAGCCAGGTGATTTATTATTATTTTTTGGGGGAGTTGTTTTATAACACTTGATAATTTCTTTTGTGAAAAGGCAATATTTATATCTCTAGTTGATCTTTCTTAAAATGTAGCCGTATTCTATAAGTGATTACATTTTATTTGGAACATAATTGACTATAATGATAATTTAAAAAAAGTAAGTTCTGTAGCAATCTTATTTTTTTCCTGATTTCCTTTCTGAGACAATCCTATGGGCTATCTGTTAATCTGTATATGTTAGATAGTAGGATTCATATAAATTAATTTCAGAAAATTTTCAGCTACAAACCTTAGTAAATTATTTCCTTTAATTGATTCTGGTAGCACAATAAAGGTGTTATGTCTACTTCTATTCTCTATCTCTTCAGTTTTATCCACAATTGTTGTATTTGTTGCTCCTGTATATATAGCTTATCTTCAATATCTGATATACAATGTTCTGACTGCTTCAATTAGAGGGATCAAAAAATATCAGATATGTGCTGTGTGATAGAGTGAATCAGTTTTTGAAATAAAAAATAAAAAAAATATATTTTTAGTGGTTTTCAAGATAAGTTTTGCTTTGTTGCAAATAACTCAAAAAAATGCAACAGAGCTGAAGTGGGAATGGTCAAGTAGCTGGGATCTAAAGTCTAGTTTTACAAAAAGCAAAATGATGTACTTACTACACAAAAACCTAATGAAAAAAGTATATGTAATGGTATTTTGATGACAGTAAAACAATAAGAAAGAATGTGGAAAGGTATTATTTTATATAGTTTCAAATTAAGCAAATAACAGTTGACAAGTTTCAGGTCATAACAGCCATAATGACTGATATGAAATTATATTAATAAGAAAAATACTTCATATTCCCAGCCATCGATGGAGAGCTACCAATGCAGAGAAAGGTCTCTATAGAGTATTTGGATCATTAAAATTAATTATGCATATGAAGAACTCTTTCACTATCCAGATACATATTAACATATTAGTTCTTGATCCATTTAAAAATGGAAGAATACTTACTAAGAAAAAATCTCCTTTTTAAATTACACCTTTCGTTTGAGAGCATTAGATGTGTTTCCATAGGTACTTAAATTAGTGATAGGCAATGTAGAACTTGGGTAAAGCAGCCCCTGTTCCCAAAAAATGAGAAGATAAGCACTTTTTACTGTAAGCTTATTATAGTTGAGCTTTCAATAGATACAAGAGAATATGATGTTAATCCAGTAAAGTACAAAACATCTGCAGAATAAAAAGCTATACATATATAACAATATTCTTTATACTGGCACAGATGCTAAGATAACTACTTGTCTTTTTTTAAAGCATTATTCTCAATAATAATGTAGTCAATTTGACTTTAACTTTAAAAAACTGTAATATTCTGGATAAAATCTAAAATCGTTTATAAATAGTTTAAATATAGTTTTTACAACAGTACTTAGACTGCTCAATGCTAGTTAACATTTATAGTTTAAAAGCAATATATATTTAGCAAGTTAATGAAAGCAGTTGTTTACAGGTATAATCACTACAAAATATAAGTAGTTATGTAAACCAAAATATTACAAGCATATTCAATATAATTGTAGATTTTTTAGAACTAGACCAAATAACGGGAAAACATAGTTTTATTGGAAAGACATGTTTAAATCCCTTGGCAATTTACAGAACTAAAATTAGATTGTAGATATGGAATAAAGGGCACTGATTCCTAGCATGGTTTTCTTCACTGAAGGTCAATTCTTCCACTGAGAACTGTTTTCTACATACCATATTTAAGATGAACTTTGCCAGTACAGGCTGGAGGGGATTTTATTCTTAGAAGATAGAAATGGTGATTATTTATTGCTTTATATCAACTTGACACCATTATTCAACTATAGATGCACCCAGTTTAATTATTTTTAACGTGATACTCAAACATTAAATACTTTTAGTTAAAATAATGGGAAATGATTTTACTAAACCACATAAAGCCTCAAAATACAAATTGAAAGCATATAGCAAAAGTACACTTATAAAAGTGGAAGGATGTGTGTTCACTCCAAACCTAATCCCTTGTGGCCGAGGGCTCCGACCGGCTTGCCGCACCTCACTGCAGGGAAAGCATTTGTTCTCACATGTCCGCAACAGATTTGTACACAAGAAACCTCCCATCCCTATTCAAATCCTCCGATCACCCTCCTCTCAAACCTGCTAAACACCAAAAACTGGCCGCAGCTTATTTGAACCCTGGTGCTGTTGCAAGGGCTGTAAAGCCCTTGCGTACCCTCCAATTAAGCCCCCCGCTGGCTGCAGGGAACCAATTGGGAACTCTGCAGTGTCCTAACATTAACCCTATAATGCAGGGGTCCGAAAGGGACCCCTGCAGTGTCCTAACATTAACCCTATAATGCATGGATCCAATCAGGACCCCTGCAGGGTGCACACATTAACCCTATAATGCAGGGGTCCCCTGCATGCTCCTCACATTAACCCCTTGCCTTAATGCCGGACCCCCCACAGCATCTATGAGATTTACATTTTCTGCCACGGAATGGAATTCACAATTCAACCTGGGGAATTCCAGGGTTTGAATTTTCCGCCGTGGGTCCTTAATGGTTATTTCCAAGCCGTGGGGTACTATAAGTACCCACCAGCACTTAAAATGAACCCCATCACTCATGGGGGTCAATATAGACCCCATTAGACTAAAATGAACCCCCTCAGTCCCTATAGGGGTCTATATAGACCGCTATAGGACACTATTAACCCCTAGGTTAACCCCACAAATGCCATGAGGGTCCTCCAGTACCCTCATGACAAAGTGTAAGCACTACACTACTCTATTAACCCTAACTATACCCCATTAACCCCCTAATCCTAACTATTCCCCATTAACCCATACTAAACCATATTTAACTCTAACTGGGCCTATTTAACCCCTTCTATACCTATTTAACCTTAACTGGGCCTATCTAACACTTACTGGGCCTATTTAACCCTATCTGAACCTAATAACCATAACTGGCCCTATTTAACCCTACTAGACCTAGTTAACTCTAACTGGGCCTATTTAACCCTATCTGGATCAATCTAACCCTAACTGGGCCTGTCTAACTCCTTCCAGACATATTTAACCCTAACTGGGCCTATTTCACCCCTTCTAGACCTAATAGCCCTAACTGGGCGTACCTAACCCTAACTGGTCCTTTTTAACCCTTTCTAGACTTACTTAACCCTAACTGGGCCTATTTAACCCTATCTGGACCCAATAACCTTAACTGGGCCTATCTAACCCTAACTGGGTCTATGTAACCCCTTCTAGACCTATTTAACCCTATCTGGTCCTATTTAACCGCTTCTAGGCCTTTTTAACCCCAATAGGCTTACATCTAACCCCATCACTTATGGGGGTCTGTAAGCCTTTATTTAACCCCATCAGTCCCATAAGGGTCTATGAAGACCCTCATGGGACAATTAGAACCCTGCAAAAATTAATCCCTTTTAAATCAATCAGAAGGCCCTATTGCCTACAGCCAATCAGAATGGGATACACCCAACTGGGTGATTGGCTGAAGGCATCTGAACCTTCTGATTGTCTGCACGGGTGTATCTCATTCTGATTCACTGAAGGGAATAGCGCCTTCTGATTGGCTGTTGTCAATCAGACTGCAGCCAATCAGAAGGTGCAGATGCCTTCAGCCAACCACCCCATTGGGTGTATCCCATTCTGATTGGTCTGAAGGCAATAGGGCCTTCTGATTGATTTAAAAAGGATTGACAGGTCCATCAGCCAATCAGAATGGAATAAAGGGTTGTATCCCATTCTGATTGGCTCACACCTTGGCGCCTTCTCCAGGGAGGAGCTCTGTTATTTATTTATTTTTGTACTGTAGATAGGGGAAAATGTATTTTAGTTAGGGGTATATTTTTTATGTATTTATTGCTGTATTGTAATGTTATGTATATTTGTGTTTGTATTTTCTTGCAGGTGTGTAATTCTTTTTTTATTTTTTTGTAGTTGGAGTTTTGTAATGTTCTTTTTATTTTTGTAACATAGTTTTTTTGTATTTGTGTAATTAGTGGACTGGGGGATTTAATAGGGGGTTAGGTAGGTAGTGTTAGGTAGATAGGGGTTAATAGGTTAGGGTCGAGGGGGGTTAGTTTAGATTTAGTGGTTTATTGGGGGGAGTAGTGTAGTGATTGTACTTAGTGTCATGAGGGTACTGTAGGACCCTCATGGCACTTATGGGGTTAATATTATGGTTCTAATTATCCCATGAGGGTCTTCAAAGACCCTTATGGGACTGATGGGGTAAATAGAGGCTTATGGGGGTCATATATTCAACTTGTCAGTCACTCAAGTCAATAACAGAAACATCAACACAATATTGAATGGTCAATGTGATGGTAATGTGGCCCTTGGCATTCTATTGCTTTGCTGGATATCAGAATGATCATTGATTATAATCTGTTTCCAATGACTGGTATATTACTATCACATGTTCAGTACCTTTCATATTTTATTCATCTGATAATGCCATTGCTTTAAGAAGCATATTTCTATTCTGAGTTTAACCTATCTAAATATGTAATGGAGAAAAGTTCTGCAAAATCTTGTAATGTAAATATGGAATTCCAGAGGTTTTTTTAATGCTTTTATACTGAGTGTAAATATCTAGTGGGAAAAAAAGGGTTGCTAAAGAAAATCATAATGTCTATGAATATGACTGACTGTTACATGAGAATTAAACAGTGTTAAAGCATCAGTACTGTCATGGACCCCTTTTCCAGTTCCTGGAGCTTAGCCCAGTGAGCCACCATAAAGGACAGACTAAATGGCTCCAGCCACTGGACTATGTGCATAAACACCTCCATTGTATTGTAATCTGTTTTGTTCCATTGTTTGCCAGATAATGTTAATGTACTGTATTTGAGATCTGGACCACTAGACATAGAGACAGCATTATGTGTATTTGCCTATTTTTCACAGGTGCCAGACAGGATGCCAGGATTCCAGACTATTAAACCCCATGTGGAGTCAATCTCCTGTGTTTATCTGCCACTCCCTGTCATTGTTGTGTTGTATAGATCCCCCTATGTATCTAACCCCTATAAATATTGTTGTCTTTCCAAAAATAAATAAATCAGTTCACTGCTGAGACATATAGAAATGGTATGCTCTATTTTTTGCTCCTGGTGGCTGCGATACTGATCCTAACTTCACCCTGCAAGTATCTTGTTCTAGTCACTACCACAGGAAGGTTACTGAGACTCCTGGAAGTGTTGATTCCTTTTGGAGAGACCTTGACTGATACAGAAGTCAGCTATCAAGGTGCTGGTGCTGAGATTTCCAAGAACCCCTTGTGGGTAGTTATCCTGTAGTCTATAGCAGGTGGTCGTGGGCAGCAATAGCCCCTAGCCCTGAATCATTACAATTATTAACTTCATTGTCTTTTATTGCAAGGCTTTGACATATATGAACATTTAATTAATTTAGATAGAAAATCTTCTGGAAGTTAAACCCACCAACAATCCACATATATATCATTCTACGCCTTTTGGCTAATTCTAAAACATAATTATTAGATTAAGTGGGATAGTTAACTCAAAAGAAGAGTGTAAATAATTCATTGTTAAAAAAAAAAGAAAAAAAAAAAAGAAAAAGACATACACAAATATAATTATAAAAACATGACCATCTGCCCCATGGTTTAAGTACAATACCTTTCAACAATTCAGATAATCAGGAATGTTACTAGTTGCGAGTCATAAGCATTATTGAGCACTTTGGAATTAGATAGCAATTTTGAGCTGAAGCAACTCGTAATATTACAGATGTGTGAAAATGAACTCAAACTCAGCATCTCAAAGACTGAGCTTCTAATCGTTCCACCCCCTACCACAGATACCACTCCACATTTATCTCAAACTGACAATGCCATCATCACTCCAAACTCCCAGGCCGTTGTCTTCGGGTTCTACTGGATCCTTCTCTCTCTTTCATTCCTCACATACAATCACACACAAAATCTTGTCTTCTTCACCTACAAAACATTGCCAAAATATGTTACTATCTTACACAAAACACAACTAAAATTCTAATCCACTCTCTCATCATTTCTCGCCTTGAATATAGAAACTCTCTACTTGCTGGCCTCCCCATCACCTGTATGTCTCCACTCCAATCCATAATAAATGCATCAGCTAGATTCATCTACCAAACTCAATGCTCAGTGTCTGCTCAGCTCTCTGTCAGTCACTCCACTGACTTCCCATAGTCTCCAAAATACAATTAAAAATCCTTAACCTAACGTATAAACCCACAACAATAATGCACCCCTTATATCTCTGCTTGTATCACTAAATACTCCCCCAAACATCCTCTTTTCTTCTTTCCTCCTCTGTTATCAACATCTCTCACTCCCACCTTCAGGACTTTTCTTGTGCTGCCCCTATTCTATGGAACTTCTTGCTTCGCTCCACTAGACTATCCTTCTGCTTTAAAAAAACTTAAAATCTGCACTAAAAAAAAATCACCTTCGGCATTAATCTACACATCACATCTATTATCCTTCTATACCTTCCACTTACCCTTTAGTTTGTAAGTTTGAGTGTGTTTTCCATCATGCTACGTGAAAGCAATGAGTACTTTTGATTTCAAGCTCAAAGACAGGGTCCTCCATTATTTTGCATTGTGTTCATTTTTTTTATTGTTTTTGACTTGAACTTACCCCTGTATAGTGCTACAGAATATGTTGACACTTTACAAATAAATGAATAACAATTGCATAGGACCCATAAAAAAACTGTAAGTTTATTGAAGTTCTCAAACTAATACATATTTTTCTGTTAATCTGTCTGCTAGATAAGAAGCATTTAAAACCAGCAAAACTTCCATATACCTTTAAGTCTGAACATTACCTTTTTATTCTCACATTTTGTCAATTTTTTGCCCATTTTTACTCTTGAGCGGTCACATTGGGATATTTTTCTTACACAAAGAGCTGATAATGAAACAAGCTTCACATGAGAAAATAATTATTCCTTTATACTTTTATTAATTCCTATATTTAAAACCGATTTTGGTGCATCTAACACTGCATCGCTAGTAAGTGCCACAACCTGTTCTTACTTGTTGCTGTAGTTTTGCCAGGACCGTGGTAAAAAGTGTACACACCGTGCCGACCACCACCTTATCATCTAGTTTGTTGATTTTGAGTGCATAATGTCATAATGCTTTTTAAATGTTTTTATTTTTAATTTTCAATTTATATCAGGAAGAGAGTTGGGGCCCCACCTTTGCACCTTGTGCTGTTTGGGGAAAAAGTGGAAAAAGCTGGAGGCTGCCTAACATATATTGAAGGGTTACCTTGTGGTCCCAAGTTCATTGGTTGGAGAAGCCTGCTTTGTCATTAATAAAAATGCATTACATTTATATTATTTCCTTTTTAATATTTAAAAAAAAATTAAATATAGCTATAGCATAGATATATGATAAACACTATTTTCAAAGAACTGGCACTTCATATAGTTAGAAGTTCCTAAAAATAGGAACCAATAGGAAAGCCATTATTGTCAAAATATAGACCATCAAGCTTTCACTCCATAGTCCTGATTGCTGACTGTACATCCATCTATTTTAGGCTGATCACATGCCATAACCAATGACAGCAGTAAAATCATTAGATATGGGAAACTTATTCTGTGATTCACTCCTGATCCACTTTGACAGCACAGTTCAAATCAGCTGAATTTGCTGCAGACCCATGGCTTTTTGTTATAAAGAATTGGAGTTCATTTGCATGTAAGGCTTTAAATATAAATAGAGAAAGTATATAGATATTGGGATATGGATCTTAAACTAGCATTAATATATAATTCGTTCAAGTATAACAGCAGTTTCTTCATATTGGAATATGCTGCCATTTATAAGCTTCAGCAGTTTCACATTAATTATTAAACCTGGCATATTAGTAATGAATTAGCCTATTCATAATTAAAGGGGAGCTGTCAAGTTTGAGATACCATGTTGCTATAGTTGAGGGTCATACATAAGCACGTGTATTGTTTTTTATTTTATTTAAATTAATATATTATGCATTTACAATTATTTTTATTTCACAGTGAGGGAGATGACATGTTTGTTTTTTTAATAATGCTTTCTTCTGAATTACCATAAATATTCACCCGTCATATTGTAATATATTCTAATTACCCATCAGTTCTGAGTTATTATTCATCTGAACTGTTTGAAAACAACTATCATCATGTTACTGTTCTGATTTATCACAAATTACACCTTTTAAGCCTACTGACCATTGTTGAGTTTTCCAAATTTGTAGGCATAATGCAAGCAATACTTTCACAGTATATGGTTAAAAGAACATTTGACTGACTACTGATTTTAAAAATTGTTGAGTCGCACAGTTGACTGGTAATGTATTTACATTTGGTACAAACAGTCTCTGAAGTCTTTGTGAATGATTCTAAAATTAAATTATAAACTGTATATGAATCGCAGTAAATAAATGATGTTAAAAAACCTTGATATTGTAGTTAAAGTCATTATTAAACTATCCATTTAAAAAAATATAATAAACAATCATTTTTTTTTAAAGTTAAACAATTTCCTTCCATTTACAAAAAAATATGTGGTCCAAAATAAATAGTCCACCCTTTTCTTTTAAACAGCATAGATAATGTAGATTAAATAAAATGGAACGGACATGTATAGGCAGATACTCATGTACAGGCCTGGCTTTATTACACTCTAAAAGTAATTGTTTTATTTATTACCATAGTAGTATACCATCTAAGGTGATGAAATAGATTTTTCAGTTTCAACATAAATATAATAATGTATTTTTTCTTAATGTTTGTCTTGTTTCCCCTGCATGTAATTCTAAATCAGAACATTTGATGACCATAATATAGAATGGTTCATTGGATGACTTGCAGGAGAAGGTACTTGTGATATGGATGAGAATATGGTAACATTGTGTGTATGTGTGCATGTTTCACATCTGCAAACAATACCATAGTCTTCTCTATTTTCTTAAATACAACATACCAATTTTAAAACAGTTGACATAAGGTTCTTCCTTGATTAATTGGAGAAATTTGAATATATCATGGATGGGAAAGATTGTGGCCATTAAAATGGTGATTCTGCCAAAAATAATCTATATGTTAAGATGCATTCCATTATTGATACCGACTAATATCTTAAATAACATTTCAAATTATCATAGACCATTTTATTTATAAGGGGTAAAAAGCCTGTTTAGGCAGAGCGGTGGTAAAGAGAACATTTGCAACACCTAATTTAATGGAATATTCTGGGGCAGTGGTTCTATGTCATCTTTTGAAACATTGTTGTGATGACTTTAGCCAAACATTTTTTGCAAATTTAAAGTACTTTTTCTAGAGATTTACAAGTAGAATACCATTTATGAACCAATGTCTAATAAATAAAAGGGATTTACTAAAGCTACCTTTGGGGGTAAAATCATGGTATTAATAACAGATGGCATTTAATTCCTTTTCCCTCTCCTTCCATTCCTCTGTTGATCTATGATTCTGTATCAACAACTTATAGTGTAAATTGGGATTTGTGGGATATAAAATATCTTTTAGATTTAAACACCAATAATTCGCTTAGATCTTTTGACGATGTTGTAAAGATGAATCATGTGTCAAAAGATATGTGGCTACATTATAATATATTGAAGCAGACCTTGATTCATTCAGACTTTAATATGGTAAACATAAGGAATCTTACTTACTTTGAAAGACTGCTGGTAGCAAAAATGTTTAAATATAATATCTCCATTAAATGTATTGAGACTCAAACAGACATAGATAAAACGCCAGCTATGGTAAAATGGAAGAAGGATCTTCACTGGTTCAAGACCTTTGAAGTAACTGAATCTGAAACTGAAGCATGAAAAATATCCTAAATCAGAACATTTGATGCCCATAATATAGAATGGTGTATTGGATGACTTGCAGGAGAAGGTACTTGTGATATGATACTTTTACCTTTTCAGCAGTTTATGTATGTGTGCATTTTTCACATCTGCAAACAATACCAGAGTCTTCTCTACTTTCTTAAAGGCAACATGCCAATTTTAAAACATTTGGCATAAGGTTCTTCCTTAAAAGAACTAATACAAATAGTACATTTTCATGCCTGCAAAAAAAAAAAAAAGAACTAAATGTAATTTCAAAGTACTTTTACAGTTACCATTACAGATATAATGTCTGTACAATTTCTCTAGTAATTAATTTTAAATGAGCTGCTGAACGAGAATTTCCCTTGCTCAATAAACAATCAAGAAGTGCCAAAATATGTGATGTAGTGCTTGATGAGTCGAAAAGACAAGGGAGAAAGCAGAGACCAAGGTATCTAAGATGACAAAGGGCAGTCAATGATGTGCGGCACACCAAGGAGGAGGGGGAAATGTGCCAAGTTTGATAGCTGATTGGATCAAAAGTTCTAAGCTGTGACAGTTATATTTATGGTTTGTTTTCTTCAGCAGTGCATATCTGTCACCATACATAGATCATGTAGCATTAATATACAAGTGCTAAATCTTCTATACTGTACATATATTTGAATTTCTTCAAGTGATCTCTTTCATGTAACATCAACTTATGTTTAGGTTAAATTTCCCCTTTTTGCAATTGGTTGAATGGAAGTATAAGGTAATTTGAAAGCTATTTTAAGCATGCATTATATACTATATTACTAAAATTATCTAGCTTGATTAATTAACTCTCACAGTAGGTGTGATAAGAAAATACATTTCGCAAATAATGACCAAAAACCTCCCTTCATGGTTAAATGGGAGTCTGATTTAGATCAGGAATGGGAGAACAATAAATGGATTGAGTTATGCACCAATCTTTCAAAGGGCTCTATAAGCTATAATCTGTTGGAACCCTCTATAAAAGTTCAACATAGAGCATACTTCCCTCCATCAAGACTACATAAGATTAAACCTCATAATAGTAATAATTGCTTCATAGGCTGCCAGATCGCGGGTGACTTCATCCATACTTGGTGGAAGTTCCCTATAGTTACATAGTTACATAGTAATTAAGGTTATAAAAAGACTTTCAGTCCATCAAGTTCAACCTTTTAAGATCTCCTCTGATCTGCAATATGCGGATTAAATATTAATTAATTAGTTTATTAATCAATTAACATTATTTAATTTTTTGTTTATTTTATTTTTTATTATTAATCCATAGGAAGGCAAACAGAAAAAAAACAAGTGAGACTTAGACAATCATCTCAAAGAAAGAAAAAAAAATCTTTACTGACCCCAGATACTGGTGATCGGATTTCTCCCTGGATCAATACTGTCGCTCTAATTATCCATGATAACCCTGAATTCCCTTTTTAAATAGAAATAAATCCAGTCCCCTTTTAAAGTTATCTATCGAATCCGCTGTTACCACTTCCTCTGGTAGCGAATTCCACAGATTAACCACCCTTACTGTGAAGAACACTTTTCTTTCTTTAAGGTGGAATCTTTTTACTTCTAACCTCAAGGGATGTCCTCTTGTCAGTTAAAAACCTCTTGGCACAAAAAGCTCCCCTGACAAATCTTTATACTGGATGTATTTATATAAGGTAATAATATCTCCTCTTAGACGCCATTTTGTTCTAGAGAAAATAAGTTTAATTTGGTTAGTCTTTCTTCATAAATTAAGCCCTCCATTGCCCTTATTAGTTTTGTTGCCTTCCTATGTACCTTTTCCAGCTCCAAAATATCCTTTTTATAAAGTGGTGACTAAAATTGTACTCCATATTCCAAATGAGGGTATTCTAGAGATTTGTATAGTGGCAGAATTATATTTGCTTCCCTTGCTTCTATACCCTTCTTAATACATGCTAATATTTTATTTGCCTTTGCAGCTGCTGCTTGGCTTTGAGCACTGTTACCTAGGTGGTTGTCCACAAGCACTCCCAAATCCCTTTCAGTATCTGATACACCTAGATTTGCTCCATTAAGATTATAAATTGCATGGCTATTTTTCCTTCCCAGATGCATAACTTTACATTTATTCATATTAAATCTCATCTGCCATTTAGATGCCCATTCCTCAATTTTATGTAAATCCCTTTGGAGGGAGAGCACATCATTATCTGATTTAATTACCTTGCACAACTTTGTGTCATTAGCGAAAATGAAGACACCACACACCAATCTCACCTCTAAGTCATTAATAAATATGTTAAAAAGGAGAGGACCTAATACTTAACCCTGAGGAAACCCACTTACCACAATAGTCCAATCGGAGTATGTTCCATTTACAACAACCCTTTGCTTCCTGTCTTTTATCCAGCTCTCAATCCATAAGCAGATATTTACTGCAATTCCTGTATCTCTTAGTTTGCACAAACGTGCCATGTGGCACTGTACCAAAAGCCTTTGCAAAATCCAAAAATACTACATCCACTGAGTTGCCTTGATCCAGGTTCCTACTGACCTCCTCATAGAAACGAATTAGATTTGTTTGACATGACCTATCCCTCATAAATGCATGTTGACTCCTACTTATAATCCTGTTCAAATAGACATATTCTTGTATGTTATCCCTTATTAACCCTTCTAAAAGTTTCCCCACTACAGAAGTGAGGCTCACTGGTCTATAAATCCCCGAATTTGCTCTTGCTCCCTTTTTAAATATAGGTATCACATCTGCTTTTCTAGAGACCCTGTGTTGAGTGAATCTTGAAAACATAAATATAATGGTTTGGCTATTATAGAAACCAGTTCCCTCAGTTCCCATGGATGTATTCCATCAGGACCCGGGGCTTTATTAACATTTATTTTTCCAACCACTTTTGGATTACTTCCTGTGTTAACCAATTATTTGGCAAAGGTAGTGTAGCCCCATTATGGTGCACTGGTACCTCCCTTAAAAGATACTATACTACTAAAAGTATCTAGCTTGATTAATTAACTTTCACAGTGGGTGTGATAAGCAGTAAGAACATACTCAACTGGTATAAATATGACTAAAGACAGATTGATTAAATAAGGTTTTTCTGATCAGACAAATTAAACCAACCATGCTCTTCCTGCTTATTATCCCACAATGTGAAAGTGAATTAATCCCTCTAGGTAAGGTCAAAAATTAGGGAATATATAGTATATCACCCCTCACATTTTTGTATATAGTTATTTATATATTTTCATGTGACAACCCTGAAGAAATGACACTCTGCTACAATGTAAAGTAGTAAGTGTACAGCCTGTATAACAGTGTAAATTTGCTGTCCCCTCTAAATAACTCAACTCACATACATTAATGTCTAAACTGTTGGCAACAAAAGTGAGTACACCCCTAAGTGGAAATGTCCAAATTGGGCCCAATTAGCCATTTTACCACCCTGGTGTCATGTGACTTGTTAGTGTTACAAGGTCTCAGGGGTGAATAAGGAGCAGGTGTGTTAAATTTGGTGTTATCGCAAGGAGCAGGTGTGTTAAATTTGGTGTTATCGCTCTCACACTGTCTCATACTGGTCACTGGATATTCAATATAGCACCTGTGTTGCTGTCCTCTCAAAATAACTCATCACACAGGTGCCATATTGAACTTCCAGTGACCAGTATGAGACACTTACTACTTTACATTGTAGCAGAGTGTAATTTCTTCAGTGTTGTCGCATGAAAAGATATAATAAAATATTTACAAAAATGTGAGGGGTGTACTCACTTTTGTGAGGTACTGTACATTAGTCCTATCATGGTGCTAGGGGGTTCTCTTTTAATAGTAGCAGCTGGTAACTCTGCATTCAAGGACTCTACAAAAAAATCAGATAAACAGAAACAAAACTGGTGGCCCCCAAGCATGTAAAATATCCAATAAATAAAAGGCTGCATTATTTGTTTACCACCTATTTTTCTATCTCATTTGAAATAGGATCGCTTTAAACAAAAATTAGGCTGTACAATAAGTGTAAACATGATCTCATTAATTAACACAAACATCAGTCTGAAATATGAATATTAAATATAACAATACAATGCAGTTAGATATAAATAAAAAAGCCACAAGTGCATTGGACATTTACAAAATCAAAAAAGTCAATAAAATTAAAAGTATATTTAATTTTTACTTATGATTATATTTGAAATGAGCAAATGACTGGATAAGATTAGGTTTCATGCAACCACACTGTAGCATATATTATTCAATAATACAAGTATATTGAATGACTGAATGTAAATATTTTATTTTAAAGCTGTAATACATTTCCACTGTGGAACATGTTTGTAACCAAGAACTCATAAAAATGGTAAAGTAGTGCTGGAGATCTTTGAAAATTATCTTCAGTTTTCCAGGTAAGTCATAAATTTACAGGGCAGGCAGAATCTCATCTGCTTTCATGAAATATGCAACATTCTAGCATGTCTGCATTACTGTGCATAAGTGATATGGGGATTAACTTCAACAGGCTTCATTAGCTATTAAACATTGTACTAACTAGTCCCAATTGAATAAGGGGCTATTTCAGCTTTTTACTTCATTATGTTTTAAAACTGATAAGAATAAGAAATACGTGTTTGTTATGCAGCAATAAGGAAATACAGAACTGAATGCAGAAGGAAACAGAATGCTGTACAGAGATACAAACTCACGAGAATACAATCCCAGGGCTAGATCTGCAGATGACCTTTTTATTTTACATCTTTATTCATGGAAGAAGCAATTTCAGGGAGCTTTTCACAGGGCCACAGCAATTTATAACTTTTTGTCCTTTTTATAATTTACAGTACTAGATTCGGAAGTTTATATATATACAGTTTATATATATATATATATATATATATATATATATATATATATATATATATATATATATATATATATATATATATATATATATATACAGTGGATATAAAAAGTCTACACACCCCTGTTAAAATGTCAGGTTTCTGTGCTGTAAAAAAATTAGACAAAGATAAATCATTTCAGAACTTTTCCCACCTTTAATGTGACCTATAAACTGTACAACTCAATTGAAAAACAAACTGAAATCTTTTAGGTAGGGGAAATAAAAAATATAAAAATAAAATAATATGGTTGCATAAGTCTGCACACCCTCTTATAACTGGGGATGTAGCTGTGTTCAGAATTAAGCAATCACATTCCAAATCGTGTTAAATAGGAGTCAACTTACACCTGCCATCATTTAAAGTGCCTCTGATTAACCCCAAATAAAGTTCAGCTGCTCTAGTTGGTCTTTCCTGAAAGTTTCTTAGCCGCATCCCACAGCAAAAGCCATGGTCCACAGAAAGCTTCCAAAGCATCAGAGGGATCTCATTGTTAAAAGGTATCAGTCAGGAGAAGGGTACAAAAGAATTTCCAAGGCATTAGATATACCATGGAACACAGTGAAGACAGTCATCATCAAGTGGAGAAAATATGGCACAACAGTGACCTTACCAAGAACTGGAGCTCCCTCCAAAATTGCTGAAAAGACAAAAATTGATGAAAAGACTTTTTATATCCACTGTATATATATATATATATATATCACATTTAATAGTTGTCAAACTGCGATTTGTCGTCACGCTTGCGAGCATCGCAAAGCGAGGTGAGCTGTTTGCGTCCCAGAGGGCCACACCTGCAAGCCTTGCGAAGCGAGGAGAGCCGTTGAGGAATAAAAGCCTTCCGAGCCCGGAGGACTTAGGCAATGAGCGCCGAAGCGCAAAGCGAGGCGAGCAGTTAAGGCATTGAAACACGCAGGCCATAGGCCGAAATGAGCTCTGAATGCGCTCCTGCAAGCCTCGCGAAGCGAGACGAGCAGTTGAGGCATGGAAACACGTGGGACTTAGGCTGCAAGCAGTTGAGGAATGCGGGACTTACTTAGGCTGCAAGCACTTGATGAACACGGGACGTAGAAAAAAAAAAACTCTGAAAAATATGAATGAAATGGCCGAACCGCGCAAATTGAAAAACACGAAAAGCAACAAAAACATATATTTTTTAATTAAACGACAATCACACTCACACACAGCACAGGGGGGGGGGGGGGGGTAAGGATGCCTGGGAGTGAAGCTGCAAGCGAATTTAAGCCCAGTTTGCCGTGTTTCGTCACTCGAAAATCAGATAAGCGAGAAAAAAAGTGGTGGATGAAAAATGTAAAAAAATCTGAAAACGGAATGAAAACGAGGCTATGCACATTCCGACATCAGGAAAATTTTAGAACTCGGAAAAATATGCGTAACTAATAAAATACACGACGGCAAGGACACTAACACTTCCACGAACAATGCCAAGCACACAGGATTTGGGAAAAAACGCAACGGAAAGATTCAGCACACAAAGGAGAAACACACAGGGAATGGACAGGGTGGAGATGATGGAAAGAGACACACTCAGGGGTATTTACTGATAGGTTGTCTGATTATTTGAGATTTATTGTTTGTCAACCATATGAGGAAATTAATAAAAAGTTAAATTAATAAAAATTAAACTTACAGTATAAATAAATGTTAATAAATTCATAAGTTGTGTTAATATTTAAAAGTGACATGAACTGCAATTAATTAATGTAAGTTTTGTTTATGTAATGTTCCTGTTATACTTAGATAGCTTAGATAGCTGTGTTGTATGTTAATGACTGATTATTTGCAAAATAATTTAATTTACATATAAAATATACTGCTACAGTGTGGACGAAACACGCAATGCTGAATATTAAGAACAAGGGTAGTTAATAGCAAGATGTGTGTTTTGCAGATTTAGAGAACTTGGATTTTTTTCAGCCCATGACATGACTTAACATGCCAATTAAACATGCAATTCACAATAACTCGTGATGAGATGCTTACTTTTACCATGGAAAAATCCTTTAGTAAATGGCCCCATGACCTTATATGCTGATTCGTTGGATTGTATTAAATTCCCCCTCCATCTAAAATGTTAATCACATGGGTATTTACATGTTTGTGAATGTGAACATTTTTTAATATTCCCACGGAGGATGACCATTATGACTTAAAAAAATAAATTCTAATGACCTAAAAACTGCAATGAGAGGCAAAAAACTGACAGATAGGGCTTGATGCGGGCCAAAATGTGTGATGTAAGGCTTGATGAGTTGAAAAGACAAGGGAGAAAGCAGAGACCAAGGCATTGAAGATGACAGAGGGCAGCCAAGAAAGTGGGGCATGCCAAGGGGGGGTGGGGGAGGGGGTGGTTGTCCTGGATGCCGATGTGCACCAGGGAGGTAAAGCCGCTAGTTGCAACAACATAGTGCTTGATGAGGGCTAAAATCTGCAATGTAGGGCTTGATGAGCGTTGGAAAGACAAGGAATCACAAAGGAATATCTTCCAAGCACAGACTCAAAAGTAAGGTGTGCAAGGAAGAGGTGCGCTGGAAGAGCTGATGTAAGGTGTGAGAGGGACCCCCCACAACCCCTTGGTAACACCATTTGCATTTTCTGAGCTAAAGTTGGGCAAAGGCCAAGGGTGGGCCTTCACATGTTCATATTACAGGTGTCTCATAACTTGTGCATTAGGTTTTGTGGGAAAACTATTTGCAAGATCATCATTTATATTATGGTGGGTAAAAGAGTGGCAGGTATCCTCCACTGTACAGAATACAGTAAATAAATAGTGCGTTTGTTTTCAGATTTTAATGTCTAAACAAAAGGTAAAAAAAAGGAATTTCTTACACAGAATTCTAGAGAAATTCAGTTATGGCACTGCACTCTGGGAAACTGGACGGGGACATGCAAATTAGTCCACAATGCTTTTTCACCTTTTGATCCAATACCACTTTATACATGGCTCTTTTTAGGCATAAACTCACTGTATTACACAGCATTATAGCATATATAGCATTATAGATTTGTTCTTGGATCGTGTTGGTGTTTTTCGGAAAATCCGTATGTGTTTGTTGGTGTTTTACATCTTTAGGGTCCTGTAGCCTCGTTTTCGTTTTTTTCGGCGGCCGCTTTTTCTCTCGCTTAGAGGATTTTCGAATGTCTAAACTCTTGTATTTCGACTTAAATTGAGGTGTACCTTCAGTTTTCGAGGTCCTGGGTGCCCCCCCTTGCTGTGGGTAAGCTTTTTATGTGTTTCTTGTGTGTATTTTTGTGAGGTCGTAATGTTTTTTTTTTTTAAGTCCTGTGTCTCTGGTATTTCTGGCAAGTCCGTAAATTTTGCGAGGTCCGCAGTTGCTGGCAAGGAGCTACGCGTGCCCGCACCATTAGCAACAACCCGCATGCTCACAACTATATATGTGATAAAAAATCAAAAAAGGAAAACTTTATTAGCTCATAAAAAATCTGTGGAATTAAAAACAAATCGCTTCCGACCAATGGCCATAATAATCACCTAAAAATGTGCAGAATTGAATCAAATATGAATGAATGCAACAAACAAAGGGGATGGGAGAGCTGGACAAAACAAGTGTGGTCAAGACCCCCACACCTAGGGTTAGAACAGTCGATCCAGATCAATCAATCAATTTTTTTTCATTGGAGATATCTGTACATTACTTTCTCCAAGCTAAGTATACCTGGTTACAGTTTGTTACCACATGTATTAAATAATTAAGAAATGTTATAGGTAAGGGGTATAAGCCATACTCTGTCTCCATATTAACTATTGGAATTACGCCATATTGTACACCAGGTCATGTTTAACCTGGACTAGCCAAATATCAGCACAATATTGTGCCAAGTTTGCTGGTATAAGGAAGTAGTAAATCCTACACTTATTTATAGGGGTTAGTGGCATGATAACGTTTATACAGGCTAAGTGAGTTATACCTCACAGTACCTGCTGATATTTAAGCTATACAAAATTTATTAGGCACAATTCTTGGGTCCTCTTAATATCTATGAAGTTTGGTGAACAAATTACAATTTCTATAGCTCTAGCATATGTTTTTGTCTACCAGTTTTTTAATCTAAGTCTTACATCTTGTATTTAAGGTGTTTTTTTCACCTACATTATATGGTACTAATTTGTGGGAGAGCGCATGGCACAATCCTATTCACTATCTGAGGTGTAGGGTTATTAGGTAGAAATTGGGTCTTTTACATAGAGTCCCTCAGGTAGGAGGCATCCAGCGAGATCAGTGTTCTACTATTCTAACCCTAGGTGTGGGGGTCTTTACCACACTTGTTTCGTCCAGCTGTCCCATCCACTTTGTTTTGTGTATTCCTTCATGTTTGATACAATTGTGCCCATCTTTGAGGGGATTATTATAGTTATTTGTTGGATTAGATTTTTAATTTAGCGGATTCTTGAGCGTTAATAAAGTTTTCCTTTTTCTATTTTTTCATTATATATGGTTATCATTACAGCATGAAGACATAGAGGTGTCCAGACATATTTTACCATCATCTATATGTGATATATGTACAGGTGTAAACCTGGAGTTGTGAGAAGGTCCCTCCCCCTCGGTGAGGGAGGGTCCCTCCTCCTCCTACTCCTCTGTGAGGGGTAGCCGAAGTGTGCCGGAGGCTACAAAATCTTAGCCTGTCGCAATTTAGCCAAGGCATGCCCTGAAAGTGTGTGGGAAAATGTTACATATATATAAAAATCTGACATGAAGCTTGCTGGAATCCTACTAACAATGGAGAGGCGTATCTTTGGACATGGGCAAAGACAGTCGTAATCAGCAAAGTGGTGCTAATTGAAAGCTGAAAAACAAGTAGATATGAGCTGAAATGTGCAATGAGGGCTTGTTGAAAGCCGGGTGACAAGGAAAAAATGGGACCTGGATGTAGGTAGGAACGTTGACAGGATTGAATTTGGTGATGTGACACTGAGGGACAGATGGTTAGGACTTATTGAAAGTCTTTGGTGCCATGGCTCCCCAGCAATGGTAATGGCCTTACGGACATTTTTACTTAGTAGATATGGCCAGACATGAACTGGAGTAACCTTGGTATAAGCAAAGTCCCTATTTAGTAGATATGGCCAGATTTTTGATAAAATGTGCCAAAACTATGTATGTAGGTTCGGGAAAGCCCCGCTCTAATGAAACCATGATATAAGTAATTTCACTCTTTAGTGGATAAGGCCAGAATTCTGATACAGATAATCCCACATTGTGTATGTAGGCTCAGTACAGCCCCATGGTAATGAAAACCTGATATAGGCAATGTCACTATTTAGTAGATATGGCCCAAATTCGGATACAAAGACAATAACATCTGTGTATGTAGGCTTGGTAAAGCCCTGTGGGAATAACAAAGACTGACCTTGTACATGGGCACAGTCGATGCTTCTCCTCCTCTCTCTCTCCACAACCCTCCCTTTCTCAGCTCATCTCCACAGGGTACCCCCTTTCCTTTATTCTACTCTCCTCCTCCCCTCCTCTCCTCACTCATCTAATGTGTTATGTAAATGTAAGCATAATATAGAAAAAAATGAATGTTCTATGTGTATAATTATTGTGTAAGGGTGAGCGTCTAGTGCTAATGTGGTTGAGGCCTATGTTTGAGATATGTAACTATGCATTAGTGTATTAACTCATGTGTTGGCAAATTTTGTGAAATACTTAATCTAAGTATAACTGTAACAGTAAATTTAGTGTTTAACAAATAAACCATGCATCCTCAAAAGAACAACACTTCTCCTATTCTCCTCCGTAATGCAAAAAAAATCTCACCAATGCCTTGACCTACGTGTATGCTTGGACGATAGGACCCAGTCAGTGTTTTGGTGGGAAATAGGCTGTTTTATGAACTTTAAATGTCTCATTGGTTTCTAGTGCTAATGAGTTGCATGGAAATCATTAAAATACGCAGATTGGCTAATTTGCCAAAACGTTGCGTAACCCTGTCCCTAAATTGGCTACGCAAGGCCTTTTTTCTAATGGACAGAACATGTTTTTCAGTATAATAATACGCTCACCATGCCCAGTTGTGATTAGGATTGATATGTATCATGAGCAAAGAACGCGCTCACAGTTGCGAGAGAGCCTTTTTGCGCAGCTAAGTATCCGAATGGAACTGCACCCATAGTTATTAAACTTTGTTAATTGAAGAGCTGTGTTTTCTTCTGTTCAAAACAAAAAAATCATAACAATTTATAAAACATTTATTAGCTGTTGATTTTCTTTTTAAAATATTACAAATTGAAGTAGTGGGATGGAGTAGAAGAGATAGTGAACTATAAAAAAAATAGAAGAAATATCTCTGCCACTGTAGCTGACTCACAAAGCATACATATAAGTCAGATGTGTGATTTTCAGATTTATTATAAACATCAACCCAGGGTATGTTGTGTTGACTCGAAGAGTCCTAATATTGCATCATTGTGGAAAGGAGTAACAGGTTATCTCCACATAGAAATTATTTTTTTTTCACTCTCAGACAGTTTAGGAATTTTTCCCATTTCTACATTATTTTAGATTTTGGAGATTATTAGCTCTTTGTACAAGAGATTTATAGTAGGATAGAAGACTAATCTCAGTGCTAAATTAAGCTTTGATGCAAATATGTTGTGTGTTACTGAATTTCTCCCAGGAATGAGATAAGAAAACATCAGGGTATGTAATGGGGACAGACACGTGACTAAAATTATTTTCATATGGATATATTTGACAACAAGGGAACCTAAATAAAGTTTTATTATAAAAATGTAAAAAAGACATAAGACAGAAACAAAATAGCTAGACCAAGCTTCTACTGTATTTTATTTGTATTTAAGTTGTAAAAAAGTTATTTTGTTGATAGTTGTGGTCTTTTATTGTGAAGAAGTAAAATCAATGTAAGATGTTTTAGAAAAATCTGTATCAAACTAATGTGCATCACATCTGAATGTTTTAAATTGCATTAAACTAGCAAAATAATGTAATAATTATCTATACAACATGGTTAAATAGAAATTATACATAAAACAAATTAAAATAGATAACAGTATAATGGAAAAAGCTTATACGAGCATTTAGATAAAGTAACAAAAACAAAGTACCTTAAAGGAGAACACAAGGGCGAGCAGAGGGCCATTGCAAACATGTCAATACAGCACACAGCTATGATCTTTCAAAGCAATAATGTAGTGAGATCTTAACAAGCCTATTTTACGAGAAATCACATTGAACAAATGGGTCGATAAATAGTGACTACATTTTAAATTGTTAAATCAACTAGACACCAGATTTCATTGCTTTTAATGCTACATTTCAACTGTTTCAAGACGATTTAATCAAGATCCAAAACATGTTTTTTTTCATGTCATTGAAAATACTTGATCTCCACCATCACTTGCAAATGGAATTAAAAGATGTTTGGATACTTCTCTACCTGTATTACAAATAAAGTTGAAATGTGTATCTTGTATCTTGTATCTTGAAACAAACTCAACACAGCTGAATATTAAGATGAATGTGAGTCCTTGGCACACAGTCAAGGCAGAATTTCTTGTTTTCATATCAAACATTTTAAACTCAGGAGTGGCCTTAGTGGGTCATAATTAAGGTCAAGATTTGAAAGACATGAATTCAAGCAGTTCTGATGTCAATTTCGGTAGCAAGGTCCATGGTCAAAAAAACTGCAGGGCAGTCAGTGAATATTAACACTAAACTCTTTTACCTTATCAGCCACCTCTTCTGGCACATTTTCCTTTGCGTGATGTTGCATAGAGAATATGATCATGACCACTATGTTATTACTGTATTTAGTGCTATAATTAAATGTACATTTTGTCTGTCAAAAGCACATTAACACACAAGCAAAATGTTGACTCCAAGCTAAAATATCCTGGTTCTTTGGCAAATAAAAACAGATAATTTAACAAAATACCTAACATTCTGCATTGCCTGAAATGTTCAACAGAGAATACCAAATTCTTGAAACCAAAATGTTTTACTCTTTAAATCCCTAAATAAATTTGATATGTTGGACTGGTAGCTCTAATATTAATTAATTATAAATAGCTTTTGCTGCTTTGTAAGTTCTCCTCCTATAAATGAAATAATTACATTTCTGCAAACCCTGCTGACCAGATGATTTTAATTAAAGCAGAAAAATACATTTTAATAGGGGAATAGAGTCATGGATTCTTCCTCTTTTGTAATTGCTTATTTTAATTAGATGATCTTTTTATATAGTTTACTTTAATCTATTTGTTATGTGTTTGACAGCATGACTCATCCAGGTTTAATATTTTCAGAGCTATTATTTATAGAACTGTGTAAGTATATTGGCATCATAATGATGAAAGGAAGTTTATTAAACCTCACAGCACAGATAATCTTTGAGCACTTTATCCTCTTAGTGTTAGTGGCAAACCTCCCAAGATACAGCTTCCATTCTTAATACTCTGGCTTTACAATGATGATGAATTGCGTGTTCCAATTGTCAAGTGAAGGAATACATATAACATTTGTCATATGTATAGGCATCATTTTACCATGGCATTTTGTGGAGTTCAGCTTCCTGCGAGAATAATAGTAACAAACAGCCTTATTAAATTGCAATTCGGCCAATTGAATAGGGCTCTATTTAAGCACAGAGCATATTTTCTTTACCAAAGTTTTTAGTTAGTGAACTTCTGTCCAAAAGCAAGGTCTTCACTAACTAAAAATTTATGTAAAAAAAATATGCTATGTGCTTAAATAGAGCCCTATTCAATCGGCCAAATCATAATTTAATAAGGCTGTAAGTGTCACTTCCACTAGTTTGCAAATGTTTGCGGTTAAAGTCAAACTGGGGAAAAGTATGATACTGCCTCTCAGTCTAATGAATAGGTAATTTGCAATAAAATACAAAGCAAATGTATGTTTGTACTGACAGATCTATTATTGCATGTTGCATGTGCGTCTTTCAGCTCTAATTATGAAGGCAATCAAAGTGTTGAATGAACAGATGCTCTTTTGCTGATAGGATTATTCCATCAGGGGTAGAGCTAGAGAATGGAGGGCCCTTGCACAAAATAATTTGGGGTGGCCTTGCAACAAATAAAACACAGTTTTGATCCCTTTATTTTTCCATAGTTAATTAAGAGCTCCCAATACAACAAACTTTCGCAACTAGTAAGTACTAGTGCTTTGCACCTGCTGCAACTACATTAGCTCTCCGCTGTGCAACACTTATACAAATGTAAAGCTTAGAAGCCTATGCTGTAATATTGTCATGCATATTTGAAATGTTTTGCAAGCTATTTGAGGTTTGGTGCAATCTACCATTTGTTATTGTTAAAAAAGTAATCTATACTAACTTGTCATGATGTTTTGCTGCTATCATGGTGAGGTGTTGTATACATGAATGCCACTACAGAAAGATATATACATGCATGTATTCTAGGCACATGAATTAATGCTTGGTCTTCCAACAATAGCTTCCTCAGACTCTAGTCAAAAGGATCATATATAATACATCTCAAATATAATTAATTGCTATTTATGTATTTAAGGTATTTATACATCACACATAAAATGCTATGTAATATTAATATTAAATAAAGAACTGATCCACTGCTGTAGAGACAGATTATGCAATAGCACATTCTCTACTGAACATAAGCCTGTGGGTATAAATGGACTACTAATTTAATAGAATGTATAATAAGAGAATGAAAGTGTATATGTAGTACTGTAACCAGCATTCAGATAAGCGTAAGTCTTGAGAAGTATCATAATCCGTTAATATAATTAATTACACAATACCTCTTCAACATTCATTAATTCAAGGAGATGTTCCTGTGATGATTCAAGTGAAATTAGAATAAATAGAACAGAATAAATAATGTCAGCACAGTAGTGTTGGTACATTGAGGAGTATGTCATGTATGCACTCTGTTCCAGCCAGTGCAATAAGGTGTATGCTAGTGTTTAATTCAAATCAGGTTCAGTTTTGGAACACATCTAATAATGCCTTGTAGTGCGCCTTCACTAAATTATAGTCCATGT
This sequence comes from Discoglossus pictus, assembly GCA_027410445.1. Taxonomy (NCBI): domain Eukaryota; kingdom Metazoa; phylum Chordata; class Amphibia; order Anura; family Alytidae; genus Discoglossus; species Discoglossus pictus. Next base: position 118,944,420 of record CM050163.1, read on the forward strand.
CTTTGTTAAATATATATTAACAGCCTTATTAAATTGCAATTCGGCAACTTCTAAAGGGCTCTATTTAAGCACATAGCATTTTTTTTACAGAAGTTTTTAGTTTGTGAAAACCTTGCTTTTGGATAGAAGTTCACAGACTAAAAACTTCTGTAAAAAAATATGCTACGTGCTTAAATAGAGCCCTTTAGAATTTGCTGAATTGCAATTTAATAAGGCTGTAAGTGTAACTATGCAACCAGTGTAATAAATAGTAAGAGAAAAAGACAAATACTGAATAAACTAGTTGGAGTCAGTGTAGAGGACACCAGTAGGCTGAACAGCAAGAAGAGTTGTTGGAAAATACAAGGGAAATATAGAGTGAACGAGTGATATGAAGTGAGACTGTGAATGTAAAATAAGAAAAAAACAGGAACAAAAAGGAAGAAAAAGAACCTATAGTATAAATATTCAAGAAGAAGACAGATATGATACATGAGTGTAAAATCCAGGGTAATATAGTGTCAGGTTACTACCCCCTCTGCAGTTATCTGTTTTCATGTTTCGTTATTCCATTGTATTGGCAGTTCTAAGCACCTGTGGTCAACTTCATGTCGGCATATGTGAGGGCAGATGGCAAAAAAGTGCAGGTGTAAGCAACCATAGTCAACCTCACATAGGCACCCATTGTCTCTCAAGAGCCAAGTATTTTGCCATCCCTCCCTTAGTCTGAGCACGTAGGTCTGGTAGCGATGTCATTGTCCCAAGGGTAAGGTTTAAAGCTCCTGGCATGGGATACTCATTCTTCAGTTACCCAGCAAGACTCATCTACGTGGGTACCACCCTGACTGGCCTTTCCTACCAGGGGAGGAAAGTTGTTACGGGCCGAACCTGATGCAATGTTTACCTTCTCATTACTGTGTAAATGTTCCCCATTTTTTAAGTTCTATAAATGTGCTTGTAATAGCCCAATCCCAAAGCATAGTGTTGTGGTTCTTTTGTGAAGGGAAAATGCCATATTGATAAAGTATGTTACTACATATGAGAGGGCAGTTGTCTTTTGTTGATATCCACTCGAGTGTCAAGAAAAACAAACCACAGGAGGTATGAGATTCAGGCGTGAGCTCCCGTTCGTGGCTGGTCTTGTTGATTCTGCATCTTGACAAAGAGAAATAAATGAGTTGTGCAAGGTAGTGATTGATTGAGAGAGATAATTGTCATTCAGTTTTAATCCACTGACATTGAAAATATTAATTAAATAAAAAGTTGTCATAATACCTCTTATTTGCAATATTTCAGAAATAAACACTTTACATGTATCTTTAGAGTAGCTCAGTAAATCATGGGTTACTGCTGGAAACATTTATGCAAATTGAATGTATAGTTTGTTAGATCTTAATCCACATCATAACACCAAAGTTTAAAAAAAATCAAAATTCAGTTAATTGCAATCTGATATATCAGCTGGATGAAGGAATAAACCTACAGTGTTCAAACGCACTTTATCAGAGATCAGCTATAGAATTTTAGGCAATGTTAGGCTCATATGCACTTTCAGCTCTCATAATCTCTTCCAAGACCAAAAACGGTTACTGAACTTTCAATTTTGTCAGGAAATTAGATGCAGTTATAGTTGAAATATATGCTATAAATAAATAATTTAGTTTGACTAAAAGGAGATATAAAACACAACTAAATGATAAAAACAAACATGTTCCTATCATTCTATTTATTATACATGCTAACAACACAAAGCATGCCACAACTATATGCAATTAAACCAACAATTATGTATTTTTAAATATAATTTTCAGCAATTATTATTAGCATTGCCCAACTTAAAGGTATTTATAAGTTTCTTGGGTTTCAAATGTTTGGTAAGAAACAGGCAGTGATTTTCAGAAAGAGATGTGTTACATATATACGTTCAGTGTACTAACAAATGTATAGGCAGGTAAGTACATTCCAGCTTTGCACACCCAGAGGAAAATTACATTACCAAGCATGCAGAGGAAATGTATCTACATGTGGAGTTTGACCTTTCGAAATTAAGTACTTGGTGCTGGATTGCATCACATGGTGGGGTGGGGTCTGAGTTTACAACTGAATCAGATCACAAGGATATATAGAGAAAGAAAATACATATCCCAGGCTTCTTTGCAACACAGCAACCCCAGATTATGATACAAATGTCTGCTTTCTCCTGATTTGCCAAAGCAAATTATGCTAATCTTAGCAGGGATTTTCAGGGAAGTCTACTGACAAAAGCTACAGCTTCCAAATTGAAAAGATTTAGCAAACATTAGGGTGAGTTTGTAAATGTTTATTTGGGTATTTTTTCATGCAAAAAAAAATTGTTTATATACACTACTGATTCTCCTCTATCAGATGCTTTCATAATCCATGAAACTTAACTATGCCTTTAAATTGAATTTTTAGTAATACGTTGACTGGTCAAAATCTAAAAAAAAAGGTTGGCATGCCCAACTACATTGACATTAATGGATGGAAAAAACTATGCTACTGTTAAAGAATCACCATAGTCTAATTATTAAAATAACCTATAGCTAGAAAATAGACTATACACTTTATTAATGTAAAAAATATAAAATGCCCTCCATTGTTTTATACAGTATGCAATTAAACGTCTAAGGAATCTACAATTTAGGTCTTGCTGATAAACTTTGTGATATGGGAGAAGGATCTGAATACAGGGGGAAGCTTCTATCTAAAGAGTAGAAATATGGAATCTAAAACTGCAACAGAACTAATCAAAATCTCAGTTTACAATGAAACATATTTTGAGAAAGTAGTAGACAGATGGCGGTCAGAAAAATGAGAGCCTGCCGTAAATACTATTTTTATATGAAATGTTAATATCTAAAGTTTGCATTTTTTTATTTTGGTATTTAAAAACAGTATATCCATTATCAAGTTTAGATATTAAAAAAACCTTTTGGGCAAAAAAATGGCCATAGTGGGGCTTTAAGTTTAATACTTCATAAAGCCCATTTATATGTTGTAAGAAAACAATACTGGAAATAAGGCTATTTTTTGGTCCAAGCTTAACCATTGTCACATTGATTGGAGTAGACTGCAACTGCTGACTACAAATATTTGGCAACATTCTTTTTATATATTACTAGCTACTTGACTGTCAAAAATTACGGGAATAAAATTGCAAGCCTGGCAATGCTGTTTGCCACACAATGCAGGGCTATGGACCCTCTGAGCACACGGTTTGCCAGGCCCGCAGTAGCATCTACGGGCTGTGGTCCTAAGTGCTACGGTATGACCGCCTGCGCCTTTGGAGCTTATTGCAGCCTAAGTCCTACGGCCCTCGCGATGAGCTGCTGCGGCGATCATCGCGATCATCGCGAGCCCTGCTAACGTGACCAACGGGCTTGGTCCGCAACTATATATGTGATACACCTTGCCAAGAAATATTCTGTGAAAGGCTGGATATTCACAGCCTTATTAAATTGTGATCCAGTAAATTTAAAAGGGCTCTAATTAAGCACACAGCATATTTTGTTTACAGAAGTTTTTTAAGTTAGTGAACTTTTATTGAAAAGCAAGGTCTTCACTAACTAAAAATTTCTGTAAGTAAAATATGCTGTGTGCTTAAATAGAGCCCTTATAAATTTACAAAATTGCAATTTAATAAGGCTGTTAGTTTGGTTTATTTGTAACTATCCTTACATAACAGCATTAAATTAGCTCAACATTGAAAATCGTAGCTCGTAATGTAGCCCGTAAGACTCACTGCTATTAAATTGGCCCCGTAAAGCAAGCCACTGCCGATCTGCGGGTTTGGAGCCAAAAAAGCCTACGGGACGTGGAACATGGAACTTCCTTTGTTCGCTCAAGCCCGTAGCTGTTACAATTCCGGTCATTCAATTCACTTGCGTTCAACCCTGTAACACGCAAATGGAGCACAGAGGCCACCGAGTACTAGAGAGGACTCGCAAGGGGGGTAAAGTCCAATCCGTAGCACTTTAAATGCACATATACACACACTACTGTACTTTTATTAACAGGGAAAGTGATGTTAGGTCTTAGAATTAATAGCACAACATTCTCAAGCTCGCAAATCGGCCCAAATAAATACTTTATTTCATGTTTGATATCCGTGTTATATCGATCCCGGCAATCAATAAGTTAATACATATAATGGAACTCGCATGTAAGAGAATATCATATTTATTGCTTTATTAATATTGCCTTATATTTGGAATGTGGGTCGTAACTCGTATTTGAACACCGTAAGACTTTGAAATCAAACCTCCATTTTTCTGTGACGCAATGATGACGATCTGTATTTCCATTGGCTCCATCTAAACCCCTAACTACGGGTTTGACTAATTTATCATGTTCAAAACCGCTCATCCAACGTTCGACAAATGGTTTATGGGTTTGCATTTCAAGCTCGTAACTTGCAGCCCGTTCTAATTTAATAGCTATGTAACTAGGCCAAATTTCAAGCCTGCAGCCCTTGCAAGCTTCCCGGTGCCGCTATTGGCTTCTAATTTAATAGGGCTGATAGTCATGTAGTATAACTGATGAAAATTTTCTACTTGTGAACATCTCAAATGAATACAATAAAATTAAAATCTAATTTGGCCAGAAATTTAGAGAAAATCCTTTTTTTAAACAGGTTATATCATAGGTCATATTGTGCCACTGTAACACCAGTATCTGCATTGATAAATAGACAACCAGTTAAGACTTCCATATTTGTTAGCAAAATAAAAATTTTATGTCATATGAAGTGGCTGAAAATAATTAATACCAACCTAAATGATCATCCAGTGATAACCAATTATGCCCTGGCCCAGTGGGTATAGGAGCTGGGGGGACGAGGTGGACAAATCCCCCCAAGATTTTTCAATATGTGTGTTTATGTGTAGAGAAGCAGTTGTGTGCTATTTTTATACTATATGCGGTATCTCCCCCAAATTTTCTTTGGCTCCTACACCCATGCCAGGCCCTGAATCTTCTGCCCTGGACTATATTGGCTATCCATCTTGATTGAAGATGATCTAGTATTCTTCAGTCTTGCTTGCAGCCCATGTCCTCATCTTTAGGCCTGAAAATGGCATTCCAAAAAAATAAAACAAAATAACACTGCTGAATAAAACAAAAACAAAAACTTTAACTAAATGAACTTCTGTTAGCCAGGCTTGTTTGCAGGCATTGTGAGTAGCACATTCACAACCATGTTAACAAGGGACAATTGGCTAGCTAAGTAAAGTCACAGACCACTTTTTAGTCATTCTTGACTTTCAAATTTATATATGTGTATCTCTTAAGCACTTGACCAGACTGTTTTAAGTAACTTACTACATGTGCTCAACACACTAGGTAAATGAAAATGACAACATAAGCAAAACACATGACACATGTACAAATACCTTAAGGCGTAAAAGTGATCATGTAAGTCATGTCCAAATGCTTCCTAAGAACTTCCTAGCTCTAGACAATACTGTGTTCCGTATTTCAACCAAGCAACAGTTTTCATGCTGAAAAAATGGTGACTAATACCTTTGATTCAGATGTTATTCTCATAAAATTCCTGCTGAGAAAAATAGAACAGGTGGAGCAGGTATTTAGACCCGACTTTCTCAGCATTAGACTGAGATTATATATTACAATTACTTTCTCTATACATGCTACCCTATTTTTTGATTTTTTTTTTCTATTTCCATGGGCAGAGAAGAAGCAATGCAGAATATCTCAAATGCCTGTTTTTTTTTTTGCCCTGCATCTGTCTCCCAGACACTTTCTGCTGAATCTTTTTTTAGTAATGTTTTGCATTTAATTGACTATTATGTTTCACTGAAAGCCATAAAGGGATGCTACCGAGAGTCTACAATTCTTATCTGTGTAAATTATCACCATCAACTAAATATCGATTTGGGAGACTTAAAAGATACCAACTTCAGCACACTTTCCAAGATTATACTTTTTACAAAACACTCTGAACCTCTAACAGTGATCAGATGCAGTATCACTGAATATATATGTATATATATATATATATATATATATATATATATAGTATCTCACAAAAGTGAGTACACCCCTCTCATTTTTGTAAATATTTTATTATATCTTTTCATGTGATAACGCTGAAGAAATGATGCTCTGCTACAATGTAAAGTTGTAAGTGTACAGCCTTTATAACAGTGTAAATTTGCTGTCCCTTCAAAATTACTCAACACACAGTTTTGGGGCTCCTCCCAAGTTTTCAGGTTCTATATATATATATATATATATATATATATATATATATATATATATACTGTATATATATTTGTGGTTGGGCCTCCTCTCCTCTTGCAGCTGAGGTGTGCCAGATGCTGCGCCCTATTCTGGACTGTGGTGCTGTGGTATGCCAGGTGCTGTGATCTAATCTGGCTGGAAAAAAGGCCCAGGGATGAGTGATGGTGAGGAGAGAGGGGAAGGGAGGGTGGGGCGCTGGAGAACATGTGCACAGGTAGGTGTGTGCTTTGGGTTTAAGTAGGGTGGAGGGAGAGGGGCCCCTCCCACAAATCCAGGTGTGTTAACCTGGTAATTTGTGGTCAGGCCCCCTCTCCTCGTGCAGCTGAGGTGTGCCAAGTGCTGCGCCCTATTCTGGCCCATGGTGATGTGGTATGCCAGGTGCTGCGATCTAATCTGGCTGGAAAAAGGGCCAAAAAATGGCAGCACCTAATGGCTTAATTGAGAATGCGGAGGATGATGAGTTGGTTTGCGATCAAGGGAATGATGAAGTTTCAGAGAATGGAGACTGGGTATGTGGAATCATTGTACAATAGAATGCAATGGTGACAGGGGTGGTGCTTGTCTTGGACGAGCGTAGGATAAGGGAGCAGGTGTCTGATTTGAATGATATGATGTGTTTAGTTGAGTAACGAGCTTGAGCTGAGGTGGTTAACTCGCTTGGATGACAAGCCATAGTGTGGCGGCTGCTCGAATAGTGAGGGAAGTCCTGAGCATGAAAGGATTGTGGGTGAGATAGGCAATGAGTTGTATGGATATATCGCTTGGGATGGGTGTCTGGAAGTATTTGGTACGTGGGCTTCCATGCTTTTGAGGAAGAGTTTTAAGGGAGGGGAGCTTACGAGGCGAGTTAGGATGACATGGGGGACAGTAAGGGCGAGACCTGAGGAAGATGATATGATGGAAGTAGAATTGCTGGAGTTGGTGATGGAGGGACATGTTGAACACATGTGAACGAGGTAGGAATATGGAATCTAGGTAACGTTGGCCCGAAGAGCTAAGCAATGAATGGGGAAGTAATCAATTGAGGCAAGCATTGGAAGAGGAATGCTGTAATCGATTATTGAATTTGAGGAAATGGTGGCGAACCTGGCGGTATTGGAATTAGTTATTGATGATGAGGCACGAATTAATGCAGGATGAGAGGTAGCCAATTTGGTTGGGATGCATAAATGAGGAGAATTGCTGCAGTATGGATAAGTGGTGTGTACGGATATGTCGGGACTGGAGAGCGGAGTACTTGGGGTTGGAGAGATTGATGATGAGTGGTGTGGACTGAGGCTGGCGTTTGCTGGATGGATGGACTATTACCGAACGGGTAGGGGTTGAGTGATAACTTAATGTTAGAGGGTGTCTTTGAAGCCTGGTTGGAAGAAGTGGAATGAGGAGTTAAATAATAGTGAGGACACTTAGGAGATGGGCTTTAATGGTGTTTGGAGAAAAGAGCTAGTGGTCGTGGCTGAAACTAGTATAGATGTTTTAACCAAGGTTTGAGACGTAGACAGTAAAGCGGGAAGGGCGTTCAATTGAGTTTTTGAGTCGTGAGTGAGTGTGGTTGGTGTACTGAGGCATAGTTTGAAAGGGTCAGATGGTGAGCGGAGATATGGCGCGTGCTACCTGGTATTGATAGTAGAGCGGCAGAAGGAAGAACGACTGAGAGCCCGCAGGGAGTGCAAATCGCTGGGTATGTGATGATTAGCATGGTTGATGTCTATGGACGTGGCAGGAATATAAATCCGAAAGTGGTAATGTTAAAATTTAGTGAAAGGTGAGAATATAGAGTGATCGAATGGAGGAGATGGTAGGGAGTGAATGTGGTCATCTGCGTTAAAGATGATGTGTCTAGGGACAAGCCCTGTGAATAATGGAATGGGTTATCAAAGTGAAGGGTGTGAAACCTGCAGAAGGGGTTGGAGAGCCGGAAGAAAGCGGTTATGCTAGTATCAATTATGTATACGAATGAATGGTAGTGAATATGTGTACGTGAACGTGTAGGGAAGGTTGAGAACAGTAAGGAATGGATAAATAGTGGATCTAAGAAATGTGGGATTACCTGTAGAGTAGCTGCAGAGTGGTGATGGTGTAGCCTAGAGAAGGCTGATGTGGGTTTGCGAGTATGATGAAGCCTAGCAAGGGCATGGGCTATTATGAAAGCGTGATTGAGGTGGAGCCTAGTGAAGGCTGGTGTGGCTTGCGAGTGTGGTTGAGCCTAGTAAATGGGACTAGGAAAGCGCAATTGAGGCGGTGCCTAGTGTAAAGTAAAGCCTTTACGGAGGCATCGGAAGTGGTGCCCAGAAGGCTGGGTAGAGAGTGTAAGTAGGGCAGACGTTTAGCAGATCAGAATCAATGATGAATATGAATGAGAGATAATGAATACTGGAACGTGTATGGTTGGTCGAAATACAGCATGGAATGGATAGATAGAGGCTCTAAGACAGAAATGCGGGATTACCTGAAGAGTAACCGCATATTGGTGGCGGTGGTGCCTAGTGAATGGGACTATGAAAGCGTGATTGAGGCGGTGTCTGGCGAGGGGAGTAAAGGATTTATGGAGGCATTGAAAGTGGTGCCAACAGAGGGCTGAGTAGAGAGTGTAAGAAGGGGAGATGTTTAGTAGATCTGGGCCAGAAACCACAAGCATAAGGAGGGCAAAGTGCTACCTTGGACGCAGACATGGTTATAGTCAAGTAGGATCAGGCCCAGATCAATGCTAGGGAAGCGCAAGGAGGACTGGGTAACTTACGTTGAGAGGGACCATCGCCCCCCAGCAATGAGTACCCTTTCAAGCAGGCTTGGCAATGATGAATGAGATATGAAAAGGGGCAAATTCGGTAACAATGACAGATCTGAGAGAAAGCAAGGGAGATGGTGAGAGGAGAGTGTGGATAAAAGGATTGAGGCCAAAGAAAGGGTAAGTGATGAGTTGAGGTATGAAAGAAAACTCAGATAAAGGAAAAGGCAAGAGAGGAAGGTGAATTAGCGAGTTAGGCAGGAAAGCGTGAATGAGGGGCTGCGTAGTGAGAGAGAGGAAAAGGAAATGAGAGGGAGAGAAAGGGTTAAATTCGGTTTGATGGGATGAGGCAGTGCTGGCAGGATTGGATGAAGATCTGGCCGGTGAAGATGTGCGGAGCAAAAGTAGTGACTCAGTGTCTTGATTGCGAGGGGTCTATCATTTGGTTAAAGAGATTGAGCCCAAGGAATGGGTAAGTGATGAGTTGAGGTACGAAAGAAAACTCAGATAAAGGAAAAGGCGAGAGTGGAAGGTGAATTAAGCGAGTTGCGCAATAGAGAGTGAATGAAAGACTCCGGTGTGTGGTAGGCGTGATTAAAGGTCGGATATAGGTGGAGAATGAGGTATGTAAAGGGGAATAAGGAGAGGGAGAGAAAGGGTTAAATATGGGTTTGATGAAAATGTAAAAAGGAAGGGTTGATGGAAGGTTGATTTTGGTATAAGGGATGAGGAGAGATAAGCAAGTAAAATCCAGATGAATGGAATACTGCAAAAGAGAAAATGTAATGAAAGCTCAGCCTCAGCATAATTAAGTGGTGGATTGAGTAAGATGTGAAGGAGAGTGCGAATGAAAAGTGGCATGGCAAATTAGTGATGGATAAAGTTCGGTTATGAGGAGTACATATGTAAGGAGCTAAATAAGGACAGGGAGAGCGAGGGTTAAAATACAGAATTGATGAGAATTTGAAAGGGAAAGGAGCGGAAGGGGTTAATGGAAATGGCACGGTATGATTAGAGTAAAGGAAGTGGGTGCTTGGTGCACTGAGGGCAATAGGAGACATTGATTGGGAAGGGAAAAGTGAATTAATGCAGTACAGATAGTCTGTGATGTGCCTGTATGCTGCTGTGCTGGGCTGGACTGAGAAAAGCAGGAGATTAGAAAATGAAAGTAAAAGCCAAGATCTCTTGAGACACGAGATTTCCGGGGAGTCAGTGTTTTCTGTGCAGTGTGAAGACACAGGCAGCGTGTGGGGAAGATGAGAGGCCCGGGAAAACAGCTAAGGGGCTCAAAAGAGACCCAGACCGGACAGAAGAATGGGGAGCAGGGAGATAGCAGGGAGTGAGCGCAAAGAACAGCAGGAGAGAAAGGGAGGAATTGGGAAAGGCAGCAGCAGGTACCAAGGTAAGGGAGGAAAGAGCAGAGAGACAGAAACACAGGGAGAGAGACACAGGCAAGGGCAGAAGCAGACATGGGAAAAAGGGGCAAGGCAGCAAGGAGGAGCAGTGCACGCAGCGTGGCCACAGGACGTGACCACGCTGGAGAACGTGCGCACAGGTAGGTATGTGCTTGGGGTTTAAGTAGGGTGGAGTGAAAGGGGACCCTCCCACAAACCCAGGTGTGTTAACCTGGAAATATATATATATATATATATATCACATATAACAGTTTTCAAACTGAGACGTCGTCACACTTTGCGTGGTGCGTACGACTTAGGCGATGAGCGCTCACTGAAGGTGCTCATTGCTGCGAGCACTACAACTATCAGAACAAACACGAAGAGGCAATGAAATACGCGGCACTTAGCCAAAAAACACTTCCTAAACGCAAGATCGCCTCATCGTGCAAGTGGTTGACATTAAAATAAATAAATACGAGATCTAGAAAAAGAAATATACGAAACGCAAAAACAATTACGAGATTAACGGCCGAACGCCAAAAATAAATAATGATGAAAATGAGGCTACACGACCACGGACCGCGCAAAACACTGCCAAACGTGTAAATAATGATGAAAATGAGGCTACACGACCACGGACCGCGCAAAACACTGCCAAACGTGTAGCACTTTACACATCTAACTACGAAATACAAAATACACTATTACAACAGCCGGGATATGCTCATGAGACGCGTAACACATTAATAACATTACGAATATACAATGCCGCTTTACACAATAAACCAACGGCTTTACCTTGCGCACGCAGCCTAATTAGAATGCACAGTTCAAACGTTAATTACACTTTAAAAGCAGGGCACTAACACTCACAATGTATATTCTATGCAGATGCAAAATACAAACAGATTGTTAGCTCTTCAGCCTATTGCTCGCTGCATGTATCAATTATAAATAATTAAAGTATGTTAATTTATTGAATAAATCATTTATTATTACTTAACTACATATACATAGAAATATATATCTGTCTTTATCATGACTCATGAAGGTGCTCAGAGGACCAAAAGTACACCACAGGAGAGGCTCACAATGAGGGCCAAAGGCGCTCATTGCGAGGCATGCGATGAGCACCGAAGGCACCAAAGGTCCTCACAGTACAAAACGGTTTACATTTTGTGTCAAACAGCATTCCCATGGCTTTAAATGTTATTGCTCCGTCATTTTTGACGGGCGTTTCGCTATTATATATATACTAGCGAATTGCCCGTCAAAAAATGACGACAATGAAATTGTAAGGTAGCTAAATTACTAAATGAATATACTGTACCTATTTTGAAGCATTGTGATGAAGAGCTGGCAATCTGTGTTGATGTTGCTGCAGCATTAGTGGTGTGGAGCTGCTGTGTAAGCGTGATGAATGTGTGCACTGTGTGGTATGAATATCCGTAGGTGGTTTGTGGCGTTTTGCGAGTTTCTTGTGGCGTTTTGCGAGTTTCTTGTGGTGTTTTGCAAGTTTAGAGTGCTGTAGCCTCGTTTTCGTTTTGTTCGGCGGCCATTTTTTCTCTCGCTTAGATTTTTTTTTTAGTCTCAAAACTCTTTTATTTCGAGTAAAATCGAGGTCTAAGTTGCATTTTTGAGGTCCTGGGTGCTCCCTCTTGGTGTAGGTAAGGTTTTTATGTATGTGCTGTGTGTATGTATTGTGTTTTAAATGTTTGTATGTCGGCGTGTTGCGTCCGATGTTTGCGAGGTCGTAATGTGTGGTAACGTGTTTCGTAGGTTGTTTGCGTTCCTCGTAAAATTTAGCGAGTGTCGTAATTTGTGTGTCGTGTTTTTTGAGTAGCGACGTGAAGTTTGCGAGGGTTTGAGGCCCTTGCCCAGTGACCTCGCCAGCAACTGAGTCCCTCGCTTCGCGAGGGGCCTCAGTTGCTGGCATGGAGCGCCTTCGGCGCTCCATGCCAGCAACTGAGGCCCTTGCCCAGTGACCTCGCCAGCAACTGAGGCCCTCGCTTTGCGAGGGGCCTCAGTTGCTGGCATGGAGCGCCTTCGGCGCTCCATGCCAGCAACTGAGGCCCGTGCCCAGTGACCTCGCCAGCAACTGAGGCCCTCGCTTCGCGAGGGGCCTCAGTTGCTGGCATGGAGCGCCTTTGGCGCTCCATGCCAGCAACTGAGGCCCTTGCCCAGTGACCTCGCTACGCGAGGGCCGCGGCTTGCTGCGCGAGCCACGGCCCTCGCTTCGCGAGCCCGCAAGCGTGAGCAACGACCCGTACGCTCACAACTATATATGTGATATATATATATATATATATATATATATATATATATATATAGTGACAACATAAAAATAAACTCAGTTTAATGTTAGATGTGTGAATACAAAAGGAAACTACTGTACAATATAAAATGTAAATAACAACATTGTAGCACTGATGAAAAAAGACAGAAACAGGATACAAAGGAACAGAGAAGTTATAACCATTTTATCTGCCTCAAAACAAGGGGTGGTCGGAAATCACAGTCCCAGAGTTGAAGGGCTCCAAACTTCAGTTTGAAGATTAATGATAGTAAAATAAGAAAGAAAAAATCCAACCTGGTATATGAACAGTCACATAGTTTATTAAAAGGTGGCACTGTATAAACTCTTTGGTAACCTGCTCTTAGGGGTCTCAATGGTTCCCATTCTTCCATTTACACTTAGAAGGTTGTTGGACCCAATCAGAGTAATAAGGGCACAGAGCTAGGTGCAACCAATATAATCAAGGGTACATGACTTGTTCCATATGGTATAATATTGGGCTGTTGGCATCAGATAAGGCTTCCAGTAAAATCCAATCAAATCAAATGAAATAAAATCAATAAACATTGTCGGACACATTTCGTCACTTTTTCTGTGGCTTAATGAGCACAGTTAAATCAAACAAAATTCTGCATCCACACCTGTATGTACTACATTAGGTTTCAGAGGTCCAGTGTTCAAATTATGTCTTATAACAAGGCTTGATAAAAATAATTTTTTGCTGACGAACAAAAGTATAGTCACCTAGCTGTTTAGCTCTCGAAATTCATACTGATTTAGGGACTTTAATGCATCTCTTCAATGTGTTTGATAAATTAATTTTACTTCTAGCCTAGTTATTTTAAAATGCTATTTTTTAGTTGTTTAGGACATCATAATGAGAAGATTCATTCATTATTTTATGCAGTGCAAACAGTGTGAACATAATGTTCTATTTCAGAGACTACTTTTGCAAAGTTAAAAACTAGAATTTAAGATACTGTGAATAACATTAACATTGATCCAATAAGTACTGTATATAGCTCAAGTGTTGTTTTCAAAATAAGTTTAAAAGTGTATTTAATACATACATTTTTTTATTTATTCCTAAAGCATAATGCACCCAAAATTGAATGGGACACAGATCAGGTGCCAATTGCAGTATTGTTGAAAGCTGTATTTAAATAGTTGTACCTATGAAATGTAACGTTATTAACAAACAAGGGCTCATATAATGGCTCCTTGTGCAATTCCTATAAGGCTGACTTTGCCATAGGGGAGTTCTTACGAAAAAACTTACTGAGCTATAAGCTATATACACTTGTCATGGTGAAGGGGCTCAATGAATCTGTGAGCTATACCATGTAGGGTCAACCAAGATGGGCAGGTCATAGCAGAGAGGTCAGACAAATAGTGGTCCACTAGAGAAGGAACTGGTCACACACTCCAGTATATTTGCCAAGAAAACCTTATGGATTAGCACAACCAGAGACATAACAATCCTTTAGATTGTAAATCTGCGAGTTTCAATCCTGCAAGGTGCTTTGGGGAAAGAGCTATGGATACCGGATTCCAAGCTCAAAGACAGGGCCCTAGATTATTTTCAATGTGTTAATTTTGAATTTGTGTTTGCCTGGAACTTAACTTATGTATAGCGCTATGGTATATGTTGGAGCGTTACAAATAAATGATAATAATAATAATAACAATTGTGCCTGGTATGCTGAGGTCCATAGGGTCACGGTTAGTCCGATACGACTGAATGACTAAACAAACAAAAAAAAGAAGTGTATATGAAATTTTAAAATGTAAAGTTTGTGTTTATTTAGTTTATTCATTTAAAACATATCCATTATCAATTTTAGAGGGAGGTGTGAGTGGTGGAGCGGAGAGTTGGTGAGGAAGAGAGAAGGGAAAATATGTGATGATGGGGAGAGGTGAGGTAAGAGAAGGTGGAGTGGAGTTTTGAGGAAAGGAGGTGAGATAAGAGGAGGACTTGGGGTAGGTGTAACTCCTGGGGCTCTGTAACAGCCATGTCTGCCTTAGCAGTAGTTGTGTTTCAGTTTTTAAATGTGTAAGCAGATATTTGTAATTGACATTGTGATTTAGTTTATTATTCTTTAGTATTTATTTTTATAGAAGGCTGGGTTAACATTAGAAAGCCTTCTTTAGTATTTTAAGATTTGAAGGCCTAATTTTTATTTGATTAGGGTCCTGTAAAATACTTCTTTAAACTGTGTTCTTAAAGTGTTGCATAAGTGTTCTTGTAAGTGGATAACCTGCTCTTGTGCAAAGTTGAGTTTGCATGTAAGATTCTGGCTCACCCACAGAGCATTCCAAGAACATGTAACTTTTTTTGTGTGCTCCTACATGAGCTATGTGATTTCATTTTAGGTGAAACTAGTGTGGGGAACACTTAGCACGTAGCAATCACTTGTAAGAGTTCATGTGTAAGGGTTTGACAGGGCAGCATGTAGTAGCTACACTAAGGGCCTCATTAAATTGTCCAAATTGTAGTTACTGAAACCTGTAAAGTAGCCTGCAAAAGTTACTGCTATTAAATTGGCTACTTACAATCAATTTGCGAGCTACAGGCTGAAAATTCCTACTGGCTGTCAAAATCATAACTCTGTCCCATCGAAGCATTAGATCTTTCAAGCCCGCAAATGTTACAATCGCTAAAATCGCAAATCGCTATTTAATTGCTACAATTCCCCAAGGATGCAATTGCAATCAAACCCGCAAATGGCAAATATAGCCCAATATATTACGGGTTCCAAACAGCACTCGCAAATGGTTTACATACTAGATCTTAACACTGCAAAAGATTATAAAAACACACTACTGGACTTTTGGAATTTTGGCAAAGCAATGGAAGGCATTAGAATTAATTGCACAACAATCCCCAAGGAGCAAATAGGCCTTATATATATTTTTTTTCTCATATTTTTTCTCATATGCATGGAATTGTCATGCATAAGCCAATAGGAAAAGTGTGGCTGCAAGATGCATAAAGTTATAAAAGACACACTACTTGATTAAACTGCAACACAAAAGCATGAAACTGCCTGGCATATTATCCCTTTCTCACTCACAGATGCTCTAATGTGGACCCTAAAAATACAAATACATTCTTATAGACATCTCACTCATCAGATCTACTTTGGGAAAATAAATAGTGGCCAAATTACAATGACATATATCAAGTACCACAATAATCTTCTCTAACCCATCAAGAAGAGCCACAAACACACATGGAGGCTGTGCAGAGGCACGTGGAGCAACATTCAACTCACCTCCATCAGGGACAATTTCTGCCACTGCCTTCCTGGAAAGTCCCATGCCATTACTGGTGGCCAAGTGCCAAGATCTATACCCATTATCATTTGGTGAAATCACATGAAATGTTTTGGTATCAATCAATTCATATTATCACCTGTCATACTGTATATCCCTTCAGGGATACATCATCCACATTATCACAAATTGGACCTCTGATGTGTATTAACCCTATATTATTATATTAGTATTAGCATTATTATATGTATTGATCTATTGCACAGTAACTAAGGCTCATTAGTGATGTATGTAGATGTCCCAAAAACCCAACCATTGAAAACACATTGACACCGTGATAATGGTATAACAAAGCTTTATTTCATACACAGAGCACACTCAGAAATGTACAAGACTGTGCATTAATACAGTATCATGGGTGTGGTGTGGGTGGATACCAGAAGGGCAAGAGGCTTTTTGGGTAAAATGGGATATCTAAAGGGGGTATAATAATTATGATGCATAGCACTTACCAGGTTCACATATGGTCACTACATCACTGCAACTGGAATCTGTTGAAAAAAAGGATCATCAGAAATCACTCCATTTAATCAAAGTAACCAGTAATGTGCATAGCATGTACATCTAGTCATCATCTTCTCCATTGAACTGACACATAAACATCTGTACTATCTCATCTAAAGCGGCAACCGGATTGGCAGTGCTGGTGGCGGAGGCATGGGTGGAGGAGACCGAGTGGATGGGGCTGCAGGTGCGCAGGAGCGGTCTCTGGGGGGAGGAGTCAGGTCTTGGGAACCATCCTGAGTAGTCTGGCAAGGCAGGATTGTGTCATTAAGTGTGGTTTCCTCTCCTCCCTATTTCGCCTGGCCAGGTTGCTCATAACCTCCGGGTGATAGGCCTGGATCCCCCGGAAGCACTCCAGTTACTGTTGCATGATGGCCAGCATCTCCCCCAGAGAAGCCTTGCTTGATGGTGCTGGGGATGGAGGTCCCTGCTGGAGTCTGGCTCCATAGGGGTGGTGGTGGGGATCTAGGCTTATGCACTGATGTGAGGAGGAGAATGTGCTGGCATGCCCCGATCATCACTCCAGTGGGGCCCTGGTGATGGCTGTAGTCATTGGAGGAGGGGAACAGGGGAGGAGGGGAACAGATAACGTCCTCCACCACGTAACTAGTGCCCTTGGTTCCTCTTGGTTCTTCCTCCCCCTGCTCCGGTTCGTGCTGGTCGAGGGCTCCTCCTGGAAGTTGGAAAAGATGATATTAATTATGAATAATACATTGGTTTCTGTTCATTCCTAAGCATCTAGGCTTGAACCTGGATGATTCACTTAATTGCAACTATGGGTAGCTATCATTTGCTAGATGTGATCTATTCTTGATCTTGATTGTTTTTGGCTTCTAACGCTATCTTGATTCCGACTGTGGTCTGTAACTACATATACAGCAGTGGGCACATCCATATATGGACTCTCTATTGGTTGATTACTTGTGTTGTGCCCACGAATGACAGTGATTTGTCAGCTTCATGGATTTAATGATGCATGACCTATCCATCTATTCCTTGTTAATTCCATAGAGCTGACATGTCAGTGTCCTTGTTGGTCATCATGTACATGTGTAGTGTATGAGATGTACATGTGGTGGCATGTTGTTGTATGTGATATTCACCTGTCATGGAGGCTGGATCTGGCTGGACCACCAGGCCTGAAGTTCCAGCACCTGGCTCTGTAAGTCCTTGACCTCCTTCTCCCACTCATTGTATCTCACAACCACTTGGTGCTGTGGCTTCACTGGCCTCCTTGGCCATCATCCTCCTTACCTTGGCCCTAATGTCATCAAAAAGGTGCTTGACGGACATCACATACCTTTCCACTGTGCCTATTGCTGTGACTGATGCCGCTACCTCCTTTTATGCCTGGGCCCTAGGCTCGGGCCTAACTTCCCTCCCCCCACAAGGATAGTGGAATGCTCACAGATTGCACAGAGGAGGACCACCGACTTCCTCATGACTGTAGTCCTTACGACTGTGAACGTGGATCCTGCCCTCCCTCGTCTGACACTGAAGTCGATGTGCCAATGACTATGGGCACCTGGCCACCCCCACCTCCTCTCCTCCCCGTCTCCTCTCCTCCACTCCCTCTTCCTTTCCTTCACTCCCCCCCTCCTCTCCACCATTTCCCCAGGGCCACGTCTGTCTCCTCCTCACCACTCCTCCTCCCCACCTCTTCCCTCCCTCCATAATTATCCCAAAAATAAAACAAGGATAAATCAAACAAAGTATTTGTGTATATAAATGTGTTTCTATTATGTGTAAACAGTAAATATGTGTAATCAAAGTGTAAAATCAATATTAGAATAATATATAAGAATAAAACCTTAAAAAGCTGCTCTGAAAAATTGCCTACTCCCTCTCTATTACTGCTCAAACCACCAACTACGGGACCTGCGTGCTACTTTTTGAGAATATTCAACACAGTCAACGCTGGGGCATGTGGAACGCAGCTTTATAATCTCTTTCTGTCAGCCTGCTTTCTATTGGCTCTAAGGCCTAGGTCACGCTCTGTAATTAAGAGATTGGATTGTAACTGCGGTCCGCATCTAGTCCAGCCAACTAACAGCTTGCGGCCGCGGGAAGGGTTTATGGTTTTGAGGCTTCAGTCTTGTACTTGCAGCCTTTTTCAATTTAACTGATCTGTAACTGTTGCAAATTTAAAGCCTGCAGACTTATGGCCTGTATGAAGGCAACTGTTATTTAATGAGGCCCTGAGGTATACATGGGCTTTCACTCTACACAAGATTTTCTATGGGATCCATGTAATCAAGACCCAATTTAATAGGAAAGCTTAGATTGAACTTGCTATTATGAAATGTATAAGTCAGTCGTATTCATCCTCCTGTAATTTCATGTTATCAGCATTGGTACAACATCATCTTTCACAGGGAGCATTTTAACACACAGATCAAAGTAATTTATAGCTCATATATTTCATACAAGTTTACAAATAAAGGATAATAAATATAACAACAAGAGTATAATTCAACAATTTAAAGTGTCAATCATTTTACCTAGCACTAGTGTACAGTAATTCCAATTTGACTAAACATAGTAAAATAATAATAATATAATATGATTAGAACCTGCCCTTGAGACTATGATCTTAAACTTATAGACAATAGCAAAGGCGTGAAACAAGAAGTGAAAGGCAAATCCCTTCCATGTTTTTAATGATAATGTAGGGTTGGTATTATAATAATTTAGTGACTAAAGTAGTATACTGATAGTAATGTTCCAAAGTGTGGAGGGAGCACATGTCAGGAGAAGGAAATTTGGTGGAGAAAAGAGAGTTAACTAGTTGTCTGTTGGTGGCCATTGCAAGTGATAGAAACCACACTATAAAAAGTACAGATCGATGGTGGTTGGGTGGTAGGTAGGCTTGATAGTGCAAAGAGGAGCTGGTTAGTGAAAGCCTTAAGCCTTTGGGGTTGCATGGTTTATATCCTGGGTTGATTATGCAGAGTGATAAGCTAGTGATTAAACATGATTAGCCTCTGGAGGAACATTGTTTATATCCAGGGTTAATTGGGCAGAGAGAGGAAGTGGTGAGTGAAAGTCATTAGCCTGGAAAGAGAGAGAACTGGACTTTGCATGCTATAAAGTAGAGGAATGAGTGGGTGAGGGACTCGGAGAGAAGAAGAAAAAAAAGGAACTAACAAACACTTTAAAAAAATCATAGATGGATCCAATAAGTATGAAAACATTACAATAAAGCAGTGAAATCCTTGCAGCAGGAATTCAAGCTTTAAATCTTCCTTTGGGGATGCATGGTTAACATCCAACATTTATTATGCAGAGAGAGGAGTTTTTGAGTGAAAGGCATTAGCTTAGATAGAGAAAAAAAGCTGGGTACTGAGGTTTAACTGACTACAATTAAATACCAGTCTTGGTATGTCATATTTGCTTAAATGTCATCTTTAAAATATACCTGAATACTGAGCATTAGCTGATTTCACTTAAATCTTTGTTTTGCTGTGTGCTTCTGATATCTCTAATTAATCAATGTATTGTGCACAATCTGTTTTGATGTACATGAACAATTGCAATTTTCAATCACATCTAAAACATGACTTAATTACACCCATCCTTAATAAACCTTCATCTGATCCAGTTTCTCAATCCAAATGTTAAATACCAGAGGGGTCCCAATCGAAACCCCAGTTCATATAGGGTTAATTTTTGGTGCAGGGGACACCCCCTTGCAGAGGTTAGCACTTTAGTTGCCATGGGGGTCTGTTTTGACCCCTGTGGTTATATAGATGGGGTGATTAGGGTAGGTGCATGGAGTTTGATAGGACAGTGAGAGAGTTAGGGGATGCCTGGGGATTCCCTCCAGTGGATATTTATGTTTATGGAAATCCCCAGGGTGTGACATTCTCATTTTCTGTTGGTTCATAGAGCTGTTTCTCATATGTAAAGCTTGGTTTGGGTACTCCCTACACTGAAATCTCTTCCAGTTATGGCTTTTGAGTAAGGTATGCTAAAACTATAATTTTAAGGGCAAAATAGCTCCTGCAGCCGATTTACGGGCATAACACAATTTACACTGCCTGATTAGCATAGGGGCCTTTAAATGTAGCAGAATGTTTCATACATAGGAACAGTGGATATTTTCTTAGACTTTAGTGGTATTTTAAGTTCATATGTGGATATTATCAAGAATAAATCCTCAGATGTAAACAACATGCAGAGTTAATCATTGTTTATGATGTGTATTCAACTCTACTTCTATTCATATTTATGGACATATGTTTCACACATTCATTATTTCACTTTTAAGCAATATCTTGCTTCCTGCTACAAAGAAAATATGCTAAGTTAAAAAAAAACAGATCGCAAGGGGTACCCTGAATATCCTTTGTGCAGTAAGTTAAATTGTGCATAAATAGCAAATGTTTATTTATACATTTTTACATGAAGATTCCTGGGCCAGGTGTTGAGTTGTAAAGGCTGTTCACTATCCAAAGGCATACCTTTAAAGAATGACTGCAGAATTAAAAAAATATGAATATATTTCAAAACGTTAAGTATAAGAGCATCATAAATCAGGAACAATATCTATACAGCAAGTTTTTAATTAGAAAGAAAAATATTTTGTGATGACTCCTCACGACCTCGAGAGATCCACATTGGTGGAAGCTTTATTTGTGAGAGCATTATTTACAATTCTGGAGAGCTATGGTTGCATTAAATGAAGCAAGGTATCCGCTTCTGGGCCAGTGAGGGTGAAGGGGTGTGATGTCAATTTGAATCTTGTCATATTTTAAAAAAATTACTTTTGCAGATTCCCTCCACCCACAGTTATTTTTTAGGATGTGATGTAACAAACACTAAATTGATTTCTTCACACTTAAACAGAGTGTTCAGAAATGTTAATTTCCCCCCAAAAAATATTCATGTCATTGGTTTACACAGCTGCTCAGCTGCATTCCACTCTTTCTTAGCATTAATTCACAAATGTGATAACTATATTTTATTTGGCCTATATATTTTTTATATAATAGGGATTTCATAAATGGTGGTTTATACTGTTATGTGAATGTTTACAGAATAACACAGGGTATTTCATAGAAATGTTTTCACATAAATGAGTGCATAAAGAATATAGTTTGATTTTGCTATCCAATGTTAGCACCAAAATCTACCAAACTGTAAAGGAAAACACATTTTTCATTGTGTCAGGGTTGGGTGAAATTATTATGACCTACTTTTGATGTCAGCAGTGCGTAGCCAATGAAATGTGGCACATATCATGAGCTGGCGTGGAGGGTATAAAGGTGACATGTTATGGGTAAAAACGTGCAATTTATCCGACTTTGAAAAGGGGATGATCATTGGCTTTCAGACCAAGGGTGATAGCATTTCTGAAATATAGCAGTTTCTGAACTGTTTGCGTGCTGCTGTGGCTAAACTGTACCGTTATTGGACAAGCAGCACCATTGCGAATAAACGGTGTGGAAGATGCGGAGCACCTTGTGCCCTTGATGTCAATGGTAAATGTCATCTGCGAAGGTATGTGAGGGCCAACTGACACGCTGCAGTTGAGCATCTCACAGTCCAGTCGAACAGGGGGCTACTAGACCTGTGTCTAAAATGACACTACAGTGAACCCTGTTGCATATGGGGCTCAGAAGCAAATAGCTGGTCACTGCACCCATGCTAACCAGGGTTTATCATCAGAAAGGACTTCAGTTTGCATGACAGTACTGAAATTTGACCTCTTCTGTTTGGCAAAGGGTTGCCTTCTCTGGTGAGTCCCATTTTCTGCTCTTGGCGGGTCAGGTGCGAAACCTCAGGGAACAAATACTCTGCAACCATTTTTATCTATCCACATTTGCAGATAAAGTACTCCCATACATGTCCACTGTCATCCCTGGAGCGGATGGGACCTTACAGCAGGACAACACAACATGTCATACGGCCAGAATTGTCCGGGAGTGGTTGGAGGAGCATGAGGAAGACTTCCAAGTACTTTCCTAGCCTCCAAATACCCCAGACTTAAACCCCCTTGAGCACCTGTGAGACCACCTTGATTATATTTGCCATATGGATCCTCCACCATGCACTCTCCAGCAGCTGTCGGATGCACTTCAGTCTGCATGGCTCCAGATAACCTTGCAAACCTTCCAGCGTCTTATTGACTCACTACCAAACTTTCTAGCTGCTGTCCATGCTGCACAGGGCAGTTATTATAAATATATAATAATGGGACTCGACCGTGTATATATGTTTGTCACTTTATGTCCTGGGATAGCCATTACTGTTTGGTTTTTGGCCTGGTAAAGTGAGAGGTTTCCATTGCTTTCATTGGTAACTTAACTGGAACCGTATTTGCTTCCTCTTGAGCAGTACTGCAAAAAGCTGCATTTAATAGTTAAACATGTATACATTTTGTACTGTTTTGTTGAAAGGTTCTGCACAATATAATATTCTGTTTTGAAGAGCTAGAATTGATAAGTATAAAACTCCAGTTTCCAATGAAATAGGTTATGGTATGTCACCCTCGTCCTGGCGCTGTGTTGCATGCACAGGAGCTTTGCACAGACAGGAGGTAAGGGTAGTTGAGCAGCTATGGAAAGGGTTCTTGGTAGGAACAGCAATGGGAATGGAGAAAGAGGGGTGCTGTTGTAGGAATGGGTCTTCGGGAGGAAAGCTGTTATAGGAAGGGGTCTTGGCGAGGGGCATTGAGTGAATTGGACCCAACCTGGTGGGACACAGTGTAAAATATGGCTACAACCTCCACTCGAGGGGTGCCCAAAATATTTGTTTGCACCTGGAGGTTCCCATCACCTTGTGGGAGGAGAGAATCCCAGGTACTCCCTCCAGCCTAGGAAGGGGCAATCCCTGGGGGTCCCACATTTGCAATACAGTAATCCTAGTGCCCCATAGGGGGTGTATGCTATTAGGTGCACAATTGAACGTTTAATTGTGTCAGCCTTATATCAGACTTAGTTGAGAGGTTATTGTTTTGTCAGAGTAAGATTTGCTGTTTGATTAATTTTCAGAGACATTTTGCTGCCTCTATGGGTGGTCTGAGTGAACGTAACTTTTGGTTGGGAAAAATGGCTTACACATGGCAAGTAAATTGCTTAAAGCTATGTAAAAAGTTATTTGGCTCATTTAGGAGAAATTTGAATGGGACTTAATAGAACTGAGCATTTTCCCATAATCAGCACTGCTTTCACATAGCATTGAAAAAGGACTCACTTTGATGGGGGCCTTATTAACTTGCTGTGCTACGTGCACAAGAAAATATTTAAATAGGGTCCTACGTTGGGAAGAAACACACTTGTTTATTGACCTTTATTTTAATGTAGGAGGAAAATAGCAACTATGAAAGCTTCCACATTGCATGGTTGGACACATTTAGTTCACAATAAGAATCTTACCAAGTCCAATGTGATTTAGCTCTGAGTACAGTGCCTTCCATTTGTCACAGTTTGCGTCAAACTTAAAATAAAGGGAGCATTAGAAACTGTCTATGCATTGTACTAGATACAGAACATTGTTTTTGAGATTAATGTGTGGGTCATTATGCTAATTTGTGGTGATGGTACTTATTAAGGGTTGGGAAGGGACGTTGATTCTAATTAGTACATCAACGCAATTGATTAGTATACTGGAGCTGCTCAACAACACTGAATGTACCTGAAATGATTCACATTGCTACAAAATTGCTAATACAATATATATAGATAGTTTTTCATGCTGTTTTAGAATAACCTAACAACAACTTTAAGGTTAATTCTACCCTACATAGATCAAGGAATTAATGCATACAATAATATTGGGAAAATGGTAAAGTTGGCATATTTATAAATATCACCTTATAAACGTGATTAGCATACATAAAATCACAACATTGATATTTGACATTATATTCAATATAATTTTACTTAAAAATAGGAGACCTCTAAGTGTCAAGTATTGAAATTGAGAAGCTGCCGGCAGTCATTCAGAATTCAACACTAATAAGCAGGAATAATTTTACTTGTAAATTTGTGAATGTCACACATTTACAGTACAAAGTTGGAGTTGATACTTTCATACTGATTGTCAGTTTGAAGCTCCTAATATTTGTCTCATGAATCTGTGAAACGGAAACATGTTTTTAAATCAGTTTGATAATGAATAACATGAGTCTGATATGACTCAGTGTCTCTACTTTGTAGTTTTGTTGGTGCTGTAGTTTTAGTAAGTTTAACAGAATACCATATGAACTAGAACTGTATACAGCCCAAAGACACATTATATTTTTTTTATCGTACAGTATCTACATTACCTAACAATCCTATTTTTTTAATTTATCCTAACACAACTTCTAACCCAAATCCAAGTATCACTCTACTCCTATAACTCACATTACTAACCATTATCACTGCTTTGCTTACAGCACTAGTTATTGCTAAATTCACTGAGATTTTGGATTTACGTGTGGCAATCTCACTGCTACACTTTACTCTCTCTATTCAATAAGGATCACTGCGAGCCTCGCAAAGTGAGGCGGGCAGTTAAGGCACGCAGGACTTAGGCTGTGGACACAGGGGACTTAGTTGGCGCTTATCCCAAGACACGCAGGACTTAGTTGCAATGAGGCCTCATCGCGAGGCCCCTGGACTTAGCGACGGACGTAAAATTACTGCCCATATAATGGCTGTGGGGCTCGCAAAAATACAACTTTAACGGCCGAACCACCGAACTGGAAAAGCCTGCAAAAACACACAAATATTCCTCAGATAAATTTACTCACAGCACAGGGGAAGAACCAGCGAGCATGTGAGTAAGGTTGCAAGTTAATTTGAGGCATATTTTGTCTTTTTTAACGATCGGAAATCACAGAAGCGGGAAAAAAATGGCTGCCAAAAAATACGTAAAAAGTCTGAAACAGGATGAAAACGAGGCTGAGCAAAGCCAAGAAGGCGGGACTTAGAAAATGCACGACGGCAAAGACAGTAACACTTACACAAATAACGTCAGGCACGCAGGACTTTGAAAATAAAACAAACGGCAGTCACGCAAACATTCAGCAGACACACAGAGAAGAAAGTACTATCTCTTCACATTTATTAAATGAAGTAGTGGTGCTCACTTACATGAAAATTCAACTTTAAAACACCACTAATGTATATTAACTTAAAAGGTCCTAGCAAGAGGACATTAAAATAGTTAAAATAACTATGCATTGATCATTAAAAAAAAAACGTAATAATTTATAACAGCAATATTCAGTATTCTATTCAGTTTCAATGTTTAGAGTATCTGCCTTCAGTGTTTTGATAAGGTCATTAAGGGAAGTGTGGGTTTTTTAGCTGAGAAACAATTCTAAATGGTTTTAAGACAAAGTAGACAAGCATTCATTGGTTGCCCAATCAGTAAAACATTGTTGCCAAGGGAAAACGCCCAAATCACCTCTCCAGGCAATGGAGATCATTGTGTTGGTGGTAAACAGTATGCTAGAAAAGCTAGCTACCAAGAACCGCATTCAATTCGAGCTGTTACTCGCATGCAAAACTCTGATTTGCTACTAATGAGATGCATGCTAGAGTAGCTCTACTTTTACTTTGCTATTCAATTGGCCGGGCCCGCAAGTTAGTCCCCCTTTGCGAGAATTGGGTAACCATGCTATCGGTAGTAGCATTTGCACGCTTGATCATGATCGCGGACGCAAACCCGTAACTCGTGGTTCAAGCTCGAAAAATCAGAGCACTTTAAAAGCAAATATAAATTCAATCCAACACTGTAAATGATGGGGAACATAATGGGTGATATTAGAATTAAAAGCACAACATTCTCAAGCTCGCACATCGCCAAAATATAATACTTTATGTTTAATTTCTATCCAAAGTCCTACAGGCTTGAATGACATCCAAGCCTGTAACTCGTTATTCAAGCCCATAGGACTGCAATGAAATATGAAGTATGGATTCCAAAGTCCTACGGGCGTGGAGGTTGAAGCCCGAAAAAATAAACATGAAATAAAGTATTTTATTGTGGCAATGTGTGAGCTTGAGAATGTTGTGCTTTTCATTCTAATGTCACCTATTGTGTTCCCCATCATTTACAGTGGTGGATTGATTTTATATTTGCTTTTAAAGTGCTACTATTTGTAAGTAAGTCCCTTGCAAGACCTCCTTGGTACCAGTAACCTGTGGTTCGAGTTTAGCCATTTACAGGCTTGATGGAAGGGTAAATCGGAGCAATTGAATAGCGATTTGTGATTTTTGTGGCCGCATCTCTTGCGGCCATGAAAGATCAAAGCTTTGGAGGCAAGTAACTTGCGATTTTGAGACTCGCAATGGATAGTAGCGCGCAGCAAGTAACCCAATCGGTGCCCGCAAGTAGGAGGCATTTGAATAGCTAAGTAACTTGCGACCTCCACTTGCAGGCCCGGATCTCAGAAAAGTAACAATTGAATAAGGTCTGTAGTAGATAAAGTAATCTCCACTCATTGACCTTATAATGGGTGGTGAACAACAGCTGTCTGAACTTTTACAGTAAGTTTAATGTTGTTGTTTTGTTTTTAAACAATTTAATATGAATTATATTAATGATCAATGCCTAAATAAAACATATAGCTCAATGTATCAGGGCATCACAGTAATCCTTTAATTATGAAAGGATAGAAGGTAGTGATCAGTGGATGAGGCAATTGAGAGTATAGAGAGTATAGATTACTAAATAGGGAGGTGTTTTCATCTCTGTCGGCTGGCTAAAAAAATCTAAAATATTGCGTCTAGGGCACAATTTATAGTAAATATAGCACTGTATATCAGTTAAAAAAAATAACTGAGCAAATAAACTGTAATTGCTTTAGCTCTTGAATAAAACACTGACACAGTAACATTAAAAAATTAAAGTCAAATATGCTAGTCATGAATCAACAACCTTTCACAAATGTGAATTAGAGATACATTTTTCTTTACAGCAAAAATTGGTGATTTACACAAGGCAATTTTGCAAATATCAAACAAATAATGTAGGTAGTTGTAGATTGCTAGATTTCATTTCTGTATTACCTTTTTATGTGAAGTAATTTAAAAATGCATTAATATATATGATGTTGACAAATCAATAGTGCACAGGTTTTACACTTTTTTTTACAAATTGTAAATTGTATATGTTGCATTATAAATTTCCCATCTCTACGAATATGAGCAAAAGTTATTGTCAGTCACTGACAGTAGACATAAGTACAGAATATAAAACAATGAAGTGCATTTATGTGAAATTTTAATTATATTTGAAACTTTGCTAAATTTAATCAATCTACAATTCTGTCAATGTTTAGTTAATGAACAAAGGAAGTCACCTCATCAACATATTACTCCTAAGGGATTTTGTTTGTGCACAAAATATACACTAATAGGTAGTGTTTCTGCAAACAGGGATTCACTGATGTAAAAAAAGAGGTAAAATGATTTAGATAATACATAAATATAATCCCAACTTTTCATTACCATTTTTGTAAGATAAAGGATCGAACAAAGCACAGACTTTTTATGATAGTAGTCATATGTGCATGTCATTTTATCTATACAACGTTCCTTTTTTGGGGGAAAATATGCCAGCTGATATTAAAATAAAACTATGTGTAATTGTTATAAATCATTGATGGAAATGTCTTCTAAACAACTTAATTGGAGGAATGCCTTTTAAAACAACTAAACAAAAGTAAAAAAATATTTGAACATCCATCTGACAAGATTTGAATAGTTTACCTCAATAATTTGTATTAAATTAAAGTCAGATGTTTGAAAATGTGGGAACAATACCTATAATTGTAACATAAAAGGACTAGCAAAGAACAGTCGGGAGAATATTTGCATTATATTGAATACTGGTTCAATAAACAAACATATCGTGTACTGTGTATCACAGACCCCAATTAAAAAAGCTTAGTACTAATAATAACTCTTCTACTAACAAATAGAAATATTTAGTAACCATTTTTTACATGAATTTTATATGAATTCTACAGTTCAGAAACAACTAATAGCCAATCAGCAACAGAAGAGTTATGAATAAATAACTATTTTTAAACACAAATATAGTAGATCATGTTCTTTATCGCTGAATTCTGTGAATCCAATATAAGAAATATTTGTTACACTGATAATGTCTGTGTTATGTTATTTCATATTATTATAAAAATATACATTTAAACAGGAAAAGGGAACAAACATATAGAGAATACAATGTCTTGACTGTTTTCATGTCATTATATACTGTATTATAGTTGTAATTTAGCAAGTGACAGATTGAAGACAGGTTATTTCTTATTTATGACTGTTGTGGCTGTACTAAAGTAGCGCTGTAAAATAGGCAAGGTAATTAGAAACTGAAGTCAAATACTCAGCAAGACTCATCATGATAATACTATGACCTTGAGTTACAAGTCTAAGTGTTTTCTTAGTGAAATCCAATCTTGTGCTAAACAAAGTAGAAATATACACAAATTTATGAAAATAAAACATTACATTATAGAGAAATGTAAATATGCTACTTGTGACAGTCCTTGTAAACATGTCTTTGACAGTGTCTGCTTGTGCAATTTTAATTTATTGAGATGAAAAGCAGTATACCATATAAATCATGGTAGAATTAGCACATGGAAAGCCATACGAACAGGACTACTACACCAAAAGCCACATTAAGTTCCGTATGTGCAACGTGAAGCTCGCAACGGCTGCAGGCTTGAAATTTGGCCGCCTTACTGTGCTATTAAATTCGAACGGGCTGCTAGTTACGAGCTTGAGATGCAAACCCATAAACCATTTGTTGAAGGTGAGTGATCAATTAGTTAAACCCGTAGTTACGGGTTTAGATGGAGCCAATGGAAACAGAGATCGTCATCACAGGAAAATGGAGGTTGGATTTCAAAGTCTTACGGGGTTCAATTATGTTCAGTTACGATCGAACCCACATTCCAGATATAATGCGATATTCAGCCGTAAATATGATATTCTATCACATGCGAGTTACAGTATATGTATTAACACATTGATTGCCAGGATCGATATAACACAAAAAATAAACATGAAATAAAGTAATTTTCATGGCCAATTTGCGAGCTTGAGAATGTTGTGCTATTAATTCTAAGACTTAACATCACTTTCCCTTTTAATAAAAGTACACCAGTGTGTGTATATGTGCATTTAAAGTGCTACGGATTGGACTTTACCCCTTTGCTGGTCCTCTCTAGCACTCGTTGGCCTTTGGGCTCCATTTCCGTGTTACGGGGTTGAATGCAAGTGAAATTTTTGCAATGTAATAGCTTGATTGGAATTGTAGCGGTTACGGGCTTGAGAGAACAAAGGATTTGCGGCCACGTAGTTCAACGTTCCACGTTCGTAGGCTTTTTTCGCTCCAAACCCCCAGATCAGCAGTGGCTTACTTTACTGGGCTAATTTAATAGCAGTAAGTCTTACTGTCTACATTACGAGCTATGGTTTAACACGTAGGGGAATTTAATAGGCTGCAAGGTTTTAACGTTTGTTCCTGGATATGAATATAGCTTCCATATACTATTTAATATACTGAATTACCATTCATTTGTGAATCTAGATTTATATCAACTTATTTTGTGACATTGCTATAGCGTAGAACAGACACTGCAGACAGAGTCAGATGTACCATAAAGCAGAATAGGCAGCTGCCTAGGGGCACCTTCCTGTAGGGAGCAGCATTTTATTGAATTGAAAAATGTGTGAAAGTACTTTTATAGGCTTTTGTGGGTTACAGAGAGCTTCATGCAGGAAGTACGGACTGCCTAAGGAAAGGGAATGCATCTCTCTGTTACCAACCTATGTACTTCTATATACTACATAAGGTATTGTCTTCTGTTAACCAATAATATCATCTACTATAACAGATCCCATCTGTGTATGCATAAATGTTTCCATTACACTCTGGAAATTCTTAGTGCTGAAATGAAAAGAGATGTATAATTATATGCACTGTCATCTATCACCTTCTATATAGCTCTCCTTTAACGTTTTCTGGACTAATTTATAATAACCTTTAAATTAAAATGAACATGTATTTGTGTGTTTTTTGTGTAGCAGGGTTGGGGTGGGGTGCCTGAGGAATATTTGCTTAGGAGACTTCTGATGTAAATCAGGCTCTGACGGAAGAGCAGACACATCCTGGCTTCTATCCTTGAACATTCCCTGTAGAACTGACACACTTGTCACCAGTGTCTGCACAAACATGTACTGCAGAAGAAACATTCCTAGCTATTCTCTTTATGCATATACTACTGAACAGATACTCACCTAGCCTCTTTATATATACACAAATCAAAATACGTGTTCTCATAGCTTCTTTCTATTCATATATATAATGAGGAAAATACTTACACCTTTCTCTGTTTAAACTTACACTGTTAAACACACACCTTTCATTTCTCAGCTCACACAAATATTGCAAAAGAAGCACACTCTCTATTTACACATACACATACATGAAATATATGCTTTAAGCATCACTATATATTTCATGTATAAGAGTATTGACTCTGACTCGACAAAGACGCTCTCGAAAACTCGTCATGAAACCTATGAATATGTTTGTCCAATAAAAAAGGTATCACTATATACTGCAATACTGTGATTATTCATATGTATAAGTGTACATATAAATGTTTTTGCATTCTTTGCTGGATCTCTTTAAACAAGTAAGCACAGTCACCATCTTCAGAAAACAGAACACTGAAGCATAAGTTAATAAAAACATTTTTGGATAATTACACACTCACAACAATTATGTACTACAAAAGTAGTCAGCAGAAATGAATAAATATAACAATACCAATATATATCAGTTCATACAATCAAATAAACACCCATGTCTCTGTTCCAATAATAAAATGCCATAATTCACTACACTAGGACACAGCTGCCGCCTCCATTGATGTGCCCTGCTCCTTCACTCTCCAGCCTGTTCTCTCTATATAATTCCTACTGCCACGTCTGTGTGCTCACTCCCAAACCTAACTCCTTCAGTAGCCCAGCCGTGGATAACATATCTTCTGCTCCCATTTGTCAGCTCTGCCTGGCTGTGCTGTAGCCATCATATTTCTCCTTCCCTGTTTTTTTCCTGCTCTGGAGCCAATAACAGTGCTGTATGTGAATAATTGATGTGAGCAGTGACAAAGCCACTGCTGGTGCAGCAGGTGCAAAGCACCTGGTCCCACAGCAGGGTATAGGCCCTCTACTACTGACAGCAGCCTGGAGTAAAGGGAAACTCGTAATTTGAAATGGGAGATGGACATTTAATTATTTAATATAAGTGTTATCTGACCACCTACTTAAAATTTTAGAAAAGAGTTAGCAAGGAAATTATTTTGCGTCTGGCCCTCAATGCACTAGATTTGCCTCTGGATGTGAGCATATATTACGAGCCCATACATATTCTTATATTCTTATAGAACTTATTAGTCCAATTTATACATAGTGATAAAAATACCACTGTATTTGCCAGACACACTTCTTTATATAGTTAGATTGACTCACGTGTCTGAATCAGTTGCTTGCACTAAAGTTAGACGTGAGAAACCCATTCAAAGCCATAATCAACATGCAGGGAAACCTTTCCTAGATTTCCAAATACTTGGTTAGAGCCATACTTGCTACAATTAATGTTGACTTATATCACTGCTAATTAAATGTTTATGGAGCTAGGGAGACTGACATTTTCAAGGCTTTGGATATCTTTTAATACCCTTTTCCATCTTTATGAAGTTCCATTACCTTGCTGCGCAGGTCTTATGACAGTACTTTTCTGCAGTTCATCCAAGTGAGATCTAAGAAACTCATTGACTATTTATACACAGACACTAATTGCAATTTAAAAAGCCACAGGTATGGGAAATTAACCTTTAATTGCTATTCTTACCTGTGTGTGTCACCTTGTGTGTCTGTAACAAGGCCAAACATTCAAGGAATTGTAAACTTTTGATCCGGGCCATTTGGGTTATTTCTGTTATCATTATGATGTAAAAAAGAGCCAAACAACTATGTGATAATAAATGGCTTCATATGATCACTATCCTTCAATAAAAAACATATTTTTTGCATGATCAGTCATATTTTCAAAATAAATGCCCAGATTTCTCAATTTCTGCCAGAGTATGCAAACTTCTGAGCACAACAGTTTATATATAAAATCATGAGGGTTTACAGTGATCCCCTATGGAAGATAGTGATAGGGCTCTTGGGTGTCTGCAGGAACCCCCATATCCAATATGAACTATGTGGATCCATTATGACCCCATGGGACACTTAGCTTTTATTTAGGGTAGGAAGGTATAATAGATGTAATAGCCCTGCAAACTTGCTTGTAAGAGCTGAGGCAGCCTTACATGAGTTTCTCCCATATAACTGAGTACTATAAATATTAAACCATTTTTTTTCAAACAACAAGCACTAAGTTAGACATGATGGAGGAAAAATTTAAGATTTCTTGAAGTCCCAAAAGTAACCCTAAAATCTGAGTTTTCTACAAGTTGTCCAATCTTTACAGTTCTGGACCATTTTGAGGCATTACAATTTTGATGCCAAGGCACAGCAGTATGACCTCCCTATTAAATTGGTAGGGTGAAACTTCTGTCTCTAGGGCCTGGCGAGTGTGTGGGGCTCAGCATCTCTCCCCCTGTCCCTCCCCCATCCCTCAGCGGAGGCCTCTCACATGTAAGTGTGAGAGGAAACCAATCCGTGAATGTGAGTCAAAGCCACAAATCTCAAGGGATTACTGTATAGATAATAAGGAGTGTATAAGAGAGAATTATGTCAAGATAAAGTGGATTGTGTATTGTTGAAAAGATCATGCACTCCTACTGCAGAGAACAGGCTAGGGCTCCTTGGGAAGGTTTGTGGGCCACCACCGATGTACAATGATTTTGGGAAAAATTTGCTGAAACAGAAATCATATTCTGTATAAAATGATATAACATGCGTGGATTGCTTTGACTAAAGCTCTTTTATGAAAACAGTTAAAGAATGCATATAGTGATTTTTTTTTTTTACTTTCTATATTTTTAAGCATTTATAAATTAGTTAAAGAAAATGAAACAAATACAACTAATTGTGTAACGAATACACAATAGTATAACCATGCTTATCAAATTGAAATAACTGACTTTTGAAGTTATAGTTTACTGATGCATCCGGGTTCTTGAGCTAAAATTTTGACTACAGACAGCAATACAAGTCAATGATAATCACAGCATTTAAACGCATGAGTTTAATTTCTAGTGTTCTACCTAGTAATTAAATCTGATTGCCGACAGCTTGGATGAAAGTGGAGAGAGAAAAACAATCCTGCATAAATATCACACCTATTTTGGTAATCTGTTTAATTTTGTTTTGCAGAATGAAAAATCCCTTGGGCACTCAGCAAGTCGATCAAGTAACATATCAAAGGTTTGTACATTATGTTATCTCTCATTATGCTTTATAGAATGCATTGAGGGCCCACAAATTATCCTGCATTATTTGCGCATCCTTTGTTTGTCCTGTCACTCTGTGTTTAATGTCCCAGTATGACTTTAATTGAAAAAAAACTGTCAAGCAATTGAGCAAATTCAATTTTTTCCATTTTCCTTTCAATTTCTATAATATTCAAAATACCTATCAAAAATTAGATAATAAAATCAATATTTTTTTTCTAAATCACATGAACAATAGCTAATGTTTTTTTTTCTAATAAATCTATTTCATGCATTTATACTGAAGTTATTTTCTGTAGCATTTATGTAACATTTATTTCTTTAAAAGTTGAGTAAGTTACCAGACAGAAACAATTTCTTATAATTATACTTGATTATAGCTTACATTCAGATGGTCTCACATCTTGTCACATTCATCTAGAGAAATTCATGAGCTTACCATGTTGCATCTTAGCTACTGCAACAAGCTCCTAAATGAGCTCCTCATCATCTCCCCCCCCCCCTCATTCCATTCTAAGAGTTAAAACACCAATGAATCTGTACAACTCTCTTAACATTTAAGTATTCAGATTGTTTAAACATTTTTCAATGTATTGTGATTAAAAAAAGTTGATTTTAAATTAACAATATTTGGTTTAAGTAATACTAGATTATGTTAAAATAAAATTTGGAGAAATTTTTTGTGATAAACATGGGGGTCGGGTTGTGTGAGCATTTCTGTATGCTATTTAGTCTGCTTATATTTACTACTAATATATAACTATATAGTAGAAAATTAAATGGCACTTCAGGCAATAAATGGAAGCAGGTTTGATAAAGGTGTTTGTTACCTGAAAGGGTGAGCCAGTGCAGTTCACTCCTACATGCACAATGAAGGTCTACACATTTCCACAAGGGTTGTTGATATACTATTTATACACCTTGAGCCCGATTCAATTGCAAGCCCGCATCTCGCCGGGATACAGGCCATATGTCTGCGGCGTGCTGTGGGCTCCCATTCGCCTCTGATTCCAGTACTATTCAATTGAACAAGCCCGCAAGTTACGGGCCGGACGCCAAAGCCATAAACCATGCACTTGTGCATAGCAGTTCATGGCAGGAACATGATCAATTAAGCAAGGCCGTAACTACCCATTTAGAAACAGCCAATAGAAAATGAGACCACTTCTGAAGAAATTATGAAAAGGTATGTTTTCATGAAATTGAGCCGTACATTAGCATACCACCTGTATAATAATAACAAAATAATTTATAAATATTTAGAATGTATTTATTTTAGAGCAAAACTGCTAGGACCATGTATAGACAGTTTCATTGCTTTTTAAAATGAAATCAACTTCCTGTTGGGGTGAAAGAGTCCATTTATTTAAGGAGGTTTGGTCACCTTACTCTACAGGCATCCAGTTAGAATTAATAGTCCAAACCTTTCTTATATGCCTTTAAAATAATATGTCTTATACCAACATTTTGTTTTGCACATATTATTATTATTATTATCCTTTATTTGTAATGCACCAACGTATTCTGTAGCGAGATGCAGGGGTTAAGTACAAGGCAAAAACAATAACAACACATTGCAAAAGAAAAGAGGGCTCTGTCTCTGGGTTTAAAACCAAACATCCATAGTGCTGGTTTAAAAAAAGATTGAAAACTCCCAAATTTCT
Source organism: Discoglossus pictus (assembly GCA_027410445.1). Taxonomy (NCBI): domain Eukaryota; kingdom Metazoa; phylum Chordata; class Amphibia; order Anura; family Alytidae; genus Discoglossus; species Discoglossus pictus. The sequence goes on from CM050163.1 coordinate 118,980,043, forward strand.
AATTTAAAGGTTTTGGGTGTGATACAGGAGGGTGATAGATGCAAGATGAAAGTGTGATGGCAAAAGACTCAAGCAAGTGGAGGTGGCTGTGAGTTGCACTAGATTGTGGGTTTCCGAGAATATCAGCCTTATTAAATTGTGATTCAGCCAATTGAAAAAAGCTCTATATAAGCACAGAGCATATTTTTTTTACAGAAGTTTTAAGTTAGCGAAGACCTTGCTTTTGAAAAGAAGTTCACTAACTAAAAACTTCTGTAAAAAAAATATGCTGTGCGCTTATATATAGCCCTATTCAATTGGCCGAATTGCAATTTAATAAGGCTGATAATGCTGTAGTGTGCAGTTGTGTATATTACGGCTAAAGGTGATAAGCTTTATTAAATAGATGCATTTTTTATGATTTTTTTAAAGGTTTTGAGGCAGGAAGATAGTCTAGTATAGCGAGGCAAGAATTTCCATAGAATATGAGCAACACAAGTAAAGTCCTGAAGGTGGGAGTGAGAGGATGCAATAAGAGAGGAGGTAAGAAAAGGGTCATTAGCAGAGCGAAAAGGGCGATTGTAGGAGTATTTTGAGACAAGAACAGAGATATAAAATAAATGATAATACATATATAATAATGTTTTATCTGCCCTTTATACCATAAGTGATTTTAGAGTAAGTGTAAGGAAAGACTCATGGAGAGTCTGTTAATTGTGTTTTCTTATCTCATCACATTCAATTGAATGAGAACTGAGGCACAATGAGTAGCAGTCCTGACCTCCCAAAAAAGTTCACTGTCCTTTTTTTTCTGTAACATGTCAGGGCAGAGGAGTGCCTCAGTTTTATGTAATTTATCTACAATATAGATAACTTTTTTGTAATGTTTAAAATTTGGTCTTTTAAATGCAAGATATCATTTTTTAGGCTGCTATAATCCTTTAATATTCTCTCAATCAAAGATGCCTCTAACTTAGACTGAATAAAATTCTCTTCCAAAACTTTTGAATAAGTTATAACTTTCTCTCTTTTTTATTTTCTTCTTCTAAGCAATTTCAGTCCCTTTTGGAGAAAAGTGCCATATAAATTATTATCATTATTTTTATTACTACTGCTACTATCTTGCACTCACGCTAAAGGACCTCACTTCTGTCTGTATATCCTACTCTGCAGAAAATGTTTTATCCATGTATAAATGTTTCAGTCCACGGGTGATTCAAAATGTAGATATATGATCACCCTAGAGAAGAAGAAGCCAATTATCTTCCACCAAGATCTAAATGAATTTGTGAAAATGAAGTCAAGGTCCAGAATACATATTTTTAAATATAATGGAATTGGAAATGGTGCAGGAAAGGAACTTGCACAGGGAAGGACACAGAGACAAAGGATTTGACTAGGTAGTGATTTGAGGATAAGGAAACTTTAGGAGGGATGTGTTGAAAATATGATTATGATTTTAAAGTCTAGAATGAATGGGTAAGAGATGCTGATTCAGACCAAAGTGTGTCTATTGAATACACTTGCCCTTGGGTTAACCTGTGATCTTTAAGCTTGAGGTTTTCTTGTACATATAACTTAGTAGTGATGGCAGAGTGTAATTTACTTTGTACAAGCAACTTCCTGCAGCACTCCAGAGTAAATTACATTCTGCCACCGTAGCTGAACAAATGATAGGAGAGAGTAATAAACTATTTTCAATTCATATTTTCTCAGATTTGTTATCAAGTACATTTAAATAGTGATGTTCTGAACAGTTCGCCGGAGAACTATTCGCGGCGATTTACGCATGTTCCCGTCCGCTGTGAACGGCGAACACATCTGCTTTTCGGTTCGCCCCCTATACTTTATCATGAGGAAACTTTGAACATCATTTATTTTATTTTATAATTTTTTGTGTGTAATCTATGCCTGTCTACAAAATAGTGGGACTAATATGATCAAAAGTAAAGGTAATTTTATTAATTAAATGACAGCAGTGTATTAAAAACGGGGAATGTATTAAAAAAGAAAACAGGGAAATTTTTAAAAAAGGGCAGATGTAAAGAATAGTAGAAAACCCTAAAGAACTGGTATTGTGCAGTGTATAACTCTTAAGTGAGTGGGTATGACTATTCACACCTAGCGAGCGAGCCAAAATTATTTATAATGAGATACCAAGGCAGAATAACCCAATCTTCTCATAAGTTATATATACATAAAGCACCCTTATGTCTTAAACAAATGTCCTCCAAAAATCTAGAGGGTTCATTAAACAAAGCAATGTACTTGCATAAAAAAGAGGTATAAGTCACTGTTTGTCTTGCTACCAAGCCTATGGCCCGTTAATAAAGGTACATAGAAATACTACCTATATCAGATAAATCTCAAGGGAGCTCTACCTAGAGTGCAGGAAAGTCGTTATAGCAACTATAGGTTACACAGCATAGAGTCCAGGCTGTGTCTTTATTCACTTATTAGCATCTGACTTAGATATGGCACATAATGTGCCTAAAGGTGTATAGCAAAGGTAGAATCAGTCACCCAGATATTAGGGTTACCATAGGCAATGTAAAGTACTTGCAGACAAGATGTACCACTAAAGGGATGTAAGGGGCTTTAAACTAGGCCGTAACTATAACAAGTTTGCGGTTCCAAAAGAGCTCGACCGCCAGGTTGCAATGCGCATGCACACATGTAACGTGATGACGTACGCAGCGTCGTTGCTAGGAGCCTGACACGTTTCGATGTACAACGTCTTTGTCAAAGGGAAATTGTATAACGCTGTCTCAAGGCAACATGGAATAAGCATATATGTTACCCGTAAAGGGCAGAGAGAATAACGGAGATAACAGAGATAGTCTGTATGGTATATACAAGGGGCCAAGGGCTACTAAAATATATGCAAAATTATATAAAAGACATATATATGCGCACAAATGTACTGGTCAATGATGTGAATGTATAATTAAAGCCAAAACCATATAAAAGGTCTTATAGATCATATGGTAGGCTAAAAAAGAGATACAAGTGTGTAGTATAGAATAATAACTACTACATATATTTAATGAAAAACTGGCAATTAAGGCAGGATTGTAGAACAAAGAATGAGCATAAGGTGCCATATACAAAATACTGTTATATAAGGAAGAACAAGCCCTATTATACAACTCTAGAAGTGTGAGCCAAGGGACAGAAGTTTATATATAAAGATAAGTGATCTATAAATATTATGCTCATAGGGATGTAAGAAACAATGCTCAAATCATTAGTAATAAGAGAGTACTAATGGACTAGAGTAAAAATTGAATACATGTGTGGATAAAAAAGCAAAATAACAAAGACCTATAACAGGTTACTCATTCACCATAAAGACAAAATGGTGAGTGCTAATACAAATATGGTCCACCCTGGTAAGATGAACAAATGAGTGAGGTGCCTATGATGAGACATCTATCCTCACTTAAGTGAATAAATATGTGAATGTGAAGAATAAGTGAAGATCAATGCAGGACTTAAAATAAAAATAAATAATTAAAACTAAAGTGTAAAGTGCATCTCTAACAGGAAAAGACCTAACACAGATGGACTAAAATAACATATGCATATAAATATCTGTAACAAGAGAAAGAAGAGAGTACTAAAGGAAAGGGGTAAAAGTGAACCCTTATTGAGACCATTAGGTACTTGGGCCTTCAATTTGTATATCCAACGTGCCTCACATTGTAATAATTTTTTCTCCAAATCTCACTGTCTTGGTCCTATTTGGACCTGATCAATTGCACAGAAAGATAAGACTTCACTTTTATTGTTGTGAAAATATTTCACGTGGCGGGCAATTGGTGTATCCAATGCATTCTTAATACTGTATATATGTTCGCCAATCCTTCGGCGCAACTGGCGCCTCGTTTTTCTTACATAGATCTTCCTGCAAATACAGGTGGCCACATAGATAACCGCCGTGGAACAACAATTCAAGAATTCTTTAATTTTAAATTTTTCCCCAGTAATAGGATGTTTATATATTTTTAAAGGTGTAACATACCCGCAGAATTTACATTTACTGCATTTAAAGCATCTTGTTAGAGGCTTTAACCAGGTCCCAGATTTCTGTTCTTTAAAAGAGCTATGGACCAATCTGTCTCTCAGGTTTTTGCCTCTACGATATGTAATAGAGGCCTTAGGTGTTAGAACATCTTTTAGATCTTCGTCACTCCTCAAAAGGTGCCAATGTCTAGATAAGATGTCTCTGACAGTCTCAGAGTCATAGCCAAAAGTCATTATGCAGTGTGATAATTTACTCTCCTTATCTGTAGTTTGGTGATGCTTATTCAGGCCATTCAAAAGTTCAGATCTATTGCAGTTGGATGCATAATTAAAAGCAGATTTGAGACACTTATTTGAATAGCCTCTGTCCCGAAATCTAGTTCTTAGTTTATCTGCCTCTAGTTTGAACTCTGTATCAGAACTGCAATTCCTTCTTATTCAAAGGTATTGACCTCTTGGTATCCCCCTTTTAAGGGGTTCAAAGTGCTGGCTGTCCCAGGTCAATAAAGAATGTGTGGCTGTATCCTTCCTATAAGTAGTGGTTGATATCTTACCCTCCTCATCTTTTGTTATCAACAAGTCTAAGAATGTAATCGAGGATAGGCTTAACTCATAGGTGAATTTAAGGCCCAAATCATTGGTGTTAAGATCAAATATGAATTGTTCAAATTCAGACTTAGTGCCTGTCCAAACTACTAACACATCATCAATATAGCGCCGCCATATTAATGCGTGTTCAGAGAGTGAGGATACAGATTCTTGGAAAACAAATTTCTCCTCCCACCTACCTAGGAACAGATTGGCGTAACTAGGGGCACATGGTGTCCCCATGGCTGTCCCTTTTTGCTGGTGGTACCATTTGTTGTTGTGCGTAAAATAATTGTGTTTCAACACAAATTCCAGCAGTTCCAGTAAAAGCCCATTAAATTTGGTGTGAATAGCACCTTTCATACTTAAAAAGTAACCAAGGGCCTCTATACCGCATTCATGGGGTATACTGCTGTATAAGGCCTCTAAATTAATAGAAGCTAGCCATGAAGAGTAAGGTATATAGAGATCCTCCAATGTCATTGGTGTCTTTGACATAAGAGGGTAGGCTCTCTACCAACTCTCTCAGATAGTAGTCAATAAATATACTGACATTATGGGACAGGTTATTAGTGCCGATACAATGGGCCTGCCTGGAGTAGGTGATTTATTTTTATGTATTTTAGGGAGGGAATAGAAAATGGAGATAGTAGGACATTTGGGGTACAAAAACCTATAGGTTTGTTCATCAATAAGGTTCTCTTTCGTTGCATTATCCAAAATAGTTTTTAAGAGTATTCTATACTCATTGGTTGGATTTTTTTGGACAACCTTATATGTGCTAATGTCACCCAGAATTCTATTACACATATCTCTATATTCATCATTATTCATAATGACAATGTTACCTCCCTTATCGGCAGGCTTTATTTGTATCTCCTTGCACTTTTCCAATTCTTTCAATGCTATAAATTCATTCTTAGTCAAATTGAATTCCCTTTTCAATTTGTAATAGTCTATATTCTCAATCTCTATAGTAGTCTGCTGCAAAAAGACCCAGATATTGGCATAGTCTTTCATTTCTGGTGTAAAAGTGCTCTTATTTCTCCAGGTTTTAGATATAACCTTATTCATAGGTTCAACTGGATCATTCTCTTTAAGTAAGGACAACAGAGATTGTAAAGTCTCTATGTCTTCCTTTCCCACACTCAGATTCGTACATTCCCTCTCCTCCTTCAATTTGTAAAATGTATGCAACGCTAGCTTGCGAGCGAAGAGGTTTAAATCTTTTATATGTGTAAATGTATCTGATCTGGATGTTGGGACAAATGTCAAACCGTTTTGTAACACTGAGATGTGGTGTATATTGAGGGGAAAGTTGGAAAAATTGACTATCTGCGAATTCGTAGCTAGAGAGTTGGGGTGGTTAGTTGTTAGGAATTCCTGTTTCCCTTGGATCTGAGTGTCCTCTCTGACCCCTTCACTGGGATCCTGCCTCTCTCTAAAAAATGTTCTTGTTGTTCATTAAGTCTAGGATTCTCTCTAGTTAGTAAATTTGCTCTTGGTTCATAATTCTCTCTTTTCTGAGGATAATTTCCTCGTCTGGTCCTGGTGTTATATGGATGAAAATCATCATTATCAGAATTCTCAAATTCTGAGGAGCTGATATCAGAACTTCGTTGTTTATCATTCAATTTTGGGAATCTCCTAAATATCCTGCCAGTTTTGAAATCAGTTTGATCCCTCCAAAATGTCTTTTGTTTGCGCTCTTTAATCTCTTTCTTGAATCTGTCTATATTTTCATTCAACCTTGTGCAGAACACATTATACTCAGATGCTTCACTGAATTTACCAAACTCTTGTTGGTATAATGCCAACTTAGGTTTGATAATTTCTAAGTTCTGCTGTTCGGTCTCAATTATAAGGGACATAAGCTCAAATGAGCATTTCAACAATATTTCTTGCCACTTTTTGTGAATGTTTCATTCGACAGGTTACTTGCTGGACTAATATTTATTCTAAGTCCTCTGGGGACAATCTGATTTTTTAGGTAGTTTTGCAGGCTACTAATTTCCCATATAGATCTTAGTTGTTTTTTAGCAGTTTTTAACAATTCACCAAATTGATCTTTGATGTTTCTCTCATTAACTGTGGTGGTCTGGGCCCTAGAGCCAAAGCTCTCATCAGCTTCCTTTTGAAGTGAGTCCACATCTATATTATTTATAGTGGTATTTGCCATCTTAAAAGAGACTTGGCACAATCCACTTGCTCCCTACACTGAGCTCAATGATGAAATAGATAAGGACACTAGGTCACTTGGGTAGAGTTAAAACATTCTGTGAGTAAATAGTTTCCTCTTTGTGGATTAAACCACTAATCACTATATATGAAAAAAAGTGAGGATTTTAATTTCCCTGGGTGTTTTCCACCCCAATATTCAGTGTACAAAATAGTGGGACTAATATTATCAAAAGTAAAGGTAATTTTATTAATTAAATGACAGAGTGAGGATACAGATTCTTGGAAAACAAATTTCTCCTCCCACCAACCTAAGGAACAGATTGGCGTAACTAGGGGCACATGGTGTCCCCATGGCTGTCACTTTTTGCTGGTGGTACCATTTGTTGTTGTGCGTAAAAAAATTGTGTTTCAACACAAATTCCAGCAGTTCCAGTAAAAGCCCATTAAATTTGGTGTGAATAGCACCTTTCATACTTAAAAAGTAACCAAGGGCCTCTATACCGCATTCATGGGGTATACTGCTGTATAAGGCCTCTACATCAATAGAAGCTAGCCATGAAGAGTAAGGTATATAGAGATTCTCCAACTGCTTTAAAATGTCATTGGTGTCTTTGACATAAGAGGGTAGGCTCTCTACCAACTCTCTCAGATAGTAGTCAATAAATATACTGACATTATGGGACAGGTTATTAGTGCCGATACAATGGGCCTGCCTGGAATAGGTGATTTCTTTTTATGTATTTTAGGGAGGGAATAGAAAATTGAGATAGTAGGACATCTGGGGTACAAAAACCTATAGGTTTGCTCATCAATAAGGTTCTCTTTCGTTGCATTATCCAGAATAGTTTTCAAGAGTATTCTATACTCATTGGTTGGATTTTTTTGGACAACCTTATATATGCTAATGTCACCCAGAATTCTATTACACATATCTCTATATTCATCATTATTCATAATGACAATGTTACCTCCCTTATCGGCAGGCTTTATTTGTATCTCCTTGCACTTTTACAATTCTTTCAATGCTATAAATTCATTCTTAGTCAAATTGAATTCCCTTTTCAATTTGTAATAGTCTATATTCTCAATCTCTATAGTAGTCTGCTGCAAAAAGACCCAGATATTGGCATAGTCTTTCATTCCTGGTGTAAAAGTGCTCTTATTTCTCCAGGTTTTAGATTTAACCTTATTCATAGCTTCAACTGGATCATTCTCTTTAAGTAAGGACAACAGAGATTGTAAAGTCTCTATGTCTTCCTTTCCCACACCCAGATTCATACATTCCCTCTCCTCCTTCAATTTGTAAAATGTATACAATGCTAGCTTGCGAACGAAGAGGTTTAAATCTTTTATATGTGTAAATGTATCTGATCTGGATGTTGGGACAAATGTCAAACCTTTTTGTAACACTGAGATATGGTGTATATTGAGGGGAAAGTTGGACAAATTGACTATCTACGAATTTGTAGCTAGAGAGTTGGGGGGGTTAGTTGTTAGGAATTCCTGTTTCCCTTGGATCTGAGTGTCCTCTCTGACCCCTTCACTGGGAACCTGCCTCTCTCTAAAAAATGTTGTTGTTGTTCATTAAGTCTAGGATTCTCTCTAGTTAGTAAATTTGCTCTTGGTTCATAATTCTCTCTTTTCTGAGGATAATTTCCTCGTCTGGTCCTGGTGTTATATGGATGAAAATCATCATTATCAGAATTCTCAAATTCTGAAAAAATTATATTAGAACTTCTTTGTTTATCATTCAATTTTGGGAATCTCCTAAATATCCTGCCAGTTTTGAAATCAGTTTGATCCCTCCAAAATTTCTTTTGTTTGCGTTCTTTAATCTCTTTCTTGAATCTGTCTATATTTTCATTCAACCTTGTGCAGAACACATTATACTCAGATGCTTCACTGAATTTACCAAACTCTTGTTGGTATAATGCCAACTTAGGTTTGATAATTTCTAAGTTCTGCTTTTCGGTCTCAATTATAAGGGCCATAAGCTCAAATGAGCATTTCATCTAATCTATGCCTGCCTGCCAGCGTGTGTGTGTGACAGGCTAACACTTAACAGCTTATATTGTGCTTATTTTCACTACTCATACCTGGTGGTATAACATACATTGAAAACAACCATTTTTTTCCTGTAATCTAATTTCAGGTCCCTGCCTGTGTCAGGCTCACAGCTTATATTGTGACCGACCAAGCATCTTTTTCCATCTCCCGCTGCCAAAAATCCATGCCATATACATGTCCCCTGATAGTGGACGTTACAGGGATTAAACCGATAGGAATAGTACTACTTAACAGTACACACCTTATAATAATGCAGACAGAGGCAACGCGTATAATCTTCCATGCTGTGCAGTGGAAGCCCCCAGACTCTGACCTGTGTATAATCTTCCATGCTGGGCAATGGAAGCCCCAGACTCTGACCTGTGTATAATCATCCATGCTGGGCAGTGTAAGCCCCCAGACTCTGACCTGTGTATAATCTTCCATGCTGGGCAGTGGAAGCCCCCAGACTCTGGGAGTCTGAAGAAGAGGAGTCAGAGGAGGAAGGTGGCTTTGAGGAAGTGGAAGACCAAACACAGCAGGCGTCCCAGGGGGCTTGTTGTCACCTTTCGGGGACCCTTGGTGGCTGGGTGGAGGAAGAGACCTTCAATGACATCAGTGAGGACAAGGAACGGGACATGGCTAGCTTGGTATCCAAATGAGGAGTTTGCGGTTGTGCAAAGGGACTGTTTGCGGTTGTTTGCGATGCATTAAACAGGGAGTTTGGTCTGTTACTGTGAAGCGGGCCTAACCCTTACACTACCTGATCAATACAACATCATACCTGATGTTTTAAAGCATGTTATTCCAAACAATTTAGGAATGTTAGGTGATTTATGCCCTTTATGGCTTAAAACCAGACTCTGCATCAACTATGTAATTTTCCGTGGGAGTTTTGCCATGGATCCCCCTCCGGCATGCCACAGTCCAGGTGTTAGTCCCCTTGAAACAAATTTCCCATCACTATTGTGGCCAGAAAGAGTCCCTGTGGGTTTTGAAATTCGTCTGCCCATTGAAGTCTATGGCGGTTCGCCGTGTTCGCCCGTTCGCGAACATTTGATGGAAGCTTGCGTCCGCTGTTCGCGAACCGAAAATTTGATGTTCGCGACATCACTACATTTAAACGTTGCTTAATTCTATACTAGTTCAAATCTATGAAAGTTGGAGCACTTTATTTAAATGTTGGCTGCCAGTTAAAATGTATAAAATTTTTTTGATAATAAGTGAATAATACATGTATTCACTTTAAATATGTTTCTGTGCTTTAGAATTGACCTTGCAAACTGCTAGCAATCAATTCAAAAGAAGAAAATGTAGTGTCTGTAACAAAAGGACACACAATGTACAGTCTGGATAATTATACACTGTACAATGTTAGTAAGCAATTACTTGAAATAAAGTTCAAAGTTTACAAGGAAGTGTTCTGTGCACTCAGTAAGGTGAATGTCAAGTTGTTTATTATTGTTGAAATGAAAGAGACAAAAAGGAACCAGAGCATAAAAATAGTAAAAAATATCTATACTAATTATCTTCAGTGGAATTTAGGAATGAAGTAAAACTTACTCCCATTGGACTGATCTAGTAACACAAAAAAAGCAAAACTGGCTCAGATTTGAAAAATGTGAAGTCTGATTTTTAACTTTAACAAATCTCACCAACATTATCTGTTTGTTTAGGCTAATTATCCGCCCTTCTCAAATACAGGTAGCTTTAGACTGAAAACTATGCAGATCCCCAGGGTGAAAATAGTAATTATTAGCAATGAGTACAATGATGAGGCAAAAATAAACAAGTTTTTTAATTTGATATTTCAATGTTTTAAGAAGTTTTTCATCTCAAACAAGTTTCTAGCTAATAGCTATATAGAGATTCTTATTTTGCCACAACAAAAATATTGGGTCCTAGTACAAACGTAATAGCCAAGGGGCCATCCAACCCAATGCACATTCACTTTTCCAATCTCCCATAGCCCAAGTTCTCTTCATACATAGTAGTAAAATGTCTTAATTTGTTTCCCTTATTAAATAGAATTATAGATCATTCTTAAAAATAGACAAAAAAGAGCGGTAAAAAGTGATATATAAAATTTAGGAAACTGACAGTTTGTTATCAGTAGAGTGTTCCTTCCTTCTTTGATGATCTCAGCACATAATATAAATGCTTGGGGCTCCTTTGCAGGGTGGGCCCCTCACTAATTTACTCCCTCTCCGTTGTCAACAGTCCTGTATATATACATACATATAAGCTTTGCTCAACTTAATGAATTAGAAGAAAACTAACATATTAGCCCTACCAAATCTATCTTACAGATATTTTTGGGAAACAACACTATTTACTATATGATCATAAAATTGTTATGCATTGCTCATTGTAGTTTGGACTACTGTTATTTATTAGAATATTTATTAATTTTAAATATACTTTTGCTAACACAAGATATAGTGACTTTACACTAAATGTTAATGCTAACAATATTAAAAGAAAAGGAAAGTTTAAATTACGGTAGTAAAATACAGTGCCAAAAACTAAATAAATATGTTTTATTTGTGTCATAACTGATTTTGGGGTCATGATGGGACCCCCCTGCACCCCACATGTACCACTGTTTTCTGGGACTCTTACATGTTCTGCATGTTTGTTCGTGTGACAACTAATAGTTAACTCTGCAGGAATTTGAATGAGTATATGGCCATCTGGAATGTTTGTTTGGTCAGAAGGGGTATTGAAGGGAGATATGGGGCAATACACTAAGCAGAAACTTGTGGAAGTCCCAGAGGTTTCTCTACTACCTAGTATAGTATAGTCATAAAGTGATACGCTTCACCTAGCATCAAAACACAGGTATGTGATCTGAAGTGACCTGGCCAGATAAGCCCAGCTCTTGTGTATCTGGTGATGGGAGGGGGGTTGTGGCTGATGACCGCCTCTAACAGAAGGGTTGTGGGTGACATATTTCTGTGTTTTAAATACCTCTGTAAAAATAAAGAAATGTTCGGTCTTCAATACAGTAAATAATGGTGTGGTCTAATCTCTCTGCGGTCCCATGACTGATGTCTGGATCTAAATAGACGGTGTGCTGAGATGAGAACAAAGTCACAACCTATAAATCGTCCCTGTAAGCTAAAGCAGGAAAAGTAGGGATGCATGGACCCCTCAGTATTTGGGTTGTGACAATTTGGTATTAGAATATTTTTCCAATCACTTTTTAACCAGTTAGCTGCAAGAGTATTATGGTGCTAAATGTAACTTTTTGTTACCAGATCTACTCTGTCACATTAGCAGAGGTGGGGTGGGGGAACATTTAAAAGTATTGTCACATTGTCTGTATTCTCTCCACTTCTGCACAATTCTGCACCTCAGATTCTATACCAGAGAAATGACACAGAGCCATACTAATTGTGGATCTTTTGCTGCAGTTGAAATCATTGATATGTGACAAGATTACACCTCCCATCTTGCTATGTAGAGAAGAAATGAAGTGCAGCATAATTAAACCAATTGGCAGCATAATTAAAACAACGAGAGCAAAGCTTTTCTATACCCACCCCAAGAACACAAAGTACTATCTACATGGAAAGCTATGTTAATTGCTGAGTTTTTTTTGGCAATATTTTAAAACATTTTCCAATGCAAAAACAAGACTCTTTCTAAAAACAGGCACCCCTAGGTATTTGCCTATTCTGTCTAATGAGAGATGCATCCTTGATTGTAACTATAAAGAATAATTGACATGATGTAGAGCAGACATTTGGATCTGGCTTCTGTGTGAGACTGATAGGCTTTATTTACAAAATCTTAGAGTGTTTGTATTTAAAAAGTACATTGTTTTTTTTTCTATTTCTAAAATTAATTTGCTGGTTCGACACATATATGCTTATATAGTTCCATAAGCTTACTGTTTCTTAAAGGCAACAACAGCTCTCTGTTCAACAATAGTAATGTTCAGTGCAAATAAGGTTTCAGTTTAGAGCTATTGAATGTGCTTTAATGATTTAATGCAACTTGCCATGGCAGCAACCGGAACCTCACTTGTATTCAAATTCAACTATCTGTCATGCACATCACTCCGCAGTTAGAATTATTAGTACACAAGCTAAACCTTACCACATTAGGGTCCTGTAATTCAAACAGAAACCTCCAACGTGCTGTAAATAACTCAGTGAGTGCTTAATTTTATCTGCTGTGATGAATGAGAATTTATGCATCCAGTATGGTCTGTCTGTGGGTGTATGTGGTGTGTCAGCTGACCTGACCATGGGTTTAAATTCCAACCAAGGGCAATCAGAGTCTGCTGAGTTGTTTGGCTTGCCCACTAAAGCATACCTGTGGTTTGATTCCTGCTTCTGCTTTCCTGATTCTGATTTTGGCTTTGTTTTTTAGACTCCCCTTTTGGATTGCTACCTGGATTTACATTTTGACTTGTTACCCAGTTATGAACCTTCTCTACTTGCCACTGACCACAGACACGTGTTTACACCTTGATTTATGCCTCTGGCCCTCTTGCTTTTTTACCCTTGGATTTTTCTGCAGTAAGAATCCTAACCCCTTCTGTTATTGTTTACACTACCATCTTCTATACAATAGTTGCTTTTATTACACTTGCAGACAGCGAATGTTTTAGCACCTGCTTTTTATTGCCTCTGTATATTAGTTGATGTGAGCAGCCGAACAACTCCAAAACAAGAATGTAGGTGTCACATCTTGGCTACAGTCTGACTGACTTATGAATTGGTTCTTGAACTTTCCCCCACAGCTCACAGAGATCAGTGTCAGTAACAAAGACTGAGTTTAAAATTGTAGCATATTCTCTACACCGACATGGAGAAGTAATGCCAAAACTTTAGAATAGATAATAATTTTTTTCTGACTGCTTGATATAAAATAAATTTGATTGGTTGATCCAGAGGAAGGCAAAAAAAAAAAAACTTTTTGAAAAACTAGTTATGATCCGATGCATTAAACTTCTTTTTTTTGTCAACTGATTTATGCATTTATTAACACACATAACACATAACATAATTCTTGATACATTTTATTATTATTACTATTGTAATTATTATTATCCTTTATTTGTAACTCGATGACATATACCACAGTGCCATACATGGGTTAAGTACAAGGCAAAAACAGTTTTAACATGGTGTAAACAAATAGAGGGTTTTTGAGCTTATAATCTAGTATACAAGATGTGTTCCCCAAAACCTTACAAGATTAAAAACGTGCAAATTTAAAGTCTAAGGGGTTTGGGTGTAGTACAGAGGGTGATAGATGTGTTTTCATATTAAGGGTGAAGGTTTTAAGCTTTTTTAAACAGATGCGTTTTAGTAGGGTTATGATTTTAAATTTTATTCTGGAGGCCATGGTAAATCAGTGGAGTGACTGATAGAGTGGTCATGCAGACAATGAGCGTTGGATATGGTAGATGAGTCTAGCTGAGGCATTCATTATGGATTGGAGTGGTGACAAGCGGGTGATGTGGAGACAAGGAGAGAGTTGCAGTTATCGAGCAGAGATATAATCAGAGAATGTATTAGAATTTTAGTTGTGTCTTGTCTTAGATTGTGACGTATTTTAAAGATATATTTTAGGTGAAAAAGACAAGGTTTTGTTAGTGAATTTATATGAGGAATGAAAGAGGGGGCATGGTCCAGTAGAACCTGAATGCAACAGGCCTGGGATTGATAAGGACATTGTCAATAGTGAGAGATATTTCAGGAGCAGACACTGTAGTAGAGGGTGGGAAGACAACAAGCTCAGTCTTTTGGGATGGTGAGTAAATATCCAGGAGGATTGAGAAGCAGCTGGAAACTTGTGCTAGAAGAGAGGGGGATAGATTTAGTGCTGAGATTTATATTTATGTGTCATCTGCATAGAGATGATACTGAAATCCTAAAGCTTTTAATAGGGTTCCAAGTGAGGATTTGTAGATGGTGTAGAGTACATATGGTGGTCCTTTAAGGTGGAATCTGTTTCCTTAAAAGATTTTCTCTTGTCAGTTGGAAAGATTGGCACAAATGTTTCCTACAACAAAAAGTCTTAAATGCCTTTTTACTAGAGAAAATAATTATATTTTGGTTTCTCTTTTTTCATAGCTTAGTCCCGCATTTTTCCATACTCATTTTATTTCAGTTCTCTGTACCACTTTCAGCTCTACAATGTACTTTTTTTTTAAGTGGTTCCAAAAATTGTACTTCATATTCCAAATGATGGTGTACTAGGGATTTATACAGTGGCAGAGTTGTATTTACTTCCGTTGCTTCAATATCCCTCTTAATCTATACTTTACTTATTTTGCAAATGCTGCTTGCCATTGAGTGCTATTGCTTAGGTGGCTGTCCACAAGCACTCCTAAATCCCTTTATCTCTTATACGCCTGTATTTGTTCCCTTCAGATTATAAATTGCATGATTATTTTTCATTCCCAAATGCATAACTTTTCTTTTACTTGTGTTAAATTACAGTATGTAATTTAGGTAAGTCACTTTGCAGTGAAAATACAGCTTTTTTAATGTAATTACCTAGTACAATTTGCATCATTGGCAAATAAGTATAACTTACTTTCTAGCCCTACTTCTAAATCACTAATAAACATGTTAAAGGGAAGATGTAATACTGAACCCTGAGGAACCTCACTTACAACATTGGTCCAATCTGAGTATGTTCTATGTATGTCTTTTAGCCAGTTATCAATTCATCTGCATATATTTACAATTCCTGTATACTTTAGACTGTAGAACAGCCTCCCATGAAGCACTGTTTAAAAAGCATTTGCAAAATACAAAAAGACTACATTGACTGAGTTGCCTTGGTCCAAGTTCATACTTACCTCCTTGCTGAAACAAAATAAATTTGTTTGACAAGACCTATTCATCCTTAATTCACATGTAAATATTCCTGTATATCCTATAGAAACCCTTTTAAAAGCTTCCTCCTACATAGGTGAGGCTCATTGATCTATAGCTCCCTGGATCTGCTCTTGAACTGGTATTGAGTCTTGAACATTTATATATAATGGTTTGGCTATTGCAAAAACCTGTTCCCTCAGTACCCTTGGATGTATTCCATCAGGACCTGGGGCTTTATTAACATTTATTTTATCCTGCTGCTTTTGGATTTTTTCCTGAGTGAACCAATTATTAGGTGAAGGTATAATGCAGCCATATCACAACCAATGGTACCTACCTTGTGCTTATAGAAGAACATTATTTATTTACCTGACCTGCTTTTTCCTGGTCACTCCTTTATAAGTCTCACGGTTTCACATTTTAAGGTCCCAATATTTTCTTTCCCAGCCTTCTTTCCAATAATGTATTTTAAAAAAATCTTTCAGAGCTAGTCTTACTCTCCTTTTGCAATTAACTTTTAATTTTCCATTTACAAGTGTTATTTGTAAGACTTTCTATATTCATTGTACATCCATAATACTGCATCTGTTCCATCTTTTTGTATAATATTTTTTTTTCTTTTATATATTTTTTTTCAAAACAAACAAACATTGCAAAGTACAATGTCACAAAAAAAGACAAAACCTGTACAATACAATAAAAATTAAGGTGCAAAGGTTATATTCCACTCAAGAACTTGATGGTGGGAATTTGTTTGTATAATTATCCCAAAAAGACCATTTAGTTGTGGCTCTGTTTCTAGAGTCTCCATTAAATATGAAATAATCCATTTCAATATGTCTGTTGCAACATATAATAGTAGTTATTTCATTGCAATTGGGAAGAACTCCTGATTTCCATTTAACTAGCAACCATTTAGACACTAGGAGGATATGTACTCAAATGTCTTTAGTCTTACAATCTATACTCTCAGTAAAAATATGTAAGAGAATTAATCCCGGGGTAGGGCAAAGTTCTTGTTTAACTATTATTGATAATTGATTGGCACACACATTCCAAAACCTTTTTATCTTAACACATAGCCACCACATATGCTTGTGTGTGCCCTTCTCTCTGCACCCTGTCCAATATATATCTGAATGCATTACAGGGTCAATTTTATTTAGAAATTTGGAACCATATACCATCTTTGAAGGACCTTAAAATGGGTCTCCCTTAGAGAGATACATTTTATATTAATTTCAGTTGTTACACATGCCTTAAACCATTCTTTACCAGTTTAGGCCAAGATCTTTTTCCCGATTGTTCATTCCCAAAGATTTATAGTTCTCATTAGTTTCTTCTAACAGTTTATGACAATTAGATATTGAAATCCAGTGCCTTTCAGGCAGTTTTTTTTTCAAAAAAGGTGTATTCTGACCTCAACAAGTTTTTATAGTTCGAATTAAGTACCGAATGTTTAAGTGTCATGTATTGAAGCCAAAAAGATGGGTAAATTGTTTTTGGATACTAACTCTTCAAATGGTCCAAAGTTACCGTTGGTGTAAATATCAGCTACAATATTTACATTCCATAAATTCCATTTCACCTGCTATGTTGAATTTACTACATATATCCTGTAAACCGGGGTTGCTGGTGATGGAAATGGTATCAGTTTCCTTTTCCTATTAATTCTATACCATAACTTTAAAGATGATTTAATCACAAGAGGAATTTTCTCCAATTCTCTTTTAATAATTTCTTTACCCCAAATTAACTGGTCCAATTGTTCATTCTGAAAAAGATTTGTTTCAATTTGGATAAATTTAGGAACATTCTCTACCTCTCTAAATTTCATAAAATGATATGTTGATTGCCTCAACATAATCTAAAAGATTAGGGGAGGAAAGACCTCCATACTTAAACCTTTTTTTTAACCATATTCCCGTTTATTCTAGCTTTACGTCCCTTATTAATATAGTAATCAAGAGTACACTGAATTTTTTTAATTAGTCCTTTCAAAATCTGTAAGGGAATACTTCTTAAACTATACATAATTTTAGGTAGAATAAACATTTTAATGCTTGCTATCCTGCCTGCCCATGATAGATTTAAGCTAGTCCATTCTCTCAACTTCCTCGCTTTTGGTAAATACAGTTTACTTAAGTAATTTTTCATCATTGTGGTTAAATTTGAGGTACAGGTTATCCCTAAGTGGGTTATGTTATTCTGCTCCTATCTAAAGGAGTATTATTTTCTTATCTTCCAAAATTCTTCTAGAGGTAAGTTTTTTCTTAATACTTCTGTCTTTGTAGGGTTAACCTTGTAGTATGAGAGGTTACTATAATTATCAATTGTAGTCAGAAGATGTTTTATTGAAGTTGCTGGATCTGACAATACTACGACAACATAATCTGCAAACAGAGATATCTTTGATTCAATATTACCCCATTTTATATCTTTTATAGCCATATTACTTCTTATCAGGCATGCTAATGATTCTATACATAGATCAAAGATCAGTGGGGACATAGAGCAACCCTGCCTTGTACCATTTTTTTTATCTCAAATGTATCTGACCTAAATCCAAAACCTGACACTTGTGCAGAGACATTCGAATATAGTGCCATTATCGCTTTAGAACCAAACCTGCCAAAACCGCTTTCAACGTCTCTTCTATAAATTCTCAGTTAATGCGGTCAAACACTTTTTCAGCATCTAATGCCACCGACATTACTGGGATTTTATTTACTTTAGAATGTGCTAGGATATCAATCAATTTACGTACATTGTCTGGGCCCTGTCTAACTTTTAAAAATCCAATTTGATCTGGACCAATGAGTCGGTGGAGAATAGAATTTAACCGCAGGGCTAAGGTTTTAGCATAAATCTTTATATCTATATTTAATAAAGAAATTGGTCTGTAAGTTGAACATGTAGACTCATCTTTAACTTCTTTTGGAATAGTTATTATCGTTGCTTCCAAAATCTCTTAAAAACTACTTTATAATAACTGCCTGGAAACCCATTATGCCAGGGGCTTTATTGACCTTTAAATAATTCACACATATTTCTATTTATATATATTCTCTTTTTCAGAAATATCTTCTTCCTTTGTTTTTTATAATTCTTTTTTTATTATTTCAAATTACAAAATTGACATAAAAAGAACAATACAAAGCATACAAACATTTATAATGAATTCAGTTTGTAAGGTTAAATTGATTGTAATAAATTTGTTCATTAGAGTCCAAATGTTTGTTTGATGAAACTTAAAAGATAAAATATGAGGAGCTTCAAGTTAGAGGAACCGGGTGAGCCTGGAGAACAAGGAGGCAGAGCATTAAGCACCTTAGTTGTTTTTATAGTAATGCTGAAACCACCCCAAGACCAAAGGGTCCACTTTGTAATTTTCTAAATATATCTCTTAGGTTCCAGCCTCAGGTAATCTATTTCAATTTGTTTATTTCTATCTATCAATGTTTTTATCTCTGACCAAGATGGAACTTCAGAGTCTTTCCATTTCAACGAAATTTAGCTGTCACTAGGGTGTTAATGATAATACCCATTTTCTTATATTTGATAGGCTCTGTACAGTTATGAAAAAAGGATCAATTCTGGAGTAATTTGCAGCTTACAATTAATAATTAGCGATAGTTGTTGAATACAATCTCTCCAAAGTTTTTGAATTTTGGGGCAGATCCACCAAATGAAAGAAGTATCTTCTTCTTAGATCTCCAATTCTGTAGTTATTTTAGGGAGATTTAAACTTTCTAGAAACTTGGAGATCATATCTCTAGAGGGTTTCTGGAAATTAGGATTGTCTTCTAGATTGTATAATGATCTATAATAATACACGAAGATCTCACCTATTTCTTTAGGATTCTTTTTTAATTTTCCATTTATATCAACCAATCCCTGAATTCTCTTAGAGCTATTTTTTTTAATTAAGTTAACTAATAGACTATTTGCTTTATTTCCTAAGTGATAATACTGTTGTTTAGTAGCCAATTCTTTTATCAACTTCAGCTTGAAGGATTTTTTTAAACTGTGATTGTATATTGGAAATTTTCAGGGCTACCCTTGGCTCTGGAGAAATGTTATTAGATGTTTTTAGTCTGTTTAAATCTATATATATTTTTCTCAAAGGGGTACCCCTTTCTCTTAATTTATATACAGCTCGGGATTTCAAAAGTTCTCTCATGTAAGCTTTTTGAGAGTACCATACTGATACTTGAGGAAACCGAATTTTCATTATATTGAAAGAACTCAATAATCTGACCATGCAATTGGGCCAATTTCTGACTTTGCAAATTTGTCTAATCCAACTCTCTCTACCAGAAAAAAATTAAATTCTAGTGTAGACTTTGCGCCCACTAGAATAAAAAGTAAAGTCAGCCTCTTGCAGATGAGTAACTCTCCACGCGTCATATACTGACCGGTAAGTTAAATTTAATTAAAGTCTCATTAAATTTCTTTGCCCTTTTTTCCATCTCTAAGTCTGGTAATGGTTTGTCCTTATATTTCCTGTCCAGTATAGGATCAGGACACATATTTAAGTCTCCACATATCACCAAACAATCCATTTAAATTTTATACATACATTTTTACATTTTTGTCAGAAAACAATTTTGATTTTCATTGGGTGCATATAAATTTGCAATAGTATAAGATTCATTATTAATTTGGCCAATCCAAATGATAAATCTTCTCTCTAAATAATTTTCGATATGTTCCGTTATTACATTATTCTTCTTATTAAACAAAGTGGACACTCCTCTTTACTTTTTCCTAAAGCTAGAGTTAATAGGTTTGGCTCTTTACCTCTGATCCAGTGAGTTTCTTGGATGCAGATAACGTCTGCATCTTCTTCCTGAAAAAAATGTATGGCGGAATGTCTCTTACATGGAGAATTAGGACCTTTCTTAATAAGAACTACTTATATAAGAAGACATTTCACTGGGTTAATTTCTCTAAAAAAAAGTGCCTTTTATTACCTAGTAGGTCTACCCCAAGTTTAAATCTTGCTTTTACTCCTTCGCTGCTCTATATTACTAAGGGACTTGGACAGAGCCACCAGACCTTGTCTTGGGCAGGGATAGTGTTGCACCTTTTACATACATAACAAAACAATCACAAAAAAACAATAAACATATATACATACACATTTACAAATATACAAAAACAAGTCCTCTCCCGGCAGTATGTTCATATAAAATACTGTCATTTTTTTGTTTTAACCTGCTCTAAAAGGGAGAGATTTTGACCAGTCTTTATGGAGCGAACCCTAGCATTGATTAACTACCTATTTGAATATTGAGCACTGTGATACTCTAACATGCAGGTAAGAGGGCATAAGAAGGGAAGAGGTGAGGATCTCACCCCTCCCCCCCCCAGTCCAGCTCATTGTCCCATCCAAATTGAGTACCGTATGTTTTATTAACAGTGAAACAAATTGACGGTGTGACTAAGGTTTAATATTGTGCAAAAATGTCTTTATTCTATTTCTCAGTTGTGTTAAACTAAATAATTAAGACCTTTTCCATACAGTCTCAGTGAAATTCTAAATGTTCTATTTGTGTTGAACCATTCTACATTACCAAATAAGTAGTTTTGTACTCCAATACAATTATTATTTTACTCAGTTGTATTAGACTAAGGGCCTCATTCTATTATCGGCCGTAAATCGGCCGTAAGGCTGCGATTCCTTGCGAGGGTTCAGTTAACTCGCGATTCTATTATACGGCCCCGCAAGGATCTCCTTTTACGGCCGGCCGCATATCTTGGAACCGGCCGTAATCTGTGAAATATAAAAACTGAAAAATAAATTCAAGCCTGCACTGTACAGCTCTGTAAATGCTAGGGATCATATTGGGGGACATGAGGATTAAAAGGAACCCACTCTCAAGCTTGCACATCTGCCCAAACCCGAGTTCAAATTAACTGTTTATTTTCCGGCTGCGGCGTGGGTGTGTCTGAGGTGCTCCAAGCACTCTGGACTTTTTACATGGATATTTTACGGATATTAAAAATTAAATATTTTACGGATTTGAGTACAGGATAATTATGTGCTATTTTTTCTAACACCTAAAATCCCTTTATAGTCTTCTCAAAGTGCAGGATGGCTTTATTTGAGCTATTTTATGTGCTTAATTGGTGCTAGCGAGACCTTTTTCCTGCAAGTAACTGCGGTTTGTTTTTAGCCTTGCAGAGAGGTTTCCCGGAGCAATTGAATTGCAAATCTCTTGCGGCCGTTTAAGATCAAAGGCTTTCCTCCGGCGCGAGCGGCCGCAAGAGATAGCAAGGCACCGGCCGCAAGCCTGCCGGAGTCCCCGGCCGTAAGGGAATAGAATAGCCGAATAGCTTGCGGCCGGTCCTTGCGGCCCCGCAACGGCTGCGGCCGATAATAGAATGAGGCCCTAAGTAATTAAAGCCTTTTCCATACATTCTCACGGCTATTCTTAATGTTCTACTTATATTAAGCTATTCCTAAATAAGTGAGTATGTAAACCAGTAAAATTACCCTCTTTCATAAATCATGTTTCTAATAAGTATAATTTATTGTAGTGATTCTACATATTACCATTTGAAATCCATTTCTGAAATATCCCATATAACATATTACCATTTGAAATCCATTTCTGAAATATCCCAAACTTTTGCTCAATATATATATATAGGGGGAAGGGAGGAGGGGAAGTAATCAATCACGGAGATCCAAGGTCTCACCCTTAATAATCAAGTTGATCTATATTTCATTTTCCCTTCTCCCTCTCGCCTATCTCTTCAGTCCCTACTTTCTTCTTCATTCTCTATGGAAAGATCTCGGTATGTTCCATTTGTATCTCCCATTTCTCCAAAATGTTCTCACCTTCCAAAGGAGTGTTAATTATTATTTTCTGATCTCCCTTTTATATGATTGATTTGACTGGATAAGCCCATCTATAAGGGATTTTATCTCTCATCAGAGTTTTAGTAACCTTACCAAAATCCCTTATTTTTTCTATTTTGAGAGATCCTGAGAAATAACAATATTTTCAGAAGGTTTTCCAAATTTCTTAATCTCTCTACCAGCTTTTAATAAATATTCCTTGTATAAGGAACATTGGAATCTAACTATAACACCTGTGTGCCCTATGAATCATGTTTTCCCTTTGCTGCTCTGTTGGGATCAGAGAGTTAAAGAATGTAATTAAGTACTCGTGCAGTTCACCTGGGAGTATCTTTTCTGGAATTCCCCTTAGTCTCAAAATATTTCTTCTAGAGAAATCTTCGAGTCTGCATAAGCTTCCTCTAAGCAACTCTTGATATCAATGTCTGATTTACTGTGTTTATTTTCTCCTGACCTGCTTCCAAATGATTTATCCTATCAAGCAGAGAGTTAACTGCTTTAGTGAAACTTCTAATAAAATATAATTTCTCAGCTTTGTTTGAAATTCTTTAAACAGGTTTCTCATGGAATCTAAGGTGAGGATTACACTTTCTTCACTAATGGGATCTGCACCTTCCCCAAAATTGGTATCTGTGTTTTTCCTCTTATCACTATAGGCTAAATTCTCTATGGACAAATACATTTGTGATAGAGAAAAGTTTAAGTTTCTCTTTTTTTGTACTATCTCTGGGAGAGAAAAAAATATCCTCACCTTTTGTCTGAACCTTTTTATCTTTATCTTTGTTTTCCCCCGGTGATGAACTCTGATCTTTTATAATTTTGGTACTAAAAAAGGCTCTCAAAGAGCAAGAATATAACAAAAGTGAACTCTCTCTTCCTTCATATCCACACAGTTAAATATTCGATTGTTAGAACATCAACCCACACAGCCTATAGTTGAAAATTAAATAATTTACATCTTATATACAATTGCTGTAGAGTACTCTCGCTATACTGGATATTTTAAATGTAAGCAGATTAACAACATTTCATCAGGAAGTCCATAGTATGTTTATCCCAATTGTGTACCTGCACAGCCTTAAGTCACTGCCAGAGTCTTACGGGGCTTTCTCAAAAATACTGATAACGTTTTCCCCTAAACTGGGACCTTAACCTGTCTATTATCTACTGTCTCACCCCAGAGGTGTAGATGGATTACACCATAAAGGGACAAGTCCCCCCTGTCAACCCAAAGTCTTAAACATCCAGGTAATAAAGGATGAAAAGATCTTCAGGTAAGTTGTATCTCTCTCTCCAGGGGAGTCTTCAATAAAGTTTCCTTCACAAATATAATCAATTATTCATAAATGTATTGTGCTGCACAGCACATACCAGTGATGTTTATCCAAAAACTTCCAATTTTCCCTGCGTGTATTCACAGATATCCCTTTACATCACCTGATCTGGAGCGTAATATGAAATAGAGAGTATCTCTGAGAGAAGGTCCCATAATCAAGCGATTTTACAGTCCTGCGAATAGCTGAAAAAGCCCTCCGACCAACGGATCCTCAGTGAGGCTTCCGGTAGGAATAGCGTCAATTATACCTAGACGTATTGTGCTAACCTATACACGTCAATGACACTTGGTCACAAACTTCCCTTATTCAATGCATCTATTCACCAAACCTTTTTAAATCTCTGGGACTAGTGCAGACATCGTTTTGCCCATAAATATAATTATCTGTGTCATCAGTCCTTCACACAAGCTTTCACTGGAAAAGCTTTCATTGCAGTTTCTATTACCATATGATTTAGAAACATCAGTCCTTTAGAAGAATATTTTAAGGATGCAGCTTTCATTGCAATTTATATAGCCATATAATTTACTGTGGGGATTGTGATGTTTTACTATCTTTATTCTCGTATATGGAGATAAACAGCAAAGTAAGCATGTGTGAATCTCACCAGTTCCCAAGCAAGTTGTAGATGAGAAACATTTTATTTATAAAGGTGCTCCCCAAAAAGACATATATAAGGCCTGCCACCCCAATAATAGTAAAAAAAAGTACTCAGACCTTCTTTGCAGTGGACCAACTCAGGGAGCGTTGTTGTCAATGACTGTATCTCCTGCTATTTCTTAAGGCTGCTGGAGGTGATCTCCATGTGCTCTCAATTGGCTGTGCCTCCTCAGTCCATATCACTTCAGCTCCACCGCTCTCTTAGTAAATCTGTGGCTCAGATGTTGCAGCATTTGCTGGGACATGTTAGCGTTTTACTTCAGGCACAAGTTGCTTCTAGAGGTGTCGTTGCATATTGTTATCTTCAGCCCACACCTCTCATTGTGGACCTTTAAATCATCTGAGTAGGCACAGTGTGTCACTTCAGCTCCTCCCCAGCCTGAACGCCATGGAGCTATGGAGACACACGCTGTCTCCTCATAACTAGGGCTTCGCTCCAAACGCCTCCAGAAAACGCATTTCCTGGGCGGAGTCAAGCCACCTTTTTGGATAATTTTAAATGCCTGGTTTTTACTCATTATACTATTATTTCCTCATGGTATGTGCTTATATGTATGCATTTTGGGTAAAACTTTACATGTTTTTCAATTTAATTCTATATTTGTACCTAGCAGTTCCTTGTCTCAGTCTATACCCTGTTTTGCTGCTCTTATCCCATTAAAATTTGCCCTTTTAAAATTTATAAACAGTTTTTGTTTGCCCCTTATAATGCTGTTTTTGAAATAATGAGACGGTGTTATCACTTTTCCTCAATGGTTCCCTTATTTCAACATTTGATAGTATATCAATACTGTCCGTGGGCCAAATAACGATCTATTTCAGGGTAGTTAAAATCTCCCATTATTACAACTTGACCACGATTAGTCTGATTTCTCATCTGTAGCAGCATTTGCATTTCCTCACTTTTACTTATATTTGAAAGTCTATAGTATGCTGCTACCAATATTGTTATTCTCCACTTTCTGTTTCTACCTACAAGTTTTCACCATTATCACTAGTTCCACCCTAAATATTTTATTTGACTATGGATTACAGGCTTAACATAAGCCTTCTCCTCTCCTACCATTGCCTCTATTTCTCCAAAATAACTAGCGAGCCACTATATACACTATATATATATATATATATATATATATACATGTGATATATATATATATATATTTGTGTTTTATAATATTTATTTTTACTTTTGTAGTGTAGTGAGGCCCTTTATGACCTCCAATCCCTGTGGCCTGCTCGGCACCAGCCCCCCCCCCCCCCCCCCTCTTAATGTGTACTTCAAGTGGAATTAACTGGTGGTTCAGTGGTACTGCTATCCCTCCTCTGCCAGCATATCTTTGCTCCAGGGCACAGAATAAATTCCACTTGAATTATTCCTAAGAGTGCCACCTTATGGTAGGAGACTGGTGCAGCTCAGGGGGGCTGAGGTGGGCACTATACTACAGAAAAAAATGATATACTCATTTAGAATGGTTCTGTTAGAGGGAACAGCTCTATCTGGAATTGTCATTCTTGAATGGACATCCCCAACTGTTTCACACAGTTTGGCAACTCAGAACTGAACTGCCTCCTCCTCTGGTTCCCCCTGCTTCCCCTTGTAACTAAATTAGCTACCTCCCTGGATATCCTCACTTGTCCTGGTGCCACCCTATATGCTAGGACCTGCTAAACTGTGCTAAATACCACTTCCATCTCCAGAGGAGCATTATTACAGAGTGCCGAAATTCTCCTCTCGAGGCCTCCAATGTGAGCTTCAGGGAGGCAGCATACACATGTCACAGAAGTGTGGACTGTGAAACAGCTGCCCTAGAAGTGGTTACATTTGGCAAGATGTACATTGCGTGATGTTGTCACTAATCTGACTCACAAATGCAATTACAAAAAAAAACTGTAAAAAAATGTTTTATTATATTTGTATAATGAGCTTCAAGAGAGACAACATGCTTACAACTGTTACAGATGTACCCTGGAATAGCTGCTCCAGGAGTGCATTAATGTGGCAGGATGTACAGTGGCTGTGGTTGTCTCTAGTCTGACTCATCTTACAATTTACAAAATGTATAGTGAAAACATAATAAATGTATTTGTGTAAAGAGTGTTTTTTTTATACTTTAACCTACTAAAACTATACTTATTTACTGTAAATTGCTCACTGTTAGCAAGCATCCAAGTTTGCTCCTTCCCCAAATTAAACTCTGCCTACTCAGCTGCAGACTGAATACTGCACACTTATGGCAAGGCAAATACAAAAACTAGTTCCCTTTCTAGACAGCGAATCTGGACTTAGACAAACTACCAGACAAGATCAACTGCAAGGCCCCATTATCATTTCTTCAAAATAGAATACTGCAAATATACAGTTTCAGTGGACAAAACTGTCTCTAATTTTGTGGTTTAGCTAGATAATCTACATTAAACGAACATTGGTCAAACAAGGATAAATTCTACCATGTACTGGTTTTTAGACACAATTTCTGCAACAATTAGAGAAAAAGGACAAATGTAAATTAGTTAAGTGTTTTACTGAATGTAATATTTAGTAAGTGTTTCCATTCCTGTTGTGGTAATCTGTATCCTCAATCTGACTTCCAGTTATCTATATTTTCTCTTCTGCTACTTCTTTTTAGAAACTGATATGATACCTTTTTTTAATCAGTTCACTTATTTATATATCACATATATAGTTGTGAGCGTACGAGTTGGTGCTAACGCTTGCGGGCCGAAGGCGCTCCTTGCCAGCAACTGCGACCCTCCCAAAATTTACGTTCAAACGCAAACAACACCACACAACAACCGCGACCACGCAAACAACACGACACATTAACTACGATCCTCACAAACTTTACCTCGCAACGCAAACATACGAGACACGTTACCACACATTACGACCTCACAACCATCGGACGCAACTCGCGAACATTACAAAATTCAAAATACAATATATACACACAGCACATACATAAAAAGCTTACCTACAGCCAGAGGAAGCATCCAGGACCTCAAAAAAACAAACTAAAAATAAAAGAGTTTGAACACTAAAAAATTCGCTAAGCGAGAGAAAGAATGGCCGCCCAACAAAATGAAAACGAGGCTACAGCACTCTAAACACGCAAAACACCACAATAAACTCGTAAAACACCACAAACAACATACGGATATTCCGTTAACACGCATACCACACATTACCCGCCATTTTACGCCAATGCGGAAGTACACGACTACACTAACGGTTTTGTCTCGCGCACGCACACTATTACACTGCACACATTTAGCACGCTTACACAGCAGCTCAACACCACTAATGCTGCAGCAACATCAAAACAGATTGCAGCTCTTCAACACAATGCTTCAAAATAGGTAACGTATATTCATTTATTAATGTATTATATATTTCAGTAGTACACACCAAACAGCATTAGCTAACTTACAATTTCATTGCCGTAATTTTTTGATGGGCAATTCGCTTGTATATATATAACCTCTAAGGCGGCAATATTCCGGCAATTTAGTGATTGTGTACTGATAGAATAAGAGGAAATATTCTTAACAGAGTTCTTAAGGGAACATAGAATAAAATTATTTTTTCAATAATATTAAAAGAGCATGCTTTAAGTATCATTTGAAAAAAAAAACAGTGGCACAATCAAATACCTGTTTTCAGAGCAACAAAGAAAAAAAAATGCTTTCAAAGTCTTTTTACTTTACAGATACATAAATATGTCATGCTTTGATACACGCTTTGATACAAGCTTTAACGGTTGACAGTCTTGCTTTGTTCTGTTTATCAAAGAAGTAAATGAAACCTCACTACAATGTACTAAATTAAATCTCGCTACAATGTACAGAATGTTCAGTCAAGTTATTATTCCTATTTTTCTTTTTTTGTTAAGTGACAACTTTCTCCATAGTGCTGTTATAGAACATTACAAAAGTGACAGAAAAAGCAAAAACACATAACACAATTAAATACAATGAAACACTAGGAGCTTATAGGAACTTGCAAGCTTACAGTTTATAGGAGAAGATTGGAAATTTGAAATACGGAGGGGATGCACAATGGTCTAGTCAACAGTTTGGATCCACTGAAGAAATTGAATATATGTCATGGTGTAGTAAGTAAATGTGCTGAATTTAGACAAATATCACCAGCAGTTGTTAGTAGAAACAGGACAATTTGAAAAAAATATGATTGTGATTCTGTAGAAAAATACTTGGTTTAGAAGATTGGTACAGTTTGCAGTCATTTGAAAAATAGGACACTGTGTGGCAAAAAACAGCCACCTAGTATTATTACAAAGACATTGTGTTATTGATAAGTGTGAATATACAGAGAGCAGGGTGTAATACACAGAGCTAGACGGTACGGCAGGGAAAGGGTTAAGCTTTGCCCTGCCAGAGTCATGGGGGATTACTTGGTAGCTATCTGGTAGACCTGGTGGAGACATATAGGACAGATAAGAGCGGGATGATCCTATCAATCTCTGTATTATATATGGTAATGCCTGTTATTGTGTAAGAGTAGCCAGCTTGGCACCGGAAGATGTGTGATGTGACCGCAACTATTGTTCTCTCTCTCTGTACTGTGTGGCCAAATATGGGCATGTGTTTATTTACCTGTGTTGATTTCCTGTTTTCCCAGGATATATATATATATATAATGATCATTTTACAGTATTCCTTTTATTAAATAAACCACGACGCAAAAATAAGAAAAAATTACTTAAAATTAAATATGTTTGTGTACTATACCCCAATCAGAGCAATAAATATTGTTCCAACCATGTCCTGTATATTCGTATATATAGAAATTATAAATAGTAATAATAATTTCTAATTAGATCGTTTGTAGTATAGGAAAAAGTTTACACAGATAAACTATGTAATTAAAAAGTTTATATCCCCACAAGCATCTATAACATATAGACAAGGAAACACTATCGGAGATCAGCTTGTACATAGCCAATTTTCTGAAAATCAAACTGTTACGGAACCCATCACTGTTTTACCCTGTTTTATGGTTATTATTATGGTTAAAATATGATCCTACTATTATACTGTATGTATGTTGGTTTATACTCTGCAGAATATTAGCCCAGACTATTGCAGACCTTGGCATAATAGATAATCCTATTACAGAGACTCCTCATAAGATAAGGAAGTCTATTGTATAAAGTGTTTTCATTCTCAGACATAAGAACAAAGAAGGATGATCTAATCATTGTCTGATTGTATCAAAGTTGCCAGGTAGCCTCAGGGAGGCGTGACCCACCTATTGTCCCTCTATGTGTATTGTGTGGCCAAATATGAGGGATGTGTATTGCCTGTGGGAAGAGATGTGTATAAATATTTCTCCACATAACAAAATAAAGTCAGTAGTCTTGAACTCCCAAAGTGAGTGTCGTCCAATATGGGAGGTTGGGAATGGTGAAACTGTAGTGCCTCTTGGGTATTTTACCGTATACCAGCGGAGATATTGGATTCGTGTTCCAACTCCGTTACATTTGGTGGCAAGTGGCGGAATTGTTCCCACGGTCAGAAGGACAGCTACAGAAGACACCATTCCATGGAGTTCAAATTGAGGGCAACGCTAGTATCCGTACAGCGCCCCTGGCTACAGCAGGATGGAACCGGCTAGTTTTCGGATAGCGTTCCATGATGAGGAGGAGGAGGCGGCCGCGGACTACAGAGATGCAGACAGAAAGGAACTCATGAAGGGAGACCGGGCAGCGGTTACAGTACCTCTTATGGACAGCACACAGACTGAGTTTGGAAGAGAACTCCAAAGCAGACTGGCCTTTTTCCCAGGTACGCTTCCCATAAGAACCTTGCAATGGTTAATGACAGATGTCCACAAATACATAATGGAAAAGCAGCGGGCACGGGAGCGGTCCATCTTGGGAGCTGCTAACCCACCTCCCACCATTAACCCCCCCCCAGCACTGCGTCCGGGTGGTGGGAACTACCAAACCCCTCCACGGTACATTAGGTGCCACACGTGTAACCAGCAGGGCCACATGCAGAGAGACTGTCCCAGAAACAGAAACCACTCCACGTGGAATACTCCAACTAATTCCCCTCCCCAGCGGCAGTGTGTACCCCAGGGGGCCGAAGGTGTCGTCCTTTCCCCCTAGCGGCAGTGTGTACCCCAGGGGGCCGAAGGTGCCGTCCTTCCTCCCCAGCGACAGTGTGTACCCCAGGGAGCAGAAGGTGACGTCCTTCCTCCCCATCGGCAGTGTGTACCCCAGGGGGCCGAAGGTGTCGTCCTTCCCTCCCAGCAGCAGTGTGTACCCCAGGGAGCTGAAGGTGTCATCCTTCCTCCCCAGCGGCAGTGTGTACCCCAGGGAGCAGAAGGTGCCGTCCTTCCTCCCCAGCGGCAGTGTGTACCCCAGGGAGCAGAAGGGGCCGTCCTTCCTCCCCAGCGACAGTGTGTACCCCAGGGAGCAGAAGGTGCCGTCCTTCCTCCCCAGCGGCAGTGTGTACCCCAGGGGGCCGAAGGTGCCGTCCTTCCCCCCCAGCAGCAGTGTGTACCCCAGGGAGCTGAAGTTGTCATCCTTCCTCCCCAGCGGCAGTGTGTACCCCCAGGGGCCGAAGGTGTCATCCTTCCCCCCCCCCCAGCGGCAGTGTGTATCCCAGGGAGCAGAAGGTGTCGTCCTTCCCCCCCAGCGGCAGTGTGTACCCCAGGGGGCCGAAGGTGTCGTCCTCTCCCCCCTCAGCGGCAGTGTGAACCCCAGGGAGCTGAAGGTGTCGCCCTCTCCCCCCAGCGACAGCTTACCCTAACAAGGGGAGACACCAATCTCCCAGACGGCGCAGATGGGACCATGGTCTCTGTGCCTGACCTACCGGGATGCTGGACAACCTGTCCAGATCCCCAACTACCCTCACTGGGACAACCGGAGGAGGGGGTAAGTACAAATTAACCTCCCCAGCTAACTCCTAATGTGGCCCCAGAGTTAACAGAGGAAATGTTAACCCCCACTGACCCCCACCTTTCCCTGGCTACTGAGCCAGAATATGTCCCAAGTACCCCAGCAGAAGAGCTGACAGCGGGGCAGAGTGCAGTCGGCCTCTGCCCCCCCTTTGTCCCTTGTACAGAGCAGGATGTCCTGCAGGTTATACCAGCAGAAGAGCTGGCATCAGGGCAGAGTGCCGCTGGCCTCTGCCCCTCAAGTCCCCTCAGCGTTTTGCCCCATCACCACAGCGAAATATCCAGGTGCCTGGTTAGACTTCCCCCCAAAGGGGAGATGGGTGACGAAGTGCCTTTTGCCACTTTGTCCTGGAGAGGACTCATTGCCAGCCTCCTGCCCTGTGACTATGGCCCAGGGACATACTGCCCTTTAAAACCAGTATTCGGCCATACCAGAGTGTATGTCACTCATTCTGGCCCTTTAAATACAGGGGGGTCATTATGTACTTGCCCTGTGGGAGCGGTGATACCCCAGATAGCTATGCCATGGAGCTTATTCATATAATGAAAGACTATGGGAAAGACTTTAGCTACATGGAAATTAAACTGTGTGAATAGGATCTGAGCGCTATTCGGTAGTTTTGTGCGCTCAGATTCCAGCTATCTGGGGATATGTGAAATGTGAGTAAATGTGAATTGCAGTAATGCCGATGGGTTGTCAAACTAGAGAATTGACCAACAAATACTTTTGTCCGGACATCCCCAGGCCGATCCGTTGGGATCAGACCGTGTATGCCGGCTTATGGTCAAGGGGGAGGTGTGTAACGGAACCCATCACTGTTTTACCCTGTTTTATGGTTATTATTATGGTTAAAATATGATCCTACTATTATACTGTATGTATGTTGGTTTATGCTCTGCAGAATATTAGCCCAGACTATTGCAGACCTTGGCATAATAGATAATCCTATTACAGAGACTCCTCATAAGATAAGGAAGTCTATTGTGTAAAGTGTTTTCATTCTCAGACATAAGAACAAAGAAGGATGATCTAATCATTGTCTGATTGTATCAAAGTTGCCAGGTAACCTCAGGGAGGCGTGACCCACCTATTGTCCCTCTATGTGTATTGTGTGGCCAAATATGAGGGATGTGTATTGCCTGTGGGAAGAGATGTGTATAAATATTTCTGCACATAACAAAATAAAGTCAGTAGTCTTGAACTCCCAAATTGAGTGTCGTCCAATATGGGAGGTTGGGAATGGTGAAACTGTAGTGCCTCTTGGGTATTTTACAGTATACCAGCGGAGATATTGGATTCGTGTTCCAACTCCGTTACACAAACCAAAGAAATATGGCTGAATAGGAAAGGTCTAAAGAAATGTAAAAAACGCAAAGCATGTCAATATATACAACAGGAACAGGAATTTATACACCCTGAAACTGGCTGAAAATATCACCTAAACTACACCTATGATTGCTCCTCACCATACGTGGTATATGTAATATCCTGCACGTGTCCCAAATTATACGTTGGAAAAACTGAAAGACCGCTACGACAACGTATTTTAGAACACATCTCCTCAATTCGCAATGAATTAGACACGCCAGTAGCAAGACACATGAGGAGATATCATCCTAATTGTTTACAGAATATAAAATTCCACGTGGTTGATATGATTTCCAAAACCAAGAGAGGCGGCAATAGAAAAAAGATCTTACTACAACATGAGGCAAGGTGGATTTATCTTTTAAATTCTAAGGTGCCAGATGGACTAAATGAGGGTTTCACATTTACACCTTTTATTTAGTTTTCATTAAAAAAAATTATTAGTTATTAAATATTTATTATGAGCTAAGTTTTTAGCCCAATTTCACGTATGGCACAAGTAGTATGGCTATTAAAATCACTTATAATAATCTTCATAGTAAGTATAACTATATCGATTAGCCATTATTGGCATTATTAAATTAATACATCTAGTATTAAATTTAACTGTTAGACACCTGTTTAAAATGTTGATGAACAAATGGATAGTGAAATATATCCCATAAATAAAGACATAAATTATTAACCAGTGCACTAGTTATTAATTATTAATATTAACAACACTGTGGTTTACACTTTCTCTATATAGCAACTTTGTATAGTTTATTCCCACAAGATCACCACTGTAATGTGATACATTTCCTGTGTCCTAATTCCTTCTTATTCCCTTAATTATTCCCTTTTATATTGACCAGTTTTCTATAAATTGTTTATAGATCTCTGGTAAAATTAAAATTTCTCTGTTTTGGACTTTGAAGGCTTCTGCCCCCCTTCCTTTGTACATGTACATATATGCGTTCCAGCGTGGAACGCAGAAGTAGCAACGTAGACTGTTGAAGGAGACATCTGTCCTTTTCTTCCTATGTATATATGCGTTCTAGTGTGGAACGCGGAAGTGTGATTGTAGGCTAATGAGGTATGGCCTTGGACTTAAGGGGCGCCATCTTCTATCTTGCGTTCCAGGCTGAAACGCGATTATGCAAATTTTGGATTACTACTTTTTTACTACGCAATTGACAGGTGGATAATGAAGTCAGTGGCCTATTGAGGCACAAACGCCTATATTGCACCTCCGTTCTAGGTGCTGTAGGTAAGAGGGGAGTTGCACAACCCCCATTTCTTCTTTCACCACTTTAAATCATTGCATTTTGTACGTGAATATCATTAATATAATTCCTGTAAATATATTTAGGAATTTTCTTTAATATCCATACCAAGTGTATACTGTGATTGATTTTAAAAGCATTTAGATGCATTTACATTTTTAATTAACTTTTTGTGTTACTCAAAGCATATCCGATGATTTGCAAATGTATAGATGAGGATTGCTTTCATACATAATTCCCCTTATATTAATTTACTAATCTTTTTACCTGCTCAGAGACACTTGTTCTCTTTTCATGTAATAAGTGATCTGTATTCACTATAGGTTAACATAGTTTATCTGTGTAAACTTTTTTCCTATACTACAAACGATCTAATTAGAAATTATTATTACTATTTATAATTTCTATATATACAAATATACAGGACATGGTTGGAACAATATTTATTGCTCTGATTGGGGTGTAGTACCCAAACATATTTAATTTTAAGTAATTTTTTCTTATTTTTGCGTTGTGGTTTATTTAATAAAAGGAATACTGTAAAATTATCATTATTAACCATTGTGCTTCAGTGCACTTAGTAAAGTCCTTTTTTTAACTTAAGTATATATATATATATATATATATTTATATACTAGCGACTTGCCCGTCAAAAAATGATGGGAATAAAATTGTAAGGCAGGTAATGCTGTTTGGCACAGACATACATTTTTTGTGGGGTCC
The DNA here is from genome assembly GCA_027410445.1 of Discoglossus pictus. NCBI lineage: Eukaryota > Metazoa > Chordata > Amphibia > Anura > Alytidae > Discoglossus > Discoglossus pictus. The sequence continues at coordinate 119,014,858 of CM050163.1, forward strand.
GAGATCCTTCGGCGCTGATTGCGAGGCTGTTGGTTGTTTTGTTTTTTTTGATAGGCGCTTTTGCTGTTATCATTTGGTCGGCGCTGATCTGCTTTTTGCGCTTATTGCCAGACTTTGTGTGCTATGAGCAGCGTTGGCACTTGTGAGGCGCACAGTGAATGGCTTGTGTGTTTATTTCCAGAGTGTTTTTATTTAATTTTTTTCTGTATATGTATTTTTCTATGCTAATTTAATAAGTAATAAATGAATAAATGAATATACTTTACCTATTTGGAAGTAATCTATGCAGGAAGCATTGTGCTGAAGAGCTGACAATCTGTTTTGATGTTCCTGCAGCATACAATGTCTGTATGCACTGTTGTAGACCTGAGGTGTAAGTGTCAGCAATGTGTAAAGTGTGTAGTGTAAATCGACTGTGTGCGCGAGGGGAAACCGTTAGTGTAGCTGGGGACTTCCGCATTCTGTAAGTTAGTGTGGTAAAATAGGGGCGAATGTGTATGGGGTATGCAGGTTTGTATGATTTAGCGTCCTTGCTAATGGTGTATGTTGTAGGTTGCACAGGTTTTTGTAAAAGCCGTATTTGCTTTGTGCTATTTAGCAGCTTTAGGGGATGTGTAGCCTAGTTTTCGTTTTTTTCGGTGGACATTTTTTCTCTCGCTTAGGAGATTTTCGAGTGGCTTTACTTTGTAAATTTGACCGAATTCGAGGTTTAAGCTGTGTGGCAGAGGTTCTGGGTGTCCCCTTTGGTGTGGGTAAGGTTTTTATTTTATTTTTGGGTGTATATTTGTGTTTTTTAATGTTTGGCGCTGTGCGCAGGTTGTCCATTAAGGTTGTATTTTTGCGAGTCCGTAATGGTTTTTTTCTAAGTCCCGCGGGTTGTAATTTATTTTTGTGTAAGTCTCGCTGTATATTTTTGTGTAAATCCGTAGTTAGTCATTGCGTGTTTATGTGTTTTTTTTAAAGTCCTGCATGTGTGGTGGTTTGTAACCGTTTGTGAAGCGCCATAGAGCCTCCACCTCCGCAATTCCGGGCCCTCGCTTTCTGTGTGTGAGAAAATAAATGAAGTATTTTTTTTTACTCCCAACGGTTTATTGTCCAGTATGGTGCTTCTCTTGGATATTTTACAGTCTACCAGCAGAGATATTGAGTGTAATATTGCATCTCTGCTACAGACACATTCCTGTTCCATAAGGAAGTAGAGACGACTGGAGTCTTCAAGATACATGATTTCAGTTGTTTTGTTTTGCAGAAATTGTGGAAGAGATATTGTAGAGGAGAAATGAGACAATTAAAAAAACTGCTGAAGAACGTTTTACAGAGAAAACAGTGTGTGCTTCATCTGTTTTAGATTTTGTTAAGCAAGAAATAATTTTAAAGAGTTAATTGGCATTGTGTAAGTACACTAGATTTGACATGTTTTATTTATAATAGCAGCTTAATATGTGGTGTTATGTATATTATGGGTTATATAGAATGGGTTATATAGGAATTAATTGTACACCAGTGGTTCTCATGAAATGGTCCCGGGACCAGTGCCAATGTTTCTGCTAGTCCTCAGGCACAGAGGGACAAGGTGAGCCTAATAGTTTAAACATGCTGCACCTCTCCCATTAATCACAATGAAGGATAGATATGTATGGAGTTAAAATATACTATATTCAGCTAAAACTAGATAGAACTTTAATGTACCACATGTTTTATTACTGTGTTCAAAATATACAGGATCTCAAATTAAGTCCCCATGAGCACTAAAAGGTAATCAGCTGTTCCCCTGTTCAAAAAGGTTTAGAGCCACTAGTTTTGTCCACATACTTCATTTAAGGGAGGTCCTGACTTTGTCCAAAAAGCAGTTGATACATGGATATATGTGATATATGTGATTTTGTTATTGAATTGACAATACAAAGGAGCGTGATAACACTCGAGTAGCACATTACACATTACACTCAGAGGGATGAAGGATAGACAATGAGCCAGTGATAAGGATACCTAGTTCCAATATGAAAGCTAGTGCTCAGGCACACTAATACTACTTTTTATTAATCTTATCTTTTATTTGTATTGCGCCAACATATTCTGTAGCACTGTACATGGGATAAGAACAAGGGAAATACAAATTTACTAAATTCAGAAGTTGAAGGACCCTGTTTTGAGCTTTGAATCTTTGCAGAAAGTGCTTTTTTCCAAAGCTAATACTAAGAAGTTAATAGTCACTCTAGTCCAATATTATGAGTAGTGAAATAGTGTATTTACAAATTAAAAGGTTAAGTGAGCATTAACTTCTGAAGTTGTAAATGCCTATGAGAAATGTAAATTGTACAAGATAAAACAGAACACTGATATCTCCTTGTTTTGAAATAAATGAATACAAGTGCTCTCTTATCTCTAAATAATTGGAAACCCAGTCACCAGCAGGATCTAATGTCAGAGAATTATGACTGTTGCTTGTCAAGGGTATAATCTTCTCATTTTTTTAGAACTTGTGTGTAAAAAATAGGTAGTTCCTGGGGATTGGGCCCCTACAGAGATTTTTGAGTGTTGTATGGTGAGTTTATTGGCCAAATATTCTTGCCATAAGAGTTTTTAAATTGTGAAAGCACTCTTTGCCTTCTTCCATGTGGGTTCCTCCAACTGAAAGGACCATGGCACAGTGAAAACAAAATCTGAAATCTGTCTGACTAAGAGCATAATTAATCCAGAAAAAAGTCATCCAGTTTATAAGTACAAAAGAAAAAAAGGTTAATGTCTCTACAGGACCCTGGATGTATCCATGATACTTAAGGGAAAGTTTTGTGTGGTGACTTAGAGAGGTGTTTACATTTTTGGGGAGTTAAGGTTGCATTGAATGATGCAAATAGTTTTTTCTGGGCTTCTTCTAGCTCTCTCGAACGCTTACTTTCTCACTCTCTCTCTCTCTTGCTCTCTAATTCTCTCTATCTCTGTTTCATTCATATCATCTAATCTCTGCTGCTTTATCACATTGTGACCTACACTTCAGTCACACACTCCTAGCCCTGGAGACATACACCTTATCTTCCCTCTCTTTCATTATTTTCCTTTGAAGTGCACTCTATTTTCATCTCCCCCCCCAATCTCCCTGCATAACCTACTCCCCACCTTCCAAATATCTGGACTATTTTTCTGCCTGACCCCTACACTTTCTGTCTTACAACATCCCACTATTCATCCTGGACAACTTTAACATCCCTTTAGATAACCCTGAAGCACAAACTGCCTCCACTTTAGTCTCAATAATGTCCTCATTTGGCTTATCACAGTGGACTTTTTCTCCATCACACTGTGATGATCATACAATACTGCCCTTCACCTTTCCAAACAAGCGGATTTCTCAGCCCCCAAATCTACTCCATCTGTCATCCAACTCCAAACACCTATTCTCAGCACTCAGCATACTGATGATACCCAAATCTACATCTCCTCTCCTGGCCTATCTTCTTCCTTACTAACTCATGTCTCACCTTTCTATCCAACATCTCCTCCTATATGGCCTCCAATGTCAAAGACGGAGCTCTTAATAATCCTAGCCTCACACACCACCCTTAGTTGACAACTACTTCATCACACCTACACCACAAGTCAGCTGCCTTGGGACTTTTTTGGATTCAACGCTCTCTTTCTCTCCCCTCATCCAGTCACTTACTAATACCTGCACACTGCATCTGAGAAACACCACCAAAATATGTCCTTTTAATACACAATAAACAACTAAAATCCTAATTCATGCACTGATCATTTCTGCATTGACTACTGCCACTCACTCCTAATTGGCTTTCCCTCACTAAGATCTCCCTACTCCATCTTGAATGCCTATGCTAGGCTCATATACCTAACCAGCTGTTTCTCATCTGCTGCCCCACTCTGTCAATACTTTCACTGGCTTCCCATACCCTCTAGAATTAAGTTCATCCTGACATTCACCTACAAAGCTGTCAGCACTGTACCCTCATACATATCATATTTCATCTCAACATACCCCCCTAACAGCCCATCTGCGTTTCCTTCCCACTAAATACGTCTCGCGTCAACTGTCATCACTTTGTCACATTCTTGTCTCCAAGAATTCAATTGTGCAGTTCCCACTCGGTAGAATTCTCTTCCCAGCTCGGTCAGACTCTCCCCTAATCTTCACAGTTTCAAAACCCCCCTGAAACTCCATCTATTTGAAGAAGCCCATCAACTTGTTCCTAACATCAGCGATTCAATCAAGACTGTGACCGCCTCACTTGCATGGATCCTACTGCTTCACTGGACATCAGATAAGAAACCCCTCTTCTTCTATGCCTAATACCCATTACCTACCTAGATGGAAAGCTGTTAGGGGATCAGAGCCATTTACACCTTCTGTACAAGTATGTAACTTTTGTCACATTTGTCTTCCATCTCACTGTATCCCCTGTACTTGTAGCTCTAAGAAGATGTGAAGCTTCATAAATAAGAAATAGTAACAGTAATAGTGTTTATATATTGTGACAGAGATTTGTGTGAGCCACAGATTTTCAAAATCTTTTTTTCTTCAGGAGGTCTGAAGCAGGTCTTCAACACTCTCGAAGCAGCTAATTGGCTAATTAGCTACACCAGATAGACTTCAAGTCTTAGAAATGGGAGGGCCTCATTTATGCACTGTGGCTAGCAGTGAGAGTCTATCAGTGTAAGAGGCAGGCTTTGTTTGAGGCCTGCAGGCTTTATTTGAGGGCTGCAAGAACTGTGAGGCTACAGGGTAGAGTTTGCAAGTTCTCAGGTGTTCTGAATTGAGAAGAGAAAAACACAGTTAGAAGTATCAATGCACACCAGATTCTAAGCTCAAATACAGGACCCTCCATTATTTGCGATGTGTTAATATTGTTTTTGCCTTGAACTTAACCCATGGATCGCACCACAGAATATGTTGGCACATTACAAATAAACAATAATAATCATAATAATAATAATAATAATAATAATAATAATAATAAAGTGTTTATATTTGGGCTGAAATGAGAGACCCACTCCTACAGAAATATAAACAGAGTTTAATTGGGGCTAAAGAAAAGGGACACACAAGAGAAAGTGTGCTGTTGATTGGCGCTGAAGAAAAAAGACAAAGACAGAGAGACAGTACCTTGAGGCTGAGGAGCTATCTGCAAGCACATTGGAAAAACTGGGCTTTTGAAGAATACAGGCCGGTGGAAGAAAACTTATTATTATTGAACTGCATTTTTGGTTTTTGCTCCACCCAGGGGTAGCTAGGTGTGATTCGGGTATAAGTGCTCCTGTGGGAGCTAGGCCTGTCATTTTCTTATATGTATTTTTGTTTTGTTACTGTTGCAACACTCACTAGCAGCCCTATTAAATTTTAAAGTCAGTAACCCCAACGTGAATCCCGTAATGGCTGCATGCTTGAAATTTGGCTGAGTTACTTTGCTATTAAATTAGAATGGGCTGCAAGCTACGGGCTTGAGACACAAATTGTAGCTAGTTCGTAGAACGTTGGATTTGCAGCCTTGCAGACGATCAATTAGCGTAGACTGTAGTTACGGGTTTAGACGGAGCCAATGGAAAAAGAGATCTTTAGTGTTACATCACTGAAAAAGGGGAGGTTAGATTTCAAAATCCTACGGGCTTCAATTACATTCCATAATAATGCAATATTAATAAAGCCGTAAATATGATATTCTATTATATGCGAGTTACAGTATATGTATTAACACATTGATTGCCCAGATCGATAGCACAAACAATTAAATAATAAACATTAAATAAAGTATTTCTCACGGCCGATTTAATTCTAAGACCTAACATCACTTTCCCTATTAGTGAAAGGACAGTATTGATTTTATATTTGCATTTGAAGTGCTACGTATTAGACCTTACCCCTTGCGTGTCCTCTCCAGCTCTCATTGGACTTTGGGCTCCATTTGCGTGTTACGGGCTAGCTAGCGAGTAACTTTGTTGCAATTTAATAGCATGATACGATTTGTAGCGGTTACGGGCTTGACAGATCAAAGCATGTGCAAGCTGCGAAGTTTCACGTTCACGTCCCGTAGGCATTTTCTGCCCATCCTGCATCTTAACCCGCAAGTCTGCAGTGGCCTGCTTTACGGGGCAAATTTAATAGCCTTAAGTCCTACTTTCAACGTTACAGGCTACGTTTTAACACCTAGCCTGAATTTAATGAGGCTGTAAGAATTATAGTAAGACTTTGAAAAAGTATTACAACGTGCTCTGTTGATGCTCCTTGATAAAAGTTCCTTTATGTATGTATATATATATATATATATATATATATATATATATATATACATATACATATATATATATATATATATATATATATAAAGAATAAAAGAGAGAGCTAGTGAGTAGTGAAACACGGGTGTGATATATTTTTGTAGTGAAAGGATCATTTTCACAGAATTTGTGATTTATGAGCCTTTCATGACTGATAAAGGGCATATTAAATCAAGATAACGAATAGAAAAAAGCAGAGAAAGAGAGAATGCTATCTCCACCAAGTCTTCATTACATGTATTAAATAGATAAATTCAAATTGTTACTTTGTTTTTAGCTCCTTTAAAGGTGTATATATAAGTTTCCTGGGTTTCAAATGTTTGGTAAGAAACAGACAGGGATTATCAGAAAAACATGTGTTATTTAGAAAAATTCAGTGTACTTACAAAGTTAAATGCAGGATAGTAAAATCCAGCTTTGCCCATCCACAGGTAGATTACATAATTAAGTAGACTGAGGAGAGACAGACATATACAGAGTATGACCTTTCTTGTAGAGATCACAGGGCATAACTGCTGATAGATGAAATTACATGTTTGGGTGGGGTCTGAGCTCACAGCTGAATCAGAGGACAAGGAGAGCGAGAGAGAGATACTATATATCCCAGGCTGCTTTGCAACACAGGGACCCCAGAGTTTGAAACAAATGTTTAGCTTTTCTCCTGATTGGCCAAAACGAATTTTGAATTGTATGCTACTCTTAGCAGGGATTTTCAGCTGTGTCAAATAACAAAAGCTGCATTTTGCAAACTGAAAAGATTTAGCAAACATCAGGGTGAGTTTGTAAATGTTTATTTTGGTATTTTTTCAGACACATTTTTTTTTTCATGCACTACTGATTTTCCTCTATCAGATGCACTCATAATACAGGAAACTTAGATATGCCTTTCAAGGACCTATAGAATTAAGGACAGGGTATCATCATATTTGGAGAAAAAAAAAGGTGAAATATATTCATATAGTGAAAAAGGTATGCAGGCAATTTCGCATAATTAGATATTACTAGTCCTCTCAGGACCTGCGGAGCCGAGAGAGCACATAATATTTGAAGAATGTATAAGAAAGAGTGAACACAATATAATCATATGGTGGAAAATGTATGTGGGTATTTTCGCAGAACTGGAGATGTATGGTGCTTTCAGGACCTCTGGACCTTACCAGAGAGTATGTGCAACACAGAAATTCCTGAAACAAATTTATATAAAAAATTAATTAAAACATAACCTTTATTAAAAAAACAATAAAATTGCGACGATTAAAATCACATATATAGTTGTGAGCGTACGAGTTGTTGCTCCCTTTGCGAGGTCCTCAGTTGCTGGCAGGGAGCGCCGAAGGCGCTCCTTGCCAGCAACTGAGGACCCTCGCGAAGCGAGGGCCTCAGTTGCTGGCATGGAGCGCCGCAGGCGCTCCTTGCCAGCAACTGAGGACCCTCGCGAAGCGAGGGCCTCAGTTGCTGGCATGGAGTGCCGCAGGCGCTCCTTGCCAGCAACTGAGGACCCTCGCGAAGCGAGGGCCTCAGTTGCTGGCTTGGAGCGCCGCAGGCGCTCCATGCCAGCACCTGAGGACCTCGCAAAGGGAGGTCTTCAGTTGCAGCAACTGCAACCCTTGCAAAAAAAAATTTACGTCGCAACACATTACGACACTCGCAAACAACATACGACACACGTTCACACACATTACGACACTCGCAAACAACATACGACACACGTTCACACACATTACGGCCTCGCAACACTCGGACGCAACTCGCGAACATTACAAAATTACAAACACAATACATACACACAGCACATACATAAAAAACTTACCTACACAAACAGGAAGCACCCAGGACCTCAAAAATGCAACTTACAACTTAATTGCACTCAAAATAAAAGAGTTTAGACACTAAATACTTTGTTAAGCGACACAAAAAATGGCCGACGAATAAAACGAAAACGAGGCTACACACGCAAACACCATACGAGACACGTTACTACACATTACGACTTCGCAAACATCGGACGCAACACGCCGACATACAAACATTTAAAACTTAACAAAGACACACAACAAACACATAAAAAGCTTACCTACAGCAAGAGGAACCAGCCAGCACCTCAAAAAAACAAGTTACACCTACATTTAAATCAAAATAAACACTTTAGACACTAATACCATCGCTAAGCGAGAGAAAAAATGGCCGACGAACAAAACGAAAACGAGGCTTCAGACGTAACTACACTACACTTACTCGCAATAATGAAACACATACTATGCGGAACGTATCACAATCATATTAAACACCATTTTGAACAGTAATACGCCTAAAATGGCGGATGGAACGCAAATTGTAAGCTGGAACGCAAATAGCGCATGCGTATTGCGTTCTAACGGTCTCACTTTCCAGAACTTTCTACAAGTTTATAAATACTGCCTATTTCCAACTAAAAAATACATTTCTCCTCAGGTGATCAACGGAGTGACTTCTGCTTTTACTTGAGAAGACAATTCTTTACTAATTTACTACTTTACATTGTGCAAATTACAACTGACAGGTAAGCTATAATATATTACATTTTATTATCAGGTCAGGTCAAACAAATAAAAAAATAAACTAGGATTTATGTAGTCATCATGTATTGCACATTTATGTGTATAGGCTCACAAAAAAAAATAAACTGAGCTTTATGTATAGTGACCTCTGACACGCACATATATGTCTATAATGTATAGTCACATGTGACACGCACATATATGTCTATAATGTATAGTCACATGTGACACGCACATATATGTCTATCATGTATACTGACATCTGACACGCACATTTCTGTGTATTGCCCCTTCATAGTGACATGTGACACGCACGTATATGTGTATAATGTATAGTGACATGTGAGACGCACATATATGTCTATAATGTATAGTGACATCTGACACGCACATTTCTGTGTATTGCCCCTTCATAGTGACATCTGACACCGACATATATGTCTATAATGTATAGTGACATGTGACACGCACATTTATGTGTATTGCCAATGCAACAAAATTAGCTTACAACAAAATCAGTAAACAACTACATTTAAATGACATTATATCTCATGTATACTAATATGTCACACGCACATATATGTGTATCATCTATAGTTACATCTCACACACACACATTTATGTGTGTTAGAAATAAATAAAAAATAAGGTTACTTATTTGAGAAGACAATTCTTTACTAATTTACTACTTTACATTGTGCAAATTACAACTGACAGGTAAGCTATAATATATTACATTTTATTATCAGGTCAGGTCAAACAAATCAAAAAATAAACTAGGATTTATGTAGTCATCATGTATTGCACATTTATGTGTATAGGCTCACAAAAAAAATTAAACTGAGCTTTATGTATAGTGACCTCTGACACGCACATATATGTCTATAATGTATAGTCACATGTGACACGCACATATATGTCTATAATGTATAGTGACATCTGACACGCACATTTCTGTGTATTGCCCGTTCATAGTGACATGTGACACGCACGTATATGTCTATAATGTATAGTGACATCTGACACGCACATTTCTGTGTATTGCCCCTTCATAGTGACATGTGACACGCACGTATATGTGTATAATGTATAGTGACATCTGACACGCACATTTCTGTGTATTGCCCCTTCATAGTGACATGTGACACGCACGTATATGTGTATAATGTATAGTGACATGTGAGACGCACATATATGTCTATAATGTATAGTGACATCTGACACGCACATTTCTGTGTATTGCCCCTTCATAGTGACATCTGACACCGACATATATGTCTATAATGTATAGTGACATGTGACACGCACATTTATGTGTATTGCCAATGCAACAAAATTAGCTTACAACAAAATCAGTAAACAACTACATTTAAATGACATTATATCTCATGTATACTGATATGTCACACGCACATATATGTGTATCATCTATAGTTACATCTCACACACACACATTTATGTGTGTTAGAAAAAAATAAAAAATAAGGTTAATTTAACCATTTAAATTTGACTCATGTATACTAATATGTCACACGTACACTTCATGTATGTGACATATGTGTGTAAACACCAACAAAAAATAAGGTTAATTGAATTCATTTACTGCAATTCAATAGATCATATAAAGCTGAATCTTTCTATTTCTTTTAATATTCAAACAGACTCTGCATCAACAGCGTCTCTCAACAATTTGCACCGTGCACTGTGAAGCACAATCCCTTTTAAAGAACACCAACAAATTTGAAGAGGTAAGATACAACAAGACATTACATGCTCAAAAGGCCATGCTTTGCTAGATGAAAAATTATAAATATACAAATAACTATTTCACTTTCTTTTTCAAACAGACACTACAAGAACACCGGCGGATTAAGATTGCCAGGAAGGCACCGTCTGTCATTACAAAACTTCTATCAAGGTAAAGTATTAAGTATAAACAAGAAAGAACCATGAGCCTTATTCAATTGCAACTTTCTCAATTGAATAGAGCTCTATATAAGCACATAATATTTTTTTATACAGAACTTTTTAGTTACTGAACTTCTAACCACAATCAAGGTTTTCAATAACTAAAAAGTTTGCTCAAGAAATATGTTATGTGATTATATAGAGCCCTCTTCAATTGGCAAAATTGCAATTCAATGAGGACCTATATGTCTTTAATGGCCAAGGGCCTCACTCAAATGTGATTTGCCCATTTCAATAGGGCTCTATATAAGCACAGAGCATATTTTTTAAAGGAAATTTTTCTTTTGTGAACACGTTCCTTTTGGATACAAGTTCACTAAATACAAAATTCCGTAAAAAATTATGCTCTGTGCTGATATTGAGCTCTATTCCATTGGTCAAAACACAATTGAATGAGGAGCTCACAATATAACAAATGCAGTAACCAAAGGCCCTCATTCAATTGCTATTTTGGACAATTAAATATGCCTATAAATAAGAACTTTTACGCCCTTACTCTATTTTAACAAATATATGTCATGTGCCTATTTACAACCCTATTCAAATTTATACATTGCAATTCAATTACGGCCTTAGAGTACTATTACATTGTAAAATATGCAATTGAATGAGGGCCAAACTATGCAACATATGGTACACACAAAGGCCCTCATTCAATTGCAATTTGCCCAATTGAATAGGGCTCTAAATAACAACATAACAATTGCTTAAAACTAAGGTTTTACTTAATAAAAAAATATCAAAAATACAGTTTTTCAATGACTACAAAATTATTTTAAATAATATGCTATGTGCTTATTTAGGGCACAATTCAATTAGCCAAATCGCAATTCAATAACACACAAACTGCTACACACAAAACAGATTTTCTTATTAAATGTTTAACAACCTATAAGCCTTACAAAGAAGCCAAAATAAGAATAACAAAAGTGTTGCGCACCTAATAGCATTGTACAAAAAATCCCACAAACACATAGGAAACTACATTAACATTCTTCTTTAATGTTTAACAACCTATAACCTGTACAATCAAGAAGAAATAAGTTTTGCACAAGTGATGCCCACCAAACAGGATTGTCAAAAACTAACACAAACACATAGCAAACTACATTAATTATATTATTTCATGTTTCACTAACTATAACCATCCCAATAAAGGTTAAATAAGTATACCACAAGTGGTGCGCACAAAACAGGATTGTACAAAAACTAACATAAACACATAGCAAAATAAATTCATATTCTTATTTAATATATCACAACCCACAAGCCTTACTAAGAACCTTAAATAAGAATAACAAAAGTCGTGGGATTGTACAGAAAGTTACAAAAAATATTTTTGAAAAAAATAACCATAAATGATACAATACAGCCTAATTCATACATTTTTAACTTATTTAAAAGACATTTCACTCAAACAACATTTTCTATTTTACATTACAACAGATACTGCGTGAAGACAATCGGACGAGGACTTTTGCCACAGGACCGGACCATCGGACGAGGACTCGGACCAGACCAGCAGACGAGGAATTTCAACACAGGACCAGACCAGCAGACGAGGAATTTCAACACAGGACCAGACCATCGGACGAGGACTTTCACCAACGGACCACAACATCGGACGAGGGATATCGCTACAGGACCACAATATCGGACGGGGGCTATCGCCACAGGACCACACCATCGGCCGAGGACTTCCAACAGAGGACCACACCATTGGACAACGATTTTGAAACGAGGACCAACAAACATTCGGATTTAAATCACACTTCAACCAAGGTAAACTATAATAAGTACTAAAGTATAAAACTAAAGAAACTGCTTTCAGTTGCATCCGTGTCAACAGAAAAATAAAATAATTAATTTACTATCTCCCTTATTTTATTTCAATTGCTACTATGCAATACATAGCTCAATAACCACATCACTTTTTTTTTAAGCAAAGAAGTTTTGCAGTCGTAAATATGTATCCACAAACAAAGTTTTTAATAAATAAAACCATTATTTTAAATAAATATGTTACATGCTTATTTACAGCAGTATTCCATTGCCCAAATTCTGAGCCACTGAAGACAGGAATTATAAATTTAACTAAATATCAATGATACATTCATGATTTGCCTTTTATTTCAACAATTGTGCACAATAATCTTTAACAGGAATTACAAATTTAAATATACACAATTACATTTATTTGTTTCCGTTTACAGATTAATATGGCTGATAACGAGACCAAAGAAGACAAGAAAAGACGTCAAACTAGAGAAAGACAAGAGAGATGGGCCGCCCAGCAGACACCGGAGGAGAAAGAAATTCGAAGAGAAAAAGAACGCAAAAGACTTGCAAATAAAAGAATATCAGCTGCAAAAATGAAAGATAGAACCAAAAAAAATAAAAAAATAATAAAGCATTTACAAACTGTTCCTAAAACATCAGATGACATTTTACAACATACCAGTCAAGACAGACCAAAAAAAACAACTACAAAAAAAAAGCATTTACAAACTCTTACTAAAAACTTACAGGACATTTCAACCGAACAAGTCCAACATATACCAAGAAAAGCTACGAAAAAAACTAAACATTTAGAACCTGTTGTTGAAACATTTCAGGACTTTTCATCTGATGAATATCAAAGTCAACATCCAATATGCGTTGCAAATTGTCCTTTAATGAAGTCTTTAGCAGTAGAGGTTCATAGTTGTGGGGACATGACTACTCAATGTCAATTTTGTGAGGCTTATTATTTTAAACAGGAGAGACCTCGAGATGGACAATTTATTAGTTGTTGTCAAAAAGGAAAGTTCAAACTTCCACAAAGGAAACAATTTCCAACCTATTTACTAAATATTATGACTCAACCTACTTTTCCAAATTACAACAATTTTAAGACAAACATAAGATCCTACAATAGTGCCATATCATTTGCATCTATGGGGGCAACATTGGCTGCTAATGTACCAGGACATGGTCCTTACTGTTTTAAAGTCCAAGGACAAATTTATCATCGGACTTCACATTTACATCCAGAGGAAGGAGAGCAAAGAAAATTCGCTCAACTATATGTCCTAGATACAATGGAAGCTGTTGACCAACGTATGCAGATGGAAGAAAATAAAAAATGCTTACCCAGTGTTTTTATAGAGCTAAATAACATTATGGACAACAATCCCTACAGTAAAGCTTACAAAAAATTGGCAGAAGTAGAAAATGAACAACTACTTCATGCACAAAGACATCAATTACCCATGCCAAAGGTTAATATGGTGCTTAAAAGAGACAGACATACTGATAAACGTCGTTATAACTTGCCAACATCAAATGAGGTTGCAATGGTCTTTCACAATGATGAAGGAGAACCACCATTTCAAAGAGACATTAGAGTATATCCCAGAAATCAGGACCAACCATTTATTAATATTAATATCTTAAGTCCAAATTTAGATCCAATGACATATCCCATCTTTTTCCCACACGGAGAAGCAGGTTGGCAACCAAAATTAACCCTTCCCAGTTACCCAAATGCTAAAGCCAGAATCCGAAATAATGTTTCTATGCTTGAATTTAAAGTTGCTCAAATTGCCATTAGAGATGATTTTAATCCCATTTTATGTGGTGGAAAACTAACACAACAATGGATTATTGATTCATATTTGCAAGTTGAGGCAAATAATTTAAACTTTATAAAATATCAACAAGATAAACTACGTGTAGAACAATATTGTGGACTCATGGACTATGTTGCTGACGTGGCTACAAGCAGAGACATGACAGCTGGCAAAGCCATCATTTTACCATCTTCCTTTCAAGGATCTCCTCGAAATATGAGAGAAAGATACAATGATGCTATGGCTATTGTGACTAAATTTGGAAAACCCGATTTATTTGTGACATTTACATGTAATCCACAATGGCCAGAAATTCATCAAAATCTACTTCTTGGACAAAGTGCTTCAGATCGACCAGATTTAGTAGCCAGAGTTTTTAAGATAAAATTAAATGAATTAATACGTGACTTTACTATAAATCAGTTATTTGGCAAATGTCTTGCTTATGTATATACCATTGAATTTCAAAAAAGAGGCCTTCCACATGCACATCTTCTCATAATACTTCAAGAGAAAGATAAATTAGATACTTCGGCCAAAGTGGATGCAGTCATAGTTGCTGAACTACCGGATCCAGAACTATATGGTAGACTATATGAGATTGTTACTCATCGCATGATTCATGGACCCTGTGGAGACCTTAATCCACAATCACCATGTATGGAAAATAATCAATGTTCAAAAGATTTTCCCAAAGATTATAGAGACAAAACATATGCCAATTGTGATGGATATCCACTTTATAAAAGAAGAGAAGGAGATAGTGCCATTATTCGTGGAAAAAAAGTGGACAATAGATATGTAGTACCCTACAATCCACATTTACTCATGAAGTACAACGCCCACATCAACGTAGAAGCCTGCACTTCCATCAAATCAATTAAATATGTCTACAAATATATTTACAAAGGTTACGATGCAGCTACTGTAGTCGTCAAAAGTGCAGACAACCCTGAAAGTAGTGAGTTAGTACATGATGAACTTGCATCTCATGTAGATGCTCGCTATGTCAGTGCGCCAGAAGCTATGTGGCGGCTTTTAAAATTTGAAATGCATGATAGATCACATGCAGTATATAGGTTAGCAGTACATTTGCCACAACGACATTTAGTCTATTTCCATTCTGGAAATGAAATGAATGCATTGGCCCAAAGTGAAGATCGTCACACTACACTAACTGCATGGTTTGCATTAAATTCCACTGATGCTCAAGCAACACAATACTTATATATTGAAATTCCATATCACTATGTTTTTGTGAATGGATTATGGAGAGCAAGAAAAACCAGAGGCAATAAAATAATTCCACGAATTTACACAGTCAGTCCAAGAGATGTTGAACGATTTTGCTTACGGATATTACTTTTAAATGTTCCAGGAGCACAAAGTTTTGAACAATTAAGAACTGTTAATGACATTGTATATGAATCCTTCCATTTAGCTGCAAGAAATAGAAACTTACTCGCTGATGATACAGAGTGGGAAAGATGTTTAGAAGAAGCAGCACAATGTCAAATGCCACGACAGATGAGAGAACAATTTGCTTTTATTTGTATCTTCTCAAATGCTCCAAATGCATTAGCTTTGTGGGAGACTTTTAAAAGTAATATGGCTGAAGACTTTTTGCGACGATACAATGAACCCATTGCACACTTAAAAGCCTTAATGGAAATTCAAGAAGTCTTTTTAACTCATGGATTAAGTTGTGCAAGTTTTAATTTGCCTGATCCAGGTCTAATAGATGACATTAACTTTGAAGACTATGACATTCAACTACAAGCAGAAAGAACACAAGAAAGACTTGCAACTTTAAATACACTACAATTGCAAGCATTTCATGCCATTAAAAATGCTATAGATGATGACATGGTGACAGAGCGTTATTTCTATCTTGATGGACCTGGCGGATCAGGGAAAACATATTTGTACAATTTATTAATGAGTTCAGTACGAGCACAAGGACAAATAGCAATGGCGTTTGCCACTACTGGAATTGCTGCACTTTTATTAGAAGGTGGAAGAACTGTTCATAGTGGATTCAAACTGCCAGTGCCTATTTTGGAAAATTCAGTGTCAGATATTCGCATGACATCCTTACAAGCAAAGAAATTGAAGAAATGTAAATTAATTATAATAGATGAGGCCACAATGATGTCATGCTATGCCCTCCAATGTATTGACCGTTTGCTTCGTGAAGTCATGGATAATATTTTTCCATTTGGTGGAAAGGTAATTTTGTTGGGTGGCGATTTTAGACAAACATTACCTGTCGTTGTACATGGAAATCGAACAGACATTATTGAAACATGTATAAAGTCAAGTACAGTATGGAAACATTTTACCCATCTTCAACTGCAACAAAATATGAGATCAGAAGGCCAAACTGATTTCAATGATTGGCTTATTAAAATTGGAGAAGGAAGAACAGAAAAAATACTACATTTACCTGACGACACTGTAGAGATCCCACCTCATATGATTTGTCAACAAGATATTATATCGGCTATATTTGAAGGGAGCATAAATAACGAAGAATATTCTGAGCTTGCCAACCAAGTCATACTGACGTGTAAAAATAAAGATGCATTAATACTCAATAATGAAATCTTAAAAAAAATTAATGCACCACAAAGAAATTATCACAGTGCTGATTCTGTACTTGCTGATGACAATGAAAGTCAGGCAAACTTTTCAACTGAATTCATTAACTCTTTAACTCCTTCTGGAATGCCACCACATATTTTGCAGCTAAAGAAAGGTGCAATTATCATGTTACTGCGAAATATGAACCCCAAAAAAGGCCTATGCAATGGCACAAGGTTAATTGTTCAACAATTAAAGGACCATTTTATAGATGCTGAAATTTTAACTGGGACCCATAAAGGAGAGAGAGTTTTCATACCAAGAATAGATTTAGCACCAAGTGAAAGTAGTCTCCCTTTTATACTTCAAAGAAGACAATTTCCCATTATTATGGCATTTGCCATGACCATTAATAAATCACAAGGTCAGACTTTCAAATCTGTGGGTATTTACTTGGAAGAACCAGTTTTTGCACATGGTCAATTGTACGTTGCGTTGTCACGGTGCAAAAATCCACAGGCTATTAAAGTTTACATTGAAAACAATGAAAGTCAAGGTGATTTATTAGAAGATGGACGTATTTTTACTAAAAACATTGTCTACTATGAAGTACTATAACTTTGCAGGATACAAACTAAAGCCATGCAAACATTTTGGAAAAACATTCAAAAATACAAAACAATTGGTTGTTTAATTCAGTCATAATTAATGGAAGTCATGTTTATGGATAATTCGCCTCACAAAATACTTGCCTTGCATTTCTATGAAAAATTATGTTAAAATGTTAAGTCACTATGTTAAGGTTTCATTCATGTTTATCGCCAGTTTATGTGCTCAGTAATGAATTACTTTAATTACGTACGGTTTAAGGAGAGTTTTTACTGTATGCCTTCCTCTACATTCAATGTATATTAAACTTAACAATTATTCTGATACAAATTGCATGTTAATACTGATTAATTTAAAGTTAAACTGTTTTTACATTCAAATGTTAATACTTTTAATTCAAAATTATGTTACAAAATGTATTTACTATGTTCCTGTTTATAATGTTCAAAATTACACAAATGTTTTGCAAAAATTCCAAAGTTACATAAAAAATAAAGTTCAATTTTAAAAATATATACTTTCAAGGTTATTCCTTACATATATTTTAAACTTCATGTTAAAATTCGGCACGTTGCAAAAAGTCTTTTTACTTTTTACTTTCCTCTGGATTCTATGTATATTAAAGTGAACAATTCTTCAGATACAAAATTCATTTTTAAAAACCATTACATCAACGTTTTACAAAAATACATCTTCATATCACAATACTTACAAGGGTCAAAAATATATTTAAATAACTAAACAACTTCACAAACATATACATCACATTGCCGTCATTTTTTGACGGGCAAGTCGCTAGTTACTAATAACAATAGGTTGTCCCTGTTACGTTAAATATTCTCCGCCTCTCACAGTACCTATTTTTTTACAACTCATAGTGGGAATATTGCAATATGGATATTAGGTATAGATATCAATGTACATATATACTGTATATACTATGAATATAAAGTGCTCAAAATATAATATTATTCTAAAGTAGACATTAAGTATGTCTACCCATATGCAAATACTTAAGGTGCTTTTAATAAAGTGCAATATATAATAAATAACAACTAATTGCAAACGTAGAATTTGTGATTTAGGGGATTTGTGATTGGGTATAGCCAGCCAGGAATCCCGAGTAATAGTAACTTTTATGAGCTTTTAAGTTCACTGCATTATCAAAAGTCCAATAATGCTGTATTGGTTAACAATTACACCATATTTGCAATGTGGTGCCCTTCAACCCACACTTCCTCCAGCCTTAGTCTATGTGGAAAATGCCATGTAGTCTCTGGGAAGTTGGACTGTCTAATTGCAGATCAGATTGAGGAAGAGGTAATGAGAGGGGATCTGCTATTCCAAGCTTTTGGATCTAAGTTGTAGTTCTATTCCCAAGCTTTCACAAAACGTAGCTTTCCTTGTGCACTTGATCCCACCAACATGCTGCACACCATTTAAATATTGCTCATTGACAGTGTTTCAAGAGGGGTAAGTGTGCTGTAGAAATCTCACCTCTGTAGTGAGTTAGTTGCTTTTATTAAAGCCAAATCAGTGACATCATAAGTAGGTGTGGTCAACATTTTGGTAAGAGGGGCAAACTACCAATTTTGTATCATGTTTTTGGCTCTAGGGACACAGACCAGGGATGCTTGCTCCAGCACTCAGGTTTATATTGTGACAGGATCACAGGTGTGTTTGTCTTCCTAGTGACTGACATCAGACCCAGAATCTTGATATTATTTTCCCTGGCTTCACTATGGAGGACGGACTCAACCTGGTCAGTGTGCACCGCAGTGGATAGAAGTTTACTCATCCTGAAGGCTAGAATGTTCCTGTATTATTTCAAGTCATTATTTAATAGTGAAATATGCCTATGACTGTTGGGGTCAGTGGGTTTTTTACCTACTTTTGAAATTACAAAAATGTGGGGCTAAAGTATGAACCTGTCAAATTGACAATTTTCGTTAGTCTAGGTGCAAGGGTGTCTTTGTGGTATTTCTAAAAGCAGGCAACATCAGATGTTTAGCTGTGTCCATATTGTATTCCCTAAACGTGTATGCAATGTTTTGTAAACCTATATGGATTGATCCATCACTGAATTGTATTGTGTATAGGAATTTTCTGTTTAATTTTTGTAGCTGTGAATTTTAAGCATCCTCTCTGCTCTGTTATCACCCTCAAAATATCTCTGTCATATCCACAATAATCAGCTTTTAAATTGTGCTAATAGGTCTTTTTTAACATCTCCTTTGCTTTGGAATGTCTGATTGGTTGCTCCTATAAGTGCTCTCTAGTTTACTTATTTTGTTCAATGTTGTGTATACTTGGCTTGGTTTTCTTGTATGATGCCACTTTGATAGCTTCAATTTGGGAGGTCACATAATTTTGAATTTATGTGGATTAAACACACATTATATTCGCACGGTTTGCATGGATTATTTTTATGTCCACTGGGCAATTCATTCCAAGAATCAATAGTCCAAGTGACGAATATTGTACACATCTGTAGTTATAGTATGTATATGTAACATGATATCATACCATAGGCACACAGGCACATGTACAAGAGTGTGTATATATGACATGCAGCCATTCATGAGAGCACATCAGGAGGAATAATATTCCACCTAGAAAAAATCCTTACAACTCTATAGAGGCTCAAAGGATATCAGTCCCCAAAAACATTCGCTCTACTTAGTTCGCCCTGGTTATATACAATTTGCTATGAAGCACATGTCAATAGCATTATTATTATTTAATATATGATTTGGCACATAACACACTGGTGCCACCGAAACCTTATTCCTTATTAGATGCAATAATGCGCATATGATACAATTACCAGTTAGGAACAGCAGGTGGCGTCTGCTGTTACGTCGCACAGGTCCACGTGATGTTATGTGGTTGCCGTGGAAATGGCAGCGCTTTTAAGATGGATCTCACAGCGTGTTCCACTTACCCTTGCAGAAGACGTCAGTTGACGTGGAAACGCGTTGGCTCTTGATGACGTAGCATGCACGTTCAGGGGCACGCTGGCATCTCTATCCACTGCAGTGTTGTGTGTATGTATACCCTCCCTGTCCGTATCCAATATTATGAATGCTGGCTTGTAAGTGAGATATGTAAGGGGGGATTCCCTACTTGAGAGCAGGCTCATACACTTACCCACATCCATATTGAGATCAGTGCTTTGCTCCCTGCTATGGCTGTAGCCAGCGAACTCTTTTAATGGCCTTATATGACAACTAGATCAAACTTGTTTTAGTTTCTTGGCCAAATTGCTCACAGGGGAATTTTGCTCTTATGATAGACCGCTCAGGAAATCCTTATATCAGGCAGAAGCTAGATAGTTAAGCAGTTTTAGGTTGAAGGAAAGTAAAAAGGGTTTATATAACAACTGTGGATCACAGCCAGATATGGAACCCCCTCTACCTATTTATTTTGAAAGTGCTTTAGATGATGCTAACTGATTTTCCAGACACTGCTGATCTAGTGCTGTATATCCCCATTCCTTAATCCAGGATATTTTTAATTGTTTTTTATTTTCGTTGTTGTGATAAAAAATGTATTAAAGATTTAATTGTTGCAATTACCCTTGTTGTTATAAGCTACACTTTGATAGCTTCCCCTTTTTTTTTACAGCTTTATGAGCCACAAAATATATGTTAATCATCTTTCAGCAAATCAGAATCGAGAATTTTACGTTTTCTAAGCAACGAATAACAGGAGGCTACTGCACTTTTACTGATTGGTTAAGATTTCAAGCAGAATGATCTGTGCATTCTGATTCTTTTCTCTTTTAAACCATGACATGGCTATATTTGTGGCCTATTCTGATTGGCTATTGAAAGAGATTATAAGTGTAAGGGTTTAGTATAAGTACACAATATAAATAACTTTAATGGGATATTTTAATCCGGAAATAGCGCCACTTAAAAGTTATAAAAATTGGTGCACTTTTATCAGTAGTAATAGAGGACAGAGACCACTGGGAGAACCAATTTAACATAGTGATTTGATGGGACAAGCCACGTTGTTACACATGAAGCATAGCAACTGAACAGCAAGTAAGTGTGGCAACGTTTTGCCAATATTGTTATACTGTTATATGTTATCTGCAGCTTCTATTATCAAGTCACAGTGTCCCTAATATCTTTCATATTGATATTTACATATATATTGATACCTCCAGTTTATTTATGATCTCTGTTTAACCCTATATTTTGTTTTTAAAAATTATTTTTTTCTTTATAGTCCTTTTTATATAGAATAATCCTATGATTATCAGTATATCCTGAATTTTTTCAGGTATATCAGTTTATTCTGATATATGAGGATTCAATACTTCATTCTTTTATTATTTTTGTATACGTTAACCCTTTATTTAGGGTACCTCTCATGACCAGATCTCTATATTGGTGATGATACTGATCTATCCTCATTCTTATATCATATAGTATTTATTTATTCTATATTGTGCACCAATTTTTATAACTTTTAAGCAGCGCTATTTTCCGGATTAAAATATCCCATTAAAGTTATTTATATTGTTTAGATAATAGTGGTGTCAAGCACCAAGGGTATAATAAGATACAGATCATACTTTTTTTTTTTTCTTCTATTTAGTATAAGTACCATGGATTTCCCTATGGAACCCCAAATAGATATATAGTATACCATAGGGGTCCATAGGGACTCCAATGGTAAGGGGTTAATGGTAGGTGCCATTGCGGTCCATGGATTCCCCTAAAGAACCATGTGGAAATAAGTTAATATTTCATAGCAGAGTGGTCCATGCTAAGGGGGTGCATTTTAAGTACCATGGTTGTCCTATAACATATATTATATATGGGGATGAGGTGTTAATGAGGGGTTCATGACCTCTCCACCCTATACACAAAGGTGTATAGATAGCCCTTGGGTATTGAAGAGTCCCAGGGGGTAACAGTGTTCTTAGGAGGTAGCAGGGCATAAGCAGAGGGATTTTTAACCTTTGCATTAATTGTTATAATTAACTGCTTCCCTTCCACAAATGCCGCAAGGAAGAGTATAGCATTAAATGCAGAGAGAGCTGTTACTTTTAACTTGTCAGCATTTGGTAATGGTGGAGCTTAAGCTGCAGGAGGTTGACTTTACATGTATGGTTTAGGCTCACTGTGAGTGCTCGCATCGATTGACCAGAACACACAGGGTTAGAGAAGATTTCTTACGGGAGCCATGTAATCACACTTTAGGTAAAATCACACATAAAGCAGGGAACATGGCTCACATGTGGAAAATAATGAGTAAACTTTACTTATAAATCTGTTCCAAGCAAGCACTTCACACCACATAAAAAACTACCAGAAATGCCTACTGATTTCACATGAGGTAGCTAAAATCATAACCCCTGAGTACCTGTCTCAATTACATTTTCAACATGGCCATCACATTGTCCCAGTAGTTAAATCTCAGCAATTCTAGGGTTACTCCTAATATCCTTGTGAGAGATTAGTTTAAAAAAAAAAAATCCTACTTGTACTTTCACCCCACATGGAGGCACAAAAAAATGCCAATGAGAAGCCTAGATGCATCACATCTGAAGCTATGAACAAGCTAACACCATTATTGTATCGGATTTGAGGTTTGATTCCTCATATTCGAAACTGTTAAGGGTTTAATGCCACTTTCATGAGCCAGGGGCTCCCTAGAATCCCCCTAAAATTGCCCTCAAAACCTGAGAACCCTTGTAATTACCTATCCTGTGACACCCTCCAGCAATGATGAATGAAGCCCTGTCCTCAATCTTCTACCCTGGATAAGCTCACAATCCATGTTGATTGAAGAATCCGACCGCTATAGTTTTGATGGAAACCCATGATCCTCATCTTCCAGCCCTTCTAAATGGGCCACCACCTAAAAAAACCTGCCATGCTAAAAAATTCAAAATACTACTTCTAATGGAGATCCACCTATGAGGAGCTCCTACGGCCTTAAACAGAGATTTGAAGGTTTCTAATTGGCTGAAACATATGGCAATCATATTTCAGTCATTCAGAATTGAGTATTTGATGACACCCTGCTCAATTTTGGAAATTACAGGAAAGCACGTCAAAAGCATTAGTCAGCACAGGAGCTTAATATATGAGGAGCTCCATAAATAGTAGTTATTTGTTTAAGATGGAGGCCCATTTTAAAGGGCTGAAGATGAGAACTAAGGGTTTCAGTCACGGTATAGGGTCAATGATAAGTACCACGGGGGTCCGTTAGGGATCTCCATGTACAGGGGCTAATTTTAATTGCCACGTGTATCAGCCAAGGTCCTCCTTGACAGGGGGGTTACTTTTAGATGCCACAGCGATCTGGAGATGAAGGGGGTTAATATTGCATGCCATGGGGGTTCATAGCGACCCTGATGGTTATAGATGATTAAAACATGGGGTTCCATGGAGACCCCCATGTATAGGAGTTAATTATATTTCCCATGGGGGTCCATAGTTATAGTGATATTTACCATGGTGATCTATGGAGACCATAGTGTAGGGGTTAATGTTAGGTGCCATGGGAGGTCTATAGGGACCCCCATGGTTATACTTTATATGGGGATCCCAGGCTCATAGAGTGGGAAGGGGAATCCCTGCTCATAGCGCATAGGAAGGAGAAATTCTTTGAGATCCCCTTGATTCCCCATAAGAAGGGTCATAGCGCCCCTTCAATAGTTTTTGTATTATTATTTGACCCCTTCACTGTCATGGAAAGGGGTTTATATAGATAATAGCGATCGGGGAAGAGGTTAGGGTTGTCATGTGTTCACTTAGTGAGTACCATTCACTAGCATTTCTATGGAGACGACTGAGCTTCAGACTCTGAGTCATTTGCTAGCAGGCTGCAAGCACATGGTAGGGCTAGAAAAAACATTCTTGATTTAAACATCCTTTAGTTTAAGGTGATTGTTTTTGAAAGAAACCATTTAATGGCTCCCTAGCTATCGAAACCAGTATGAGGGAGTCTTTTCTCAATGGTATATGATGACATGAAATGGAGGTCCAATAGTAGCAAACACTTGTAAGGGTTTGTTATGGGAGGGGTGTAATATCTATGTAGCTCCCTACTCGGAAAGTTCACTATCAAAATTCCTTATGGAAGTCCTGTAATCAATCCCAAAGTATATTTTTAGGAGAACAAAACTTAAATTTTGGGGCAGTAACCACATTTTAATAGCCTGCTAAAATGTACTGTTAAATTGAAATATATTAACACTTGCATACTCACTCACACTTACCATCATCTACCTTCCCTATTTATCCTCACTTCTTTATAAAATAGTTTATCATCTCTGGGATTATCCCTCTTCAAAATTGTATAATCTTGTAGAAAGGAATATACCTATTGTTTTAATCATGTGCTTGAAAGGACACAGAAGAGGTAGCAATTATGGACAGTAAAGTTCCAATGAAAATATGACATTTTGCAATTGGAAGTTCTTTAAAGAAACACCATCTAGTAATAAAAAATAGCTTTGTTTTTCCTAAATTTTTATTTAGAGGGTGGAGAGTCATATGGAAAATATGTTTACATTTTAAAAACTAATCAATAATTAACTTGGAAATTGTGATTTTAGTTTAGCCCTTGAAGCTCTCCCACAAGAAGTTGCATAAATTGTAAGGCTGGATCTGTAACTGTTACACATTATATTATAGATTTACACTGTCTTTAAAGGAGAGTGTAGTGGTGTGGTGGCAAGTATTCTGTTTTAAATAAAAACATTCCCTTGGTAAATTATAGGTTTGATTGCCTTCCCATTGTTTTTTTTTGTACTTTTATTGTTTATATATATCAATAATATGTGTGCTAATACATACATTAGTCACCTTAAAAAAAACAATTGGAACATATTGATTTAGCACCAATAACATACCTACACACTCTGTGTTGTATTTATAAAAGTTAACCTAATTTTATTATTCGAACTACATATATATTGAATCATTATGTGAACTTGATATATATTTTTTTAAATAAACAAAAAACAAGACAATTACATCATATTGACATTCGCTTTATTACATAATATAAACAAAATAATTTAGAAAACAGTAAAAAAAAATATCAGTCTGTCTGTGTGGGGTTTTGAACCAAAGACTTCAGCACCAGATTTCAGCATTAGCTACTGTGCAATCTGGCCAGTTGCCACATTTGCTGAGACAATATAATGGTTCTAATTAATATTGCTCATAACGCAATAAATTCAGCAACAATTTTAAAAATTAAAATACTTTTTCGCATGCTTTTCACCCTCTACCTAATGGTGCAGAGAACATATGGGGAATTTTGTGGTCCTTTAATAGCAACCTTTTGCATTGGGTTTTTGAGGTATTTTTGGCAAAAAACAGCCACCTAGTTTATTACAAAGACAATGTGTGATGTTATGTTTTTAAACTCTATATAACAATTTAGTTGTAGCCAGTTCATAGGGAGTTAACTGCATTTGGAATGTTTTGATGTCATCTGTAACTGTCATGCTGTGAGTAAGTTTGCTCTGAGGGTTGATACATAAAAAATAGGTATATCTGTCATTTTAGAGAAAGATAGAGATAAAAGCATTTATTATTTTGCCAAACCTGCTTTTTGCCTCCTGTGCTCCTGAGGTCCTGAACTGATGTTCTAGCCTGAACAAGTCAGAAATGCTGAGACCGTATGAACCCAGACCATCCAGGGGTCACCCTATACTAGTAAGCAGAAGGGTTAAGGGGTGAACATGCGCCCCTCACTCCTGGAGTCGTAACAGTATTGACCAGTGAATATCTAGCCTCTATTGTTACCATAGAAGCTATATTCATCAAGAAGTCCTTAATCTATTAATGATGTTTTTAGATACTTAAAGGGTACCATTTTGGTGGGAGGATCTTTTGATTGACAACACTTCGTACTTTAAAGATGTTATCAATTACTTAATGGCATTGTTAGTAACTGATAGTTATATAGTATCTCTAAAAGTTAGAATTTTTACATCATGCCATAACTGGGATTTTTGCCTTGGCCTTTATGTATTAATTATGTCATTGGCTTATATAGCCAAGTTTAATTCTTTAAATAAATAATAGTAGTTAGCATGTTATTATAATTGCAGAATTTGACAGTGCTAACATTTTCCAGAGTCCCTTGCCACACATTGTCAATCTCCAGAACCCTTTATTAATGAACACTTTTGTCAATTACAAACATCAATATCCTATGATCTGCCCAGGAATATTAGATCATGCCATTTAAAATGAAAATACAATGTTCAATGATCTGGGACCAACTAAAATTATAGGTATCAATGTTTATCTCACAGAAGAAATATTCCTTGCATGATGTGTCATTCAACAGAGCAGATATAGAGAAAGTTATAAATCTTCTCAACAATGTCATAACAGAAAACTATTGAATGATGATATTACAAGGGACAGTGAATGTATCTGATGTGTTCTGCACCATCAGGTAGATGCTTGATACACATGTGAGAAAGCTGTTTATTTTTATTTTTTTAATCTGACCATAAGTAAACTTTAAATAATAGTATTTTTAGTTGTTGTTTGTATAGCCATTGACGTTACACAAACAACAAGATTGGAATCTGTAATTGCGACATATCCCATTTGAGTTATATTGATGTTATACCATGCTAGAATATAACATTTCTAGTGGTTAAAATACTATTTAAGCAACTCCCCCCAAGAAGTTGATGGAGGTGGAGACTTCGGGTAGCTGTGGTCTCACATTGAAGCACAACAAAATGCTCCAGCATGAAGCGTGTGTTGCAGCCACCTATCCTGTGAGAGGGGCAGGCGTGCTTTATCTGACAGAGGAGTGTTTAGGCTGCATTGATCCTTTTTAGATCTTGCACCTTATTTGTCAGAAGGAGAAGGAAAGTCTTGTGGCCAACAAGCACAGCGTTTGGAGCCAATGGTACCATTTATAGTTCTTCCGGGCCGCCTTGGTGGAGAACCCAGAAAAGGTTTGGTGGAAACATATAGTTGTGATGGAGGTGCACTTCTATGTGTCTGTCTGAAGCATGGGGATTGTGGGAGATTATTCCAACCTCATACAACTAAGCATTGTTAAAACTTGAACTTAACATTGTAATCATAAAACATACAACAAACGTTTTAAGCAGCATTACAGATTCTTTGGGCTGTAATTATATTGCTTTTCTTGGAAATGGGATGTATGCTTGAAAGATTATTTTTAAAGGAAAGGACTGGCTTTGAAGTGGAATCATAATAACTGTGCTGGTTGGGCTCTTCTGAAGCAGCATTGCAGGTTCCTTGTGCTGTAATTCAATTATTAGCATGTCAATGTTATATGCTTTCCATTTTCTGACATTTAGTTCAACTGTAAGTTCAGAACATTTTGAAAGAAAGGATAGTTTTTGAATTGGAATCGTAATAGCAGTGCTGGACTCCTCTGAAGCAGCATTGCAGATTCCCTGCGTCGTGATTGTGGGATATTAATCCAACCTCATAAAAGTAAGCATTGATAAAACTTGAACTCAACATTTGAATCATAAATCACAGAGCCAATCGTTTTAAGAAGTATTACAGATTATTTGGGCTATTGTCATATTATTTTTCTTGGAAATTGGATCTATATATGTGACAATTTATTCTCAGAAGAAAGGACTGGCTCTGAATTAGATTAATAATAGTCATGTTGGGCCCTTCTGAAGTTCAAATATTGGAACTATGATGAAGATACATTTCCCTGTGGTCTGAAGTATGGGAGCTGCATTGCCATCACTGCATATTGAATTTCTGCAGGAGCTGAGAAGAGCAATATAGGCCCTCACAGAAGCAGCTATGCTGTAACTAATCTTATTTGATAATCAGCTTGACTATAAACCAGGTTGAATTGAATTTTATTTCGTATAATATATATGTAAATGGGAATCTGGGCATTGTATTCTTGATTACATATTGATGTATAATTTATACTTGCTAGTGTAGAAACGTGTAATCGGTGCTTTTATAGAAGCAGCTTAGTTTGTAGATCTACAGACTTTTTGTGATTCTAACTCCCTGGGTTATGACTAAATGGTTTATTTAGGAAACAGTGATTTAAAAAGTTGAAGGAAATATGTCAATTCTAATATGTCTTTTCATATGTTCAGATGAAATAATTGAAGTTAAAATGTATAAATGGCAATTTGTAATATGAAGTGTTGGCTTAAAATAGAATTAGCTTTAAATGTTGAACTGTATGCAATATCCATATATGGAAGGATGGGGAAATATTTACAGTGCCTTGCAAAAATATTCACCTTCCTTTACTTTTTACCTATTTTGTTACATTACAGCCTTAAATTCAATGTTTTGTTAATCTTAATTTTATGAGATGGATCAGAACACAATAGTCTAAGTTGGGGAAGTGAAATGAGAAAAATATATACATAAAACATTTTTTAGAAATAGAAAACAGAAAATTGGCATGTGCGTATATCACATAATTAGTGAAATGATGTCCACCTGTGTGCAATCTCCGTGTCATATGATCTGTCATTACATATATACACCTTTTTTGAAAGGACCCATAAGCTGCAACACCTAAGCAAGAGACACCACTAACCAAACACTGCCATGAAGACCAAGGAACTCTCCAAACAAGTAAGGGACAATGTTGTTGAGAAGTACAAGTCAGGGTTGGATTATAAAAAAATATCCAAATCTTTGATGATCCCCAGGAGCACCATCAAATCTATCATAACCAAATGGAAAGAGCATGGCACAACAGTAAACCTGCCAAGATAGAGACGCCCCCCACCAAAACTCACGGACTGGGCAAGGAGGGCATTAATCAGAGAGGCAGCACAGAGACCTAAGGTAACCCTGGAGGTGTAGAGACTGGAGTATATGTACATAGGATGACAATAAGACGTACGCTCCATAGAGTTGGGCTTTATGGCAGAGTGGCCAGAAGAAAGCCATTACTTTCAGCAAAAAACAAAATGGCACTTTTTGAGTTTGCGAAAAGGCGTGTGGGAGACTCCCAAAATGTATGGAGGAAGGTACACTGGTCTGATAAGACTAAAAATGAACTTTTCAGCCATCAAAGAAAACGCTATGTCTGGCGCAACCTCAACACATCACAACACCCAAAAAACACCATCCCCACAGTGAAACATGGTGGTGGCAGCATCATGCTGTGGGGATGTGTTTCAGCAGCCGGGACTGGGAAACTGGTCAGAGTAAGGGGAAAGATGGATGGTGCTAAATACAGGGAAATTGTTGAGCAAAACCTGTACCACTCTGTGCGTGATTTGATGCTAGAATGGAGGTTTACCTTCCAGCAGGACAATGACCCCAAACACACTGCTAAAGCAACACTTGAGTGGTTTAAGGGGAAACATGTAAAAGTGTTGGAATAGCCTAGTCAAAGCCCAAATCCAATAGAAAATATGGGGTCAGACTTAAAGATTGCTGTTCACAAGCACAAACCATCCAACTTGAAGGAGCTGGAGCAGTTTTGCAAGGAGGAATGGACAAAAATCCCAGTGATAAGACGTGGCAAGCTCATAGAGATTTATCCAAAGCGACTTGGAGCTGTTATTGCCGCAAAAGGTGGATCTACAAAGTATTGACTTTGTAGAGGGGGTGAATAGTTATGCACATTGACTTTTTCTGTTATTTTGTCCTATTTGCTGTTTGCTTCATAATAAAAAAAAAATCATCTTCAAAGTTGTGGGCATGTTCTGTAAATTAAATGATGCAAATCCTCAAACAATCCATGTTAATTCCAGGTAGTGAGGCAACAAAACACAAAAAATGCCACAGGGGTGAATATTTTTGCAAGGCACTGTATTTGAATGATTTGAGAGACATAGATTTCTTTTTTATG
Organism: Discoglossus pictus; assembly: GCA_027410445.1. Lineage (NCBI taxonomy): Eukaryota > Metazoa > Chordata > Amphibia > Anura > Alytidae > Discoglossus > Discoglossus pictus. The sequence goes on from CM050163.1 coordinate 119,045,294, forward strand.
TTTGTGTTTTTATATTTTTGGTCAATGTAGTAATTCTTTATATAATTGATTATGTAATTTTTATTTGTTTCATTAGATTTATATATGTCTTGAGTTTTGAGCTTTCAAATATATAGGTTTAAATAGAGGTTTTATGAGAAAATTGGTACATTTTCTTCCATTTCTCTTTTGGCTCAGTTAAATTTATGGATAAATATATAAGGAAATCTCTGGACCTTCTAGAAATGGCAGTTTCATGTTCCAATAGAACAGAAAAAAAGACTCCATTATTGAAGGAACACACAGAGTCTAAAGAATCAAAAGAGCAGAAAGAACGTAGGCAACAGTTTGATATTTTTATGGAAATGACACTAGAAAAATCTATGCCTGTAATTGAAAATTTACATTCAGGGTTAACATTTTTTTAAGGAAGAATTAAGAACTATTACCGGTACTCAGAGAATTGTCCAAACAGAACAAATAATCTCAGAACCTGAAGATAGGACATTTGTCCAGCACAAACAAATACACATTTTATTACACCAGAATAATAGTCTTCTAAATAAAATTGAGGACATAGAGAATAGAAGCAGACATAATAATGCTAGATTGGTTGGATTACCAGAATAAGTTAAGAGGCATAATTTAATCAGTTTTGTTGCCATAGAATTACCAAAGTTAATATATATGATTTCTAATACACAACATCTATTAATTGCTAGCAAACATAGGATTGGTCCTGAAAAAAAAACATCTGATGATTTCCTGATTAATAGGACAGTATTAATAAAGTTGTGACATTTTCAGGAAAAATAACAATTGATGCAATGTTATCGGAAAATAGATAGTATTTCCAAACTTAGGCTTTTCAGGCTTTTTACTCAGTAGAGTTTCTTGAAGAAGACAAGACTATTCAAAGTGTTGTAGAATTATTTTTGATAAAGGAGTTTGCATTACTCTATCATGCTAAATTATGGATAGAAACATAATATAACACATTGATAAAGCAGCCGAAGTTCTCAAATATTTTTAAAAAAGGTGAAGATAATAAAATTAAACTTTGAATTGAGATTTTAAGAATAATGCTGGTTATTGTAAAACTGTTTTGCCCCGCAGCTGAGAGGAAAATTGAGAGGGGAAGGTGGATGTATTGTTGTATAATGTACTTTGAGTTGTCCATTTGCATATTATGTGTAAAATAGTAGCATGCCATGTAGAAGATATTAACTCTCCGATTAAGCGTAAGGCAATTTTGTCATCTTTGAAAAAGGCAGATGTGGATATTGCACTCTTTCAGGAAACTAATTTAAATATCAAAGAACATTATAAATTGCAAAGACATTGGGTTAAAGAGGTTCTTTTTACAAAAGAAAAAGAGAGGGTTTGCAATTTTATTTAGAAAATGCTTGATTATAAGATTAAACACTAGAATTAGATAAAGAAGGATGTTTTATCATTATTCAACTTATTTTGTGATAACCTAAAATAATATTTATGCCCCCATCAAGAACCACAGGCTTTTTTGATAAATTGGTAACGAGATTGCTTTTGCTTAATGATATTCTATTGATCATTGGAGGAGATTTCAATTTGGCCCCTATAGCCAACTTAGATCGATTGAGAATTGTTAAATCTGATAAACAGGTTTTGAAATTATGGAAATATAGTAAATAGGAAATCAGACAAAACTGAATCCTATAGAGAAAGATTATACGTGTTTTTTCAAATCTTCTAAATCTTTTTCACGTATTGATTTTTTTTTTTATGTAATCACATTTAGTAGATAATTGAGAAATGTCAAATTAATTACACTGCTATTTCAAACCATGCACCGATACAACTTATAGCCTCATTAAATTAGAATCCGTTGTTCCCTCGGTCCTCACAAAAGTCATCTTAGTGCTGTTTTCGAGTACCGATTCCTCAATATGTTCCTTGCAGCCGCATTTGCAAGATGGCACCCAAAAATGGCTGAAAAAAGGCTACGCGTGAGCTATGTAGTAACACGCAGCCATAAGTCTATGGGGTGAAGCTGGGACCTCGGAAGAATCCCTACGGGCACAAAAAAGTGCCTGCAAGGGCTACTAAAGGCTATATGTGCTGCCTCGGAGCAGCCCGACTCCAGCATCTAATGCTCCCTAAACACATCCCCATGCTGCAGGGGTCCCTATCAGGGTCCCCGCAGCCACCCCATATTGACCCTTGCAGCAGAGTGTCCCAAACGGTCTCGATTGGGACCCCGGTTTCATTAAAAAAATTCTAAATTCCTCCCACGGGTCCTCAAAGGGCCCGCTGCACACCATTAGCCAATCCCGGCCGTGGGGGTACTGTAGGTATCCCACCAGGCACCTAAAATTAACCCCATCACTCTTGGGGCTCCATACAGAGCCCCATGAGCCCTTAATTATCCTTGTCACTCATGGGGCTCTATACAGAGCCCCATGACCCTCATAAGCCTCTATTCAACCCCATCAGTCCAATAGGGGTCTATATAGACCCCTATAGGACACCAATTAACCCCTATAATGCCACTATAAGTATACCCCACTAACCCTAACTAGACGCCATTAACCGAGACTAAACCCCTTAAACCCTTTCTGGACCCAATAACCATAACTGGGCCAATCTAACACTATCTGGGCCTATTTAACCCCATCTAGACCTATTTAACCCCACCTAGTTCTATGTAAGCCTATCTAGTCCTATGTAACCTTAACTGGGCCTATCTAACCCTAACTGGGCCTATTTAACCCCAAATGTTCACAGTAAACCCCATACTACCCTATTAACCCTTACACTACCTACCCAACTCCTACCCTACACTATTAACCCCCCTCGACCCGGTTAAACCCTATACTACCTACCTACCACCCTGAGAAATAAACTATTAACCCACTAATTACAGGACATTACCAATATAAAAAAAGTACTGTACCTCAAATAAAAAAAATACTCTACCACAAGCTATCAAGAATTAAAAAAGCTAAATTACCACAAAAAACATACATTACAGACAATAAAACATACAATAATAAATACATGACAGACAATAAACATTCAATTAAACCCCTAACTACATTCCATTGACCCCCTAACTACAATCAATTTAACTAAACCCTAAATATATTCAATATAACCTAACTACATACATTAACCCCCTAAATACATTCTAAATAACCTAACTACATACATTTACCCCCTAAATACATTTAATGAACTGCTAATTATATTCTACTAGCGACTTGCCCGTCAAAAAATGACGGCAATGTGATGTATATGTTTGTCAAGTTGTTTAGTTATTAACATATATTTTTGACACTTGTAAGTATTTTAATATGAACGTGTATTTTTGTAAAATGTTGATGTAATGGTTTTTTAAAATGTAATTTGTATCTGAAGAATTGTTAACTTTAATATACATTGAATGAATAGGAAAGCAAAAAGTAAAAAGCCTTCTTGAAACGTTGCGAATTTTAACATGAAGTTTAAAATATATGTAAGCAATAACCTTCAAAGTATATATTTTGAAACTTTAACTTTATTTTTTATGTAAGTTTAGAAGTTGACAAAACATTTGTATAATTTTGAACAATATAAACAGTAACATAGTGAATACATTTTGTAACCTAATTTTTTATTAAAAGTATTAACATTTGAATGTAAAAACAATTGACCTTTAAATTAATCAGTATTAACATGCAATTTCTATCACAATAATTGTTAACTTGAATATACATTGAATGTAGAGGAAGGCATACAGTAAAACTGCTTAAAACGTACGTAATTAAAGTAATTCATTACTGAGCACATAAACTGGCGATAAACATTAATGTAGTTAGTAATCTTAAGATAACAGACAATATTTACATTGTGACTTAAAAGGTGCTTGACCTGTTAACATCCACTTTGTAATCTGTTGAATGAAATAACTTGCAAATATAGGGCCCTATTAAATTCTCCCTCGTAGTTCTCTCGGTGCTCGCAAAAGGCAGTTTTCCTGCTGTTTGCGAGAACCGAATCTCTCGCAGCCTGCTTTACGATATGACTGCGAGAAAATGGCCGAGAATAGGCTCCGAGAGAGCTACGTAGCCTTAAATCTATGCACGAGTCTCGCATATCGTAAGAATCCCTACGTGGACAAAAAGTCCACGCAAGGGATCCGAAAGCCTCTACGTGCTGCCTCGGAACAGCCCGAGACAGCAGCGTGAGGCTCCCCCCTGCACCCTATACACATCCCCATGCTGCAGGGGTCTCTATCAGGACCCCTGCAGCACCCCCACATTAACCCCTTGCAGCGGGGGTCCCCGATCTGCATAGATCAGGCCCCCCGCTGCATTTAAAACTTTTAAATTCCCCGCCGCGGCTCCTTAAAGGGACCGCGGCACACTATTACCCAATCCCGGCCGCGGCACTTAAAATTAACCCCCCTCTATGCTGGGGGTCCCCATCGGGACCCCCGAAGTGTCCCCATATAAACCCCCTGCAGCGGGGGGCCCCGATCGGCACCGATCGTGACCCTGCTGCAATTCAATTTTAAATTTCCCGCCTCGCGGGTCCTCAAAGGACCGTAAAGGTCCTGAAAGGACTCGCACTAAAAATAATAACCCCAGGCAACTATAATTACCCCATTAACTCATGATGGTCAATACAGACCACCATAAGGCCTAAATTAACCCATTAACTCATGATGGTCAATCCAGACCACCATAAGGCCTAAATTAACCCATTAACTCATGATGGTCAATCCAGACCACCATAAGGCCTAAATTAACCCATTAACTCATGATGGTCAATCCAGACCACCATAAGGCCTAAATTAACCCATTAACTCATGATGGTCAATCCAGACCACCATAAGGCTCTATTTAACCCATTAACTCATGGTGGTCAATACAGACCACCATAAGGCTCTATTTAACCCATTAACTCATGGTGGTCAATACAGACCACCATAAGGCTCTATTTAACCCATTAACTCATGGTGGTCAATCCAGACCACCATAAGGCCTAAATTAACCCATTAACTCATGATGGTCAATCCAGACCACCATAAGGCCTAAATTAACCCATTAACTCATGATGGTCAATACAGACCAGCATAAGGCTCTATTTAACCCATTAACTCATGGTGGTCAATCCAGACCACCATAAGGCCTAAATTAACCCATTAACTCATGATGGTCAATCCAGACCACCATAAGGCCTAAATTAACCCATTAACTCATGATGGTCAATACAGACCAGCATAAGGCTCTATTTAACCCCATCAGTCCCATAAGGGTATATTATTACCATTATGGGCCTGTTACAACCCAACATTAACCACATAAGTGCCATGATGGTCCTCAAGGACCATCATGACACTAACTACAAACACTACACTATAACCCCCAATAAACCATTTAATCTAAACTAACCCCCCTCTACACTAATCTATTAACACTTACACTACCTACCTACACTACCTACCCCCTAATAAACCTCCCCAACACTCTAATTACAAAAAACAAAAAACCTACAGCACAGAAAACAAAAAACCTACAGTACAAAAAACAAAAAAACCTACAGTACAGAAAAAAAAAAAATTACAACCCCACCCCCCACTACAGAAAACAAAAAAATACATTACAACCCCACCCCCCACTACAGAAAATAAAAAAATTACACACCTGAAAAGGAAAGACAGATAAACACAATACAATACATACATATAATACATTAAATACATTACATACAATACATGACATTACATATAATATATTACATATAATATATTACATATAATATATTACATATAATATATTACATATAGTCCTAATCAAATACCCCCTATCTATCTAACATACAATCTATTTAATTTAAAATAAATCCTAACTATATCAAATACATCCCCCTATCTATCTAATATACAAAAAATCCTAACTACATACACAGACCCTTATTCTAAACTAAAATAAAATAATTACAGTCCTAACTACATACACAGACCCTAATTCTAAGCTAAAATCAATAAATTAAGACCACTTACCTTTAAGATGTTGCTTCAGATCACTAACCTATGGGTCAAACAAAAAATAAAAATTAGTACAAAACATTAAAATCAAATAAATAAACATTCTATACATTCTAAATATTCAACTCACCTTTACAGCATGTCCAGTCACTGTTTAGCTCTTCCGGCGCGGCCCTGTTAAAAAAAAAACACAATACATGAATACATGAATACAATATATAAACAATAAATAAAATACACAAATAAACATCTAAATATACATTTAACTTACCTCCCCGCGATGTCCCCGGCCTTCTCTCCTTCAGCCCCGGCTGGGCCGCGGAACCATCCGCGCTCTAAAAAAATAAAATAAAAAAAACTAACGGAGGTCTGCACTGGCAGACCTCCCCGACGCTACTGAACCTCCCGGAGTCGTTTCCGGGAGGAAATTGGCATTGGCGGCTTGTGATTGGCTGAAAAAGCTGTCTATCAATTTCAGCCAATCAAAAGTCGTCAATGTGTGAGCAAATCAGGATGGGATACACCCCAATATCCCACCCTGATTGGCTAAAACACTTGTCTATCTTTATGGGAACCAATCACAACGCTCAGATGCCTTCAGCCAATCACTATGGGATACACCCCCACGGAGTGATTGGTAGAAGACATCTGCGCATCCTGATTGGCTCCTACATTGACGACTTTTGATTGGCTGACAGCTTTTTCAGCCAATCACAAGCCGACAATGCCAATTTCCTCCCGGAAACGACTCCGGGAGGTTCAGTAGCGTCGGGGAGGTCTGCCAGTGCAGACCTCCGTTAGTTTTTTTTCTTTTTTTTTTTTAGAGCGCGGATGGTTCCGCGGCCCAGCCGGGGCTGAAGGAGAGAAGGCCGGGGACATCGCGGGGAGGTAAGTTAAATGTATATTTAGATGTTTATTTGTGTATTTTATTTATTGTTTATATATTGTATTCATGTATTCATGTATTGTGTTTTTTTTTTTAACAGGGCCGCGCCGGAAGAGATAAACAGTGACTGGACATGCTGTAAAGGTGAGTTGAATATTTAGAATGTATAGAATGTTTATTTATTTGATTTTAATGTTTTGTACTAATTTTTTATTTTTTGTTTGACCCATAGGTTAGTGATCTGAAGCAACATCTTAAAGGTAAGTGGTCTTAATTTATTGATTTTAGCTTAGAATTAGGGTCTGTGTATGTAGTTAGGACTGTAATTATTTTCTTTTATTTTAGAATAAGGGTCTGTGTATGTAGTTAGAATTTTTTGTATATTAGATAGATAGGGGGATGTATTTGATATAGTTAGGATTTATTTTAAATTAAATAGATTGTATGTTAGATAGATAGGGGGTATTTGATTAGGACTATATGTAATATATTATATGTAATATATTATATGTAATATATTATATGTAATATATTATATGTAATGTCATGTATTGTATGTAATGTATTTAATGTATTATATGTATGTATTGTATTGTGTTTATCTGTCTTTCCTTTTCAGGTGTGTAATTTTTTTATTTTCTGTAGTGGGGGGTGGGGTTGTAATGTATTTTTTTTGTTTTCTGTAGTGGGGGGTGGGGTTGTAATTTTTTTTTTTTCTGTACTGTAGGTTTTTTTGTTTTTTGTACTGTAGGTTTTTTGTTTTCTGTGCTGTAGGTTTTTTGTTTTTTGTAATTAGAGTGTTGGGGAGGTTTATTAGGGGGTAGGTAGTGTAGGTAGGTAGTGTAAGTGTTAATAGATTAGTGTAGAGGGGGGTTAGTTTAGATTAAATGGTTTATTGGGGGTTATAGTGTAGTGTTTGTAGTTAGTGTCATGATGGTCCTTGAGGACCATCATGGCACTTATGTGGTTAATGTTGGGTTGTAACAGGCCCATAATGGTAATAATATACCCTTATGGGACTGATGGGGTTAAATAGAGCCTTATGGTGGTCTGTATTGGCCATCATGAGTTAATGGGTTAATTTAGGCCTTATGGTGGTCTGGATTGACCATCATGAGTTAATGGGTTAATTTAGGCCTTATGGTGGTCTGTATTGACCACCATGAGTTAATGGGTTAAATAGAGCCTTATGCTGGTCTGGATTGACCATCATGAGTTAATGGGTTAATTTAGGCCTTATGGTGGTCTGTATTGACCACCATGAGTTAATGGGTTAAATAGAGCCTTATGGTGGTCTGTATTGACCACCATGAGTTAATGGGTTAAATAGAGCCTTATGCTGGTCTGTATTGACCATCATGAGTTAATGGGTTAATTTAGGCCTTATGGTGGTCTGTATTGACCACCATGAGTTAATGGGTTAAATAGAGCCTTATGGTGGTCTGTATTGACCACCATGAGTTAATGGGTTAAATAGAGCCTTATGGTGGTCTGTATTGACCACCATGAGTTAATGGGTTAAATAGAGCCTTATGGTGGTCTGTATTGACCACCATGAGTTAATGGGTTAAATAGAGCCTTATGCTGGTCTGTATTGACCACCATGAATTAATGGGTTAATTTAGGCCTTATGGTGGTCTGTATTGACCACCATGAGTTAATGGGTTAAATAGAGCCTTATGCTGGTCTGTATTGACCATCATGAGTTAATGGGTTAATTTAGGCCTTATGGTGGTCTGGATTGACCATCATGAGTTAATGGGGTAATTATAGTTGCCTGGGGTTATTATTTTTAGTGCGAGTCCTTTCAGGACCTTTACGGTCCTTTGAGGACCCGCGAGGCGGGAAATTTAAAAATGAATTGCAGCAGGGTCACGATCGGTGCCGATCGGGGCCCCCCGCTGCAGGGGGTTTATATGGGGACACTTCGGGGGTCCCGATGGGGACCCCCAGCATAGAGGGGGGTTAATTTTAAGTGACGCGGCCGGGATTGGGTAATAGTGTGCCGCGGTCCCTTTAAGGAGCCGCGGCGGGGAATTTAAAAGTTGTAAATGCAGCGGAGGGCCTGATCTATGCAGATCGGGGACCCCCGCTGCAAGGGGTTAATGTGTGGGGGCTGCGGGGGTTCCTATGGACCCCTGCAGCAAGGTGTTCATGTGAGGACACTTCGGGGGTCCCGACGGGGACCCCCGCATTGAGGGGGGGTTAATTTTAGGTGCCGGGGGGGGTATTCGGAGTACCCCCACGGCAGGGCTTATGTGGGGGACTGCCGCGGAGGTCCCTTTTAGGACCCCCGCAGCAATTGATGAGGAGTGGGAGCCTGCGATATCATCTCGCAGGCTGTCACTCCTCATGTACATTTACGCAGTGTAGATACGTACGGCCCTGCTGCGTAGCTCATACGTTGCTCGCAGCAGGGCTAATTTAATAGCATTGTAAGTTAGAGAAACTTTGCAGTACGTAGGGCTTAAGTAGAAGCCTCTTATTTACGAGGCTGGAATTTAATAGGGCCCATATTTTTTAAACTTGTAACATTAGAAACATTAACATAGTGACTTAACATTTGAACATAATTTTTACTAACAATGCAAGGCAAGTATTTTGTGAGGCGAATCATTCCTAAACAGTACTTTCATTAATTATGACTGAATTAAACAACTAATTGTTATGTATTTTGCAATGGTTTTAAAAAATGTTTGCATCTTGAATTTGTATCCTGCAAAGTTATAGTACTTCATAGTAGACAATGTTTTTAGTAAAAATACGTCCATCTTCTAATAAATCACCTTGACTTTCATTGCTTTCAATGTAAACTTTAATAGCCTGTGGATTTTTGCACCGTGACAACGCAACGTACAATTGACCATGTGCAAAAACTGGTTCTTCCAAGTAAATACCCACAGATTTGAAAGTTTGACCTTGTGATTTATTAATGGTCATGGCAAATGCCATAATAATGGGAAATTGTCTTCTTTGAAGTATAAAAGGGAGACTACTTTCACTTGGTGCTAAATCTATTCTTGGTATGAAAACTCTCTCTCCTTTATGGGTCCCAGTTAAAATTTCAGCATCTATAAAATGGTCCTTTAATTGTTGAACAATTAATCTTGTGCCATTGCATAGGCCTTTTTTGGGGTTCATATTTCGCAGTAACATGATAATTGCACCTTTCTTTAGCTGCAAAATATGTGGTGGCATTCCAGAAGGAGTTACAGGGTTAATGAATTCAGTTGAAAAGTTTGCCTGACTTTCATTGTCATCAGCAAGTACAGAATCAGCACTGTGATAATTTCTTTGTGGTGCATTAATTTTTTTTAAGATTTCATTATTGAGTATTAATGCATCTTTATTTTTACACGTCAGTATAACTTGGTTGGCAAGCTCAGAATATTCTTCGTTATTTATGCTCCCTTCAAATATAGCCGATATAATATCTTGTTGACAAATCATATGAGGTGGGATCTCTACAGTGTCGTCAGGTAAATGTAGTATTTTTTCTGTTCTGCCTTCTCCAATTTTAATAAGCCAATCATTGAAATCAGTTTGGCCTTCTGATCTCATATTTTGTTGCAGTTGAAGATGGGTAAAATGTTTCCATACTGTACTTGACTTTATACATGTTTCAATAATGTCTGTTCGATTTCCATGTACAACGACAGGTAATGTTTGTCTAAAATCGCCACCCAACAAAATTACCTTTCCACCAAATGGAAAAATATTATCCATGACTTCACGAAGCAAACGGTCAATACATTGGAGGGCATAGCATGACATCATTGTGGCCTCATCTATTATAATTAATTTACATTTCTTCAATTTCTTTGCTTGTAAGGATGTCATGCGAATATCTGACACAGAATTTTCTAAAATAGGCACTGGCAGTTTAAATCCACTATGAACAGTTCTTCCACCTTCTAATAAAAGTGCAGCAATTCCAGTAGTGGCAAACGCCATTGCTATTTTTCCTTGGGCTCGTACTGAACTCATTAATAAATTGTACAAATATGTTTTTCCTGATCCGCCAGGTCCATCAAGATAGAAATAACGCTCTGTCACCATGTCATCATCTATAGCATTTTTAATGGCATGAAATGCTTGCAATTGTAGTGTATTTAAAGTTGCAAGTCTTTCTTCTGTTCTTTCTGCTTGTAGTTGAATGTCATAGTCTTCAAAGTTAATGTCATCTATAAGACCTGGATCAGGCAAATTAAAACTTGCACAACTTAATCCATGAGTTAAAAAGACTTCTTGGATTTCCATTAACGCTTTTAAGTGTGCAATGGGTTCATTGTATCGTCGCATAAAGTCTTCAGCCATATTACTTTTAAAAGTCTCCCACAAAGCTAATGCATTTGGAGCATTTGAGAAGATACAAATAAAAGCAAATTGTTCTCTCATCTGTCGTGGCATTTGACATTGTGCTGCTTCTTCTAAACATCTTTCCCACTCTGTATCATCAGCGAGTAAGTTTCTATGTCTTGCAGCTAAATGGAAGGATTCATATACAATGTCATTAACAGTTCTTAAGTGTTCAAAACTTTGTGCTCCAGGAACATTTAAAAGTAATATCCGTAAGCAAAAACGTTCCACATCTCTTGGACTGACTGTGTAAATTCTTGTAATAATTTTATTGCCTCTGGTTTTTCTTGGTCTCCATAATCCATTCACAAAAACATAGTGATATGGAATTTCAATATATAAGTATTGTGTTGCTTCAGCATCAGTGGAATTTAATGCAAACCATGCAGTTAGTGTAGTGTGACGATCTTCACTTTGGGCCAATGCATTCATTTCATTTCCAGCATGGAAATAGACTAAATGTCGTTGTGGCAAATGTACTGCTAACCTATATACTGCATGTGATCTATCATGCATTTCACATTTTAAAAGCCGCCACATAGCTTCTGGCGCACTGACATAGCGAGCATCTACATGAGATGCAAGTTCATCATGTACTAACTCACTACTTTCAGGGTTGTCTGCACTTTTGACGACTACAGTAGCTGCATCGTAACCTTTGTAAATATATTTGTAGACATATTTAATGGATTTGATGGAAGTGCAGGCTTCTACGTTGATGTGGGCGTTGTACTTCATGAGTAAATGTGGATTGTAGGGTACTACATATCTATTGTCCACTTTTTTCCCACGAATAATGGCACTATCTCCTTCTCTTCTTTTATAAAGTGGATATCCATCACAATTTGCATATGTTTTGTCTCTATAATCTTTTGGAAAATCTTTTGAACATTGATTATTTTCCATACATGGTGATTGTGGATTAAGGTCTCCACAGGGTCCATGAATCATGCGATGAGTAACAATCTCATATAGTCTACCATATAGTTCTGGATCCGGTAGTTCAGCAACTATGACTGCATCCACTTTGTCCGAAGTATCTAATTTATCTTTCTCTTGAAGTATTATGAGAAGATGTGCATGTGGAAGGCCTCTTTTTTGAAATTCAATGGTATATACATAAGCAAGACATTTGCCAAATAACTGATTTATAGTGAAGTCACGTATTAATTCATTTAATTTTATCTTAAAAACTCTGGCTACTAAATCTGGTCGATCTGAAGCACTTTGTCCAAGAAGTAGATTTTGATTAATTTCTGGCCATTGTGAATTACATGTAAATGTCACAAATAAATCTGGTTTTCCAAATTTTGTCACAATAGCCATAGCATCATTGTATCTTTCTCTCATATTTCGAGGAGATCCTTGAAAGGAAGATGGTAAAATGATGGCTTTGCCAGCTGTCATGTCTCTGCTTGTAGCCACGTCAGCAACATAGTCCATGAGTCCACAATATTGTTCTACACGTAGTTTATCTTGTTGATATTTTATAAAGTTTAAATTATTTGCCTCAACTTGCAAATATGAATCAATAATCCATTGTTGTGTTAGTTTCCCACCACATAAAATTGGATTAAATTCATCTCTAATGGCAATTTGAGCAACTTTAAATTCAAGCATAGAAACATTATTTCGGATTCTGGCTTTAGCATTTGGGTAACTGGGAAGGGTTAATTTTGGTTGCCAACCTGCTTCTCCGTGTGGGAAAAAGATGGGATATGTCATTGGATCTAAATTTGGACTTAAGATATTAATATTAATAAATGGTTGGTCCTGATTTCTGGGATATACTCTAATGTCTCTTTGAAATGGTGGTTCTCCTTCATCATTCTGAAAGACCATTGCAACCTTATTTGATGTTGGCAAGTTATAACGACGTTTATCAGTATGTCTGTCTCTTTTAAGCACCATATTAACCTTTGGCATGGGTAATTGATGTCTTTGTGCATGAAGTAGTTGTTCATTTTCTACTTCTGCCAATTTTTTGTAAGCTTTACTGTAGGGATTGTTGTCCATAATGTTATTTAGCTCTATAAAAACACTGGGTAAGCATTTTTTATTTTCTTCCATCTGCATACGTTGGTCAACAGCTTCCATTGTATCTAGGACATATAGTTGAGCGAATTTTCTTTGCTCTCCTTCCTCTGGATGTAAATGTGAAGTCCGATGATAAATTTGTCCTTGGACTTTAAAACAGTAAGGACCATGTCCTGGTACATTAGCAGCTAATGTTGCCCCCATAGATGCAAATGATATGGCACTATTGTAGGATCTTATGTTTGTCTTAAAATTTTTGTAATTTGGAAAAGTAGGTTCAGTCATAATATTTAGTAAATAGGTTGGAAATAGTTTCCTTTGTGGAAGTTTGAACTTTCCTTTTTGACAACAACTAATAAATTGTCCATCTCGGGGTCTCTCCTGTTTAAAATAATAAGCCTCACAAAATTGACATTGAGTAGTCAGGTCCCCACAACTATGAACCTCTACTGCTAAAGACTTCAGTAAAGGACAATTTGCAAAGCATATTGGATGTTGACTTTCATATTCATCCGATGAAAAGTCATGAAATGTTTCAACAACAGGTTCTAAATGTTTAGTTTTTTTCGTAGATTTTCTTGGTATATGTTGGACTTGTTTGGTTGAAATGTCCTGTAAGTTTTTAGTAAGAGTTTGCAAATGCTTTTTTTTTTGTAGTTGCTTTTTTTGGTCTGTCTTGACTGGTATGTTGTAAAATGTCATCTGATGTTTTAGGAACAGTTTGTAAATGCTTTATTATTTTTTTATTTTTTTTGGTTGTATCTTTCATTTTTGCAGCTGATATTCTTTTATTTGCAAGTCTTTTGCGTTCTTTTTCTCTTCGAATTTCTTTCTCCTCCGGTGTCTGCTGGGCGGCCCATCTCTCTTGTCTTTCTCTAGTTTGACGTCTTTTCTTCTCTTCTTTGGTCTCGTTATCAGCCATATTAATCTGTAAAGGAAAAAAAATAAATGTAATTGTGTATATTTAAATTTGTAATTCCTGTTAAAGATTCTTGTGCACAATTGGTGAAATAAAAGGCAAATCATGAATGTATCATTTATATTTAGTTAAATTTATAATTCCTGTCCTCACTGGCTAAGAATTTGGCCAATGGAATACTGCTGTAAATAAGCATGTAACATATTTTTTTTTTAAAATGGTTTTATTTATGAAAAACGTTGTTTGTGGATAGATATTTACCACTGCAAAACTTCTTTGCTAAAAAAAAAAGTGATGTGGTTATTGAGCTATGTATTGCATAGTAGCAATTTAAATAAAATAAGGGAGATAGTAAAATAATTATGTTATTTTTCTGTTGACACGAATGCAACTGAAAGCAGTTTCTTTAGTTTTATACTTTAGTACTTATTATACTTTACCTTGGTTGAAGTGTGATTTAAATCCGAATGTTTGTTGGTCCTCGGTTCCAAATCGTTGTCCAATGGTGTTGTCCTCTGTTGGAAGTCCTCGTCCGATGGTGTGGTCCTGTGGCGATAGCCCTCGTCCGATATTGTGGTCCTGTGGCGATATCCCTCGTCCGATGTTGTGGTCCGTTGGTGAAAGTCCTCGTCCGATGGTCTGGTCCTGTGTTGAAATTCCTCGTCTGCTGGTCTGGTCCTGTGTTGAAATTCCTCGTCTGCTGGTCTGGTCCGAGTCCTCGTCCGATGGTCCGGTCCTGTGGATAAAGTCCTCGTCCGATTGTCTTCACGCAGTATCTGTTGTAATATAAAATAGAAAATGTTGTTTGAGTGAAATGTCTTTTAAATAATTTAAAAATTTATTAATTTGACTGTATTGTATGAGTTATGGTTATTTTTTTCTATCTTTGTTTTTTTTTACTTTCTGTACAATGCGACAACTTTTGTTATTCTTATTGAAGGTTCTTAGTAAGGCTTGTGGGTTGTGATATATTAAATAAGATGTGTTTTATGTTATTTTTTGTAGAATCCTGTTTTGTGCACACCACTTGTGGTATAGTTATTTAACCTTTATTGGGATGGTTATAGTTCGTGAAACATGAAATAATATAATTAATGTAGTTTGCTATGTGTTTGTGTTAGTTTTTGACAATCCTGTTTGGTGCGCAGCACTTGTGCAAAACTTATTTCTTCTTGATTGTACAGGTTATAGGTTGTTAAACATTAAAGAAGAATGGTAATATAGTTTGCTATGAGTTTGTGTGATTTTTTGTACAATGCTATTAGGTGCACAACACTTTTGTTATTCTTATTTTTGCTTCTTTGTAAGGCTTATAGGTTGTTAAACATTGAATAATAAATTATGTTTTGTGTGTAGCAGTTTGTGTGTCATTTAATTGCGATTTGGCTAATTGAATCGTGCCCTAAATAAGCACATAGCATATTTTTTCCAATAAGTTTTTAGTGATTGAAAAACTTTATTTTTGATATCTTTTTAGTAACTAAAAACTTATTTTAAAAAAATTGTTATGTTGTTATTTAGAGCCCTATTCAATTGGGCAAATTGCAATTGAATGAGGGCCTTTGTGTGTACCATATGTTGCATAGTTTGTCCCTCATTGAATTGCATTTTTTACAATGTAATAGTACTCTAAGGCCGTAATTGAATTGCAATGTAGAAATTTGAATAGGCTTGTAAATAAGCACATTACATATATTTGTTAAAATAGAATAAGGGCCTAAAAGTTCTTATTTATAGCCATATTTAATTTTCCAAAATAGCAATTGAATGAGGGCCTTTGGTTACTGCATTTGTTATATTGTGAGCTCCTCATTCAATTGTGTTTTGTCCAATGGAATAGAGGTCAATATCAGCACAGAGCATATTTTTGTACGGAATTTTGTATTTAGTGAACTTGTATCCAAAAGCAACGTGTTCACAAAAGAAAAATTTCCTTTAAAAAATATGCTCTGTGCTTATATAGAGCCCTATTGAAATGGGCAAATCACATTTGAGTGAGGCCCTTGGCCATTAAAGATATATAGGTCCTCATTGAATTGCAATTTTGCCAATTGAAGAGGGCTCTATATAATCACATAACATATTTATTGATCCAATTTTTTAGTTATTGAAAACCTTGATTGTGGTTAGAAATTCAGTAACTAAAAAGTTCTGTATAAAAAATATGTTATGTGCTTATATAGAGCCCTATTGAATTGAGGAAGTCGCAATTGAATAAGGCTCATGGTTATTTCTTGTTTATACTTAATACTTTACCTTGATAGAAGTTTTGAATGACAGACGGTCCCCTCCTGCCAATCTTAATCCGCCGGTCTTCTTGTAGTGTCTGTTTGAAAAAAAAAGTGAAATAGTTATTTGTATATTTATAATTTTTCATGTAGCATTGTTGTAAGCTAATTTTGTTGCATTGGCAATACACATAAATGTGTCACATGTCACTATACATTATACACATATATGTCTGTGTCACATGTCACTATGAAGGGGCAATACACAGAAATGTGCGTGTCACATGTCACTATACATTATACACATATACGTGCGTGTCACATGTCACTATGAAGGGGCAATACACAGAAATGTGCGTGTGAGATGTCACTATACATTATACACATATACGTGCGTGTCACATGTCACTATGAAGGGGCAATACACAGAAATGTGCGTGTGAGATGTCACTATACATTATACACATATATGTCCGTGTCACATGTCACTATGAAGGGGCAATACACAGAAATGTGCGTGTCACATGTCACTATACATTATACACATATATGTCCGTGTCACATGTCACTATGCAGGGGCAATAGACAGAAATGTGCGTGTCAGATGTCACTATACATTATAGACATATATGTGCGTGTGACATGTCACTATACATTATAGACATATATGTGCGTGTCAGATGTCACTATACATTCTATACATATATGTGCGTGTCACATGTCACTATACATTATAGACATATATGTGCGTGTCGTCACTATACATAAACCTCTGTTTAATATTAAATTATGTTTTTTTGTTGTTTTGTTAAATGAACCTTTTTTTTTTTGTGAGCCTATACACATAAATGTGCCATACATGATGACTACATAAATCCTAGTTTATTTTTTTATTTGTTTGACCTGTCCTGATAATAAAATGTAATATATTATAGCTTACCTCTCAGTTGTAATTTGCACAATGCAAAGTAGTAAATTAGTAAAGAATTGTCTTCTCAAGTAAAAGCAGCAGTTATCTCAGAAGTCACTCCGTTGATCACCTGAGGAGAAATGTATTTTTTTGTTTGAAATAGGCAGTATTTATAAACTTGTAGAAAGTTCTGGAAAGTGAGACCGTTAGAACGCAATACGCATGCGCTATTTGCGTTCCAACTTACAATTTGCGTTCCATCCGCCATTTTCTGCGTATTACTGTTCAAAATGGTGTTTAATCTCATTGTGATACGTTCCGCATAGTATGTGTTTCATTATTGCGAGTAAGTGTAGTGTAGTTACGTCTGAAGCCTCGTTTTCGTTTTGTTCGTCGGCCATTTTTTCTCTCGCTTAGCGATGGTATTAGTGTCTAAGGTGTTTAAATTTGATTTAAATGTAGGTGTAACTTGTTTTTTTGAGGTGCTGGCTGGTTCCTCTTGCTGTAGGTAAGCTTTTTATGTGTTTGTTGTGTGTCTTTGTTAAGTTTTAAATGTTTGTATGTCGGCGTGTTGCGTCCGATGTTTGCGAAGTCGTAATGTGTGGTAACGTGTCTCGTATGGTCTTTGCGTGTATAGCCTCGTTTTCGTTTTATTCGTCGGCCATTTTTTGTGTCGCTTAACAAACTATTTATTGTCTAAACTCTTTTATTTTGAGTGCAATTAAGTTGTAAGTTGCATTTTTGAGGTCCTGGGTGCTTCCTGTTTGTGTAGGTAAGGTTTTTATGTATGTGCTGTGTGTATGTATTGTGTTTGTAATTTTGTAATGTTCGCGAGTTGCGTCCGAGTGTTGCGAGGCCGTAATGTGTGTGAACGCGGGTCGTATGTTGTTTGCGAGTGTCGTAATGTGTGTCAACGTGTGTCGTATGTTGTTTGCGAGTGTCGTAATGTGTTGCGACGTAAACTTTTTTTTGCAAGGGTCGCAGTTGCTGCAACTGAAGACCTCGCTTTGCATAATTGAATAAGGCTCATGGTTATTTCTTGTTTATACTTAATACTTTACCTTGATAGAAGTTTTGAATGACAGACGGTCCCCTCCTGCCAATCTTAATCCGCCGGTCTTCTTGTAGTGTCTGTTTGAAAAAGAAAGTGAAATAGTTATTTGTATATTTATAATTTTTCATGTAGCATTGTTGTAAGCTAATTTTGTTGCATTGGCAATACACATAAATGTGTCACATGTCACTATACATTATACACATATATGTCGGTGTCACATGTCACTATGAAGGGGCAATACACAGAAATGTGCGTGTCACATGTCACTATACATTATACACATATACGTGCGTGTCACATGTCACTATGAAGGGGCAATACACAGAAATGTGCGTGTGAGATGTCACTATACATTATACACATATACGTGCGTGTCACATGTCACTATGAAGGGGCAATACACAGAAATGTGCGTGTGAGATGTCACTATACATTATACACATATATGTCCGTGTCACATGTCACTATGAAGGGGCAATACACAGAAATGTGCGTGTCACATGTCACTATGCAGGAGCAAAAGACAGAAATGTGCGTGTCAGATGTCACTATACATTATAGACATATATGTGCGTGTGACATGTCACTATACATTATAGACATATATGTGCGTGTCAGATGTCACTATACATTCTATACATATATGTGCGTGTCACATGTCACTATACATTATAGACATATATGTGCGTGTCGTCACTATACATAAACCTCTGTTTAATATTAAATTATGTTTTTTTGTTGTTTTGTTAAATGAACCTTTTTTTTTTTGTGAGCCTATACACATAAATGTGCCATACATGATGACTACATAAATCCTAGTTTATTTTTTTATTTGTTTGACCTGTCCTGATAATAAAATGTAATATATTATAGCTTACCTCTCAGTTGTAATTTGCACAATGCAAAGTAGTAAATTAGTAAAGAATTGTCTTCTCAAGTAAAAGCAGCAGTTATCTCAGAAGTCACTCCGTTGATCACCTGAGGAGAAATGTATTTTTTTGTTTGAAATAGGCAGTATTTATAAACTTGTAGAAAGTTCTGGAAAGTGAGACCGTTAGAACGCAATACGCATGCGCTATTTGCGTTCCAACTTACAATTTGCGTTCCATCCGCCATTTTCTGCGTATTACTGTTCAAAATGGTGTTTAATCTCATTGTGATACGTTCCGCATAGTATGTGTTTCATTATTGCGAGTAAGTGTAGTGTAGTTACGTCTGAAGCCTCGTTTTCGTTTTGTTCGTCGGCCATTTTTTCTCTCGCTTAGCGATGGTATTAGTGTCTAAAGTGTTTAAATTTGATTTAAATGTAGGTGTAACTTGTTTTTTTGAGGTGCTGGCTGGTTCCTCTTGCTGTAGGTAAGCTTTTTATGTGTTTGTTGTGTGTCTTTGTTAAGTTTTAAATGTTTGTATGTCGGCGTGTTGCGTCCGATGTTTGCGAAGTCGTAATGTGTGGTAACGTGTCTCGTATGGTCTTTGCGTGTATAGCCTCGTTTTCGTTTTATTCGTCGGCCATTTTTTGTGTCGCTTAACAAACTATTTATTGTCTAAACTCTTTTATTTTGAGTGCAATTAAGTTGTAAGTTGCATTTTTGAGGTCCTGGGTGCTTCCTGTTTGTGTAGGTAAGGTTTTTATGTATGTGCTGTGTGTATGTATTGTGTTTGTAATTTTGTAATGTTCGCGAGTTGCGTCCGAGTGTTGCGAGGCCGTAATGTGTGTGAACGTGTGTCGTATGTTGTTTGCGAGTGTCGTAATGTGTGTCAACGTGTGTCGTATGTTGTTTGCGAGTGTCGTAATGTGTTGCGACGTAAACTTTTTTTTGCAAGGGTCGCAGTTGCTGCAACTGAAGACCTCGCTTTGCGAGGTCCTCAGGTGCTGGCATGGAGCGCCTGCGGCGCTCCAAGCCAGCAACTGAGGCCCTCGCTTTGCGAGGGTCCTCAGTTGCTGGCAAGGAGCGCCTGCGGCGCTCCATGCCAGCAACTGAGAACCTGGCACTGTGCCCTCGCTTCGCGAGTGCCGCGGGCTCGCTACGCGAGCCCCGGCCCTCGCTTTACGAGGCCCGCGGACTCGCTACGCGAGCCCGCAGCGTTAGCAACAACTCATACGCTCACAACTATATATGTGATATAACCTAACTAAATACATAAAAAAAAAAACTAAATATAACTTAAAATAGAATAAATACCCTTTAGCGACGACAGTGTTCCTGCCGCAGGTCGAAACCCGAGGAAAAAAAAACAACATAAAATTAGTCCAAAATAAACACAACATAGAAAAAAATAAACATTCTAAATATTAAACTTATCTTTCTGCCATGTCCTTGTCCTTCCTGTAGTCTTCTCTGGCTGGGCCCCTGGAATAAAAGAAACATAACATTAGTACACGAATTCATAAAACATAAGAAAACAATAAGCATTCTAAATATAAAAATTACCTATTCGCGATGCCCTCTTCCTCCTCCTCCTCTTCTTCCCCTGGTGGGCCCTTGAAAAAATCTGCCGCTCTACCAAAAAAATAAAAATAACAAAGCTCCTCCCTGCAGGAGCTCTCCGATGCTAATGAGTCTTCTAGCCCTGCTTCTAGTAGAAAAAAACGAAATGGCGCCTTCTGATTGGCTGAAATGGCTGTCAATCTTTTTTAAATGAATCAGAAGGCACTATTGGCTGCAATCTGATTGACAGTGACAACATCAAATCAAAAGGTGCAGATGCCTTCAGCCAATCACAATGGAATAGACCCTGTGGGGTCTATCCCATTCTGATTGGCTGAGAGCAATAGTGCTTTCTGATTGGTTTAGAAAAGATTGACAGGTCCATAAGCACAATCAGAATGGGATATAGTGGTGTATCCCATTCTGATTGTCTCACACCTTGGCACCTTCTGTGGTGCAGTAGTTTTTTTTTTATTGTAATATAATGTCCTTTTTTATAATGGTAATGTCCTTTTTTTATTTTGGTAATGTCCTTTTTTATTTTCTATGATGTACTTTATTATTTTCTGTAATTAGGTGGGTTAATAGGGAATTTATTAGGGTGGTAGGTAGTGTAGGGTTTAACAGGGTGGAGGGGGGTTAATAGTGTAGGGTAGGAGTTGGGTAGGTAGTGTAAGGGTTATTAGGGTAGGGTAGTATGAGGAACATTACGGATTAAATAGGGCCAGTTAGGGTTAAATAGGGCCAATTAAGGTTAAATAGGACTAGATAGGCTTACGTAGGACTTGACGCGGTTAACTAGGTCTAGATGGAGTTAAATAGGCCCAGACAGGGTTAGATAGGCCCAATTAGGGTTAGATAGGTCCAGATAGGTTTAAAAGGGTTTAGTATGGGTTAATAGGGTCTAGTTATGGTTAATGGGTTAATGGGGTATAGTTAGGGTTAATAGTGTAGTGTTGTGCTTAGACTTTGTGTCATGAGAGTCCTGGAGGACTTATTACAGGGTGTTATTACAGGGGTTAATTTGTGTCCTATAGGGGTCTATATAGACCCCTATTGGACTGATGGGGTTGAATAAAGGCTTATGGGGGTCTGTATAGTACAGGCGTTTCAAGGTTACTTTTCAAATAATTGCCAAGCTGTTGTTTCTCCCATCTCATACTGTTTGAATAATTCCTTTAAATTGTAAGTTTGTGAGTTTTCAATGTTATATGTTGTTGAAAAAAGCACCATGTATATAAGATTTTAAACTCAAAAAAAGGCCCCCGTACTTTTTGGCAAGTATTTAACATTGTATTTTAATTTTTTGTCTTTATACTAAAGCCCTGTACAGCACTACAGAATATGTTAATAAATCTGTAATATGAATAATATTCACAATATTACAATATTTTCATATTGTTAGGTATAGCTCTAGTTTATATGCTGCAAGATTACAGGTGGATAATCTCTATCAAATTTGGAGGAGATACAAGAGAGCTATACTTGATGAAGCCTATGAACGGGCAATTCAGTCCTTACAGATGGATTTTTTTTTATGATCTGACTCATGATAAAAATGCACAAGATCACACTTTTTGCAGATGACATTGTAGTGGTTGTCACTAATCCATTAAGCTCTATATATCATCTCTTGTCTAAAATCAATCTCTTCAGTAAATACTCATATTATAAATTAAACTCATTTAAGACTAACATACTGCACATTAACCTTGATCTTAACTCCAAAATAACCTTGAAAAATAAATTTGACTTTGATTGGAATAATACTTTCAATTATGTAGTTGTTGATTTTTATCCTGATCTGAATCAAATATCACTAGGAAACTTTGAAAGGATTTGTAATCAAGTGAATAACATTCTTGCTAATCGGAAATACTTGAACCTCTCATGGATGGGTCACATTGCAGCTTCAAAAATGGTAGACTTGCCTAAGATTACATATTTGCTGCAAAGCATCCCATCCTATATTCCTAAGTCCACTTTGAAAAAAATTCACAGGGTCTTTGACAACTTTATTTTTAAAGGAAAAAGATCATGTGTAAGTAAAGATGTGTTGCAAAGAAATTACTCTAGAGGGGGATTATCTTCACCTAATATGTTTGCCTATCATGAAGCTATAAACGCAAAACATCTGTTTAGCTTTTTAGGACTAGAATAAAGATTTAAATATTTACAAGTGGAAAACTCACTGGTTACTCAGGTTAATTTGAATTCTCTCCCTTGGATCAAAAAATTAGAGGGAAAGTGCAGATTATTACTGCCCTCAGACGTTCAATCAATTTGGAAACTATAACATAAAAGCAATTTGAAGTACGGCTTTCTGCCATTTCCTTCTGTAATTACCCCCTTGAAACATTTGGAATTGTTTCCCCCTTGGTTTAAACAATGTTGGTCCAAATGGGGACTTATCTATCTTTGAGACTTATATGACAAGAATTAATTTATACCATTTGAGAAATTAAAAGAAAACAATAATCTTACTTCATCTCAGTGCTTGAATTATTCCACTTTTCACTGTAGTATTTCCCATTCAGATTACAACTTGTGGAAATTGAGGGACACCACTATTTCTAACTGCCTA
The DNA here is from genome assembly GCA_027410445.1 of Discoglossus pictus. Lineage (NCBI taxonomy): Eukaryota > Metazoa > Chordata > Amphibia > Anura > Alytidae > Discoglossus > Discoglossus pictus. Next base: position 119,068,695 of record CM050163.1, read on the forward strand.
AGAGTAATTAGTTGTTCTAAAAAAAGGATCAAGACACCATCGATATTAAAATGGGAAGCAGAGTTTGATTGCTGCTGGGATGAGCATAGATGGTATGAGGCTTTTTTTCAGACAAAAAGAAACATTAAAATCAGATTATTTGCGAGAAACATACTCTAAAATCCATCAAAGGTGGTACTTAGTCCCTAGCGCACTGGAAAAAATATAAAAAATTTAATCTGATAGCTTGTGTTGGAGGGGATGTCCAAACAAAAGAACCCAACTCCATATCTAGTGGAGCTGTAAAAACATACAAACATTTTGGGAAAACTTTGCTTTACTAATATATCAATAATTATTGGGAAAAACTCCCTTTTTTGCCCGAAATTGTTTTATTTCACATATTTCCACATCATATCTCTAAAGTAGAGGCAAGAACCGTTATTAACATATTGATGGCGGCCAAATGGCTGCTAGTAAAAAATTAGAAGGGTCCCAATATTCCATCATGGCCATTAATAGAAGCAATAGTGGACTTTAATAGATTCCTAGAATTAGATTCTTCAGAAGATCTCAGCTCTTCGACTAGAGAAGGTAATACCAACTATTGGCTGCTCTGGGATACATACAAGGAATGGGTCATTTTTGTGCTCCCTATATAACCCATTACGAAAAGGTGTGACATGTCTGGCCCATTGAGTTTAGAAACGGCCTGAGGGTTGGGCTCAAGGTGTGGAAGCAGTAATCCCCTTTCCTTCCCTTTCCCCCTTTTTGTTTTTGGCGGAATTTTTTATGGATTGACATTGTCATTGTAATGTTTCAATTGTTATGAACTATGGTTAATTTACAGGAACCATTCATGAATGAACAACCTATTTTTGTTATAGCTCACCATGGGTATGATAAAATTATAACTGAATCATCTAGATGAGATATGGATTGTAAACTTTTATATATTGTTTAAACTTCTTTGTATTTTTTTTTTCTCTCTTTTTTTTCCTTTTCTCTTATTATGTTTGGATAAACATATAAATGTGTGATTTTATGTAAACCTAATAAAAATTGTACAAAGTAAAAAAATGCACAAGATCTGATTCTCTCCTCACTATATATATATATATATATATATATATATATATATATATATATATATTTATTTTGACTTATTTTAATACATTTTCCAGCTATGGAATTTGTCGTTTTGGTTTCCTCCAGAGTAGTAGTGGGAATTATTTTACAAGGAGGCACTCTTTCTGAATACAGAATGTGCATTATATTTTAGTTCTGTTGGAGCTTTCTCATACTTTTTTATTATCTCGGATTGCAGTTCCAAAATTGCAAACTGACAGCTGTTATGTAAGGTTTTCATGGGAATATCTTTAAAATATTTATTTTGAGCATTTTTCTAAACATATTTTTCATAAAATTATATAAAATGTTTTGACAAAATTTGAAAGGTTTCCAAGAAGTTAAAATGGAAATTATGTTCAAGGTGAAGTGTCATGCCCACCATTGGACTTGTGGGGTTAATCATAGTTATTATATGTGACTGTATTATACAGGGCAGTGTGGGTGGCCTTAACGGACAGGAATTGTTGTATTATTAAGTACATTTATTGATGTAAAAGTGGTTCCCAGGCATGTTTAGTATCTAAATGTTGCATTTTCCCCAGGGATTTTAAATAAAATGTATTTCAGTGATCTCTGGGGAAAGAAGGGTCTAGTTATGGGGTTACCTGATTGTGAGGTAGAAAGGTTCCAGCATATTAAGGGTTGGCCCTATACAGGAAGGTAAGGGGAGATGCACACCAGCAATTTGGCCTCCCCCTGCCAGAGGAGATACTAACATGACACAGACATGTCAATTGTCTTTTCCCAGGTAACTGGAGAGCAAGGGGTGATTAGCAGCGCCCCCTGCCAAGTACAAAAGGACATGAAAGGAAATTTCTCAGATGGGCCGGGGGGCATTAGGTACTCTTTTATCCTTGATGGAGGTGGAAAAAATAGAGCTTGGGGAGCGTCTAAGAGCAGGTTATGAGTTGTTCTTGCTAATAAAGATCTCTCTCTGTTTTGTATATGCATAAACATTGTGTGTATTTCATTCTGGCCTCCACATGGAAAGACCTTTTGTTATTTTATTAAGCTGGCTAATATTCTGTTTTTTCCTGCTTCCCCATAAATGATGTCCTGATCTGAATTGAATTGCTGGGTGCTGAGAGATTGAAATTCAAATTCACAACCTAGAGGGAGTCCTGTAACAGAAATCAGGAGAAAATTGGAATTTATGTGTCCCCTCATCTCTGGGTCATGACATGAAGAAGCTGCAGTATAATGTACAGTAAATAAAATGCTGTAAATTACACTAACTCTGGGGAACTTTTCTGAAGATTATAGGACCTAAAACTTCCTTGAGGCATACTATATTAATTTATGACTGGTATAAAGTAAGGCTTCGAAAATTTACAGAATGAGACTGTATCACTTTGACTCAAAGACGACCCTGTGCACATGTTGTGCACACTACCATTTTTTGCTTAGTGAATGCTTACATACATCACACACTCACACCACACACATATATCCCACACACATCACATAAAACACATACATCACACACATACACACACACATATCACATATTTCACATCACAGACACATTACACACATCCTACATACACACATCACAGATTACACGCACACACACATATCACACACATACATCGCACATCTCAGACACACACAGAGACACATAACAGACACACACACACATCACACATACATCACACACACATCACAGGCACTCACATACCTACACAGAAACACATTACACACATAAACACAAACACATCTCTCACACCCAAATCACATACCTACACATACGTACACATCACACATACATACACACACATTACATACATACACACACACACATCCATAACACACACACATCCATCACATATACACACACACACACATTACACACACATACATTACACACACATCACACAAACACATCACACACACAGCATTTACATTTATTTAGTTTACTGGAGTGCAGCTAGGCAGAATATAAAGTTGCCTCTCTCTTGAACTTCCAGGATAAGGCTCCTGAAGTTCCTTCTCCTCATGGGCAAAAGCAGCGCTGCTTGAGGTAATGAGAGTGCTGGGGGAGGAGCTAGCTCCTGGCATCTTACTTGGGTAGTTTGCGTAAAATGTCCCCTACTAACTTAATGTGTCTGCAGACAGTGCTGTGTTTAGTTCTAGGAAGTAAAAATGAGGTGCCCCTCTCAGAGGCCCGCCTGTAGGCTAGTGCCTATAATGCCTAATTGATCATCCAGCCATGAGTTTTACTGGATCCTGCCCTCTCTTTCATTCCCCACATTCAATCAATCATAAAATCTTAACATTTTCACCTAAAAAAATATCTACCTTACACAACTAACAACACATTGAAATTGTAATTCACTCACATCATATCTTTCCTCAACTACTGCAACTCTTGCCTTGTACGCCTTCCCATCACCCTTCTGTCTCCACTCCAGTCCATATTGAATGTATCCACTAGACTCATATACCATACTCAACGCCCAGTGTCTGCATCACCCCTCTGTCAGTCACTCCACTTGCTTCCCATAGCCTCCAGAATAACATTTAAAATCATAACCACATTTCCTTTGTCCTGAAGTCTGAGTGCTGTGGTCTTTACATATATAAATAAAGTGTCCTTCTTTGGTCATTTGAAATGTTGGGAGGTATGCTACTGACTACCTCTTTGGTGGATATTTACTTTCAATGACACAACTTAGATGATCTAAATGGGCAAATATATAAGGGAATAATGTATGTTATTTACCATTGTCTGCCCTTGCTCTTTTCCTTTGAGTACTTTTTCTCATTTTTATTAATTTTATTTGTGTGATTCATGAAAGTTTAATTTTATTTATCACTAGGTTTTGAGTTACATTATATCAAGTGTCCAATAACTAATAACATAAAATTTGATCTGCAAAGGGACAATACCTGTTAAAGCATATCCAAACACATCTAAAGAATATACATTTTATAAATATATGTTATATACAAGCCAACAGCAAATTTACAACTGAACTTAGAACTGGAATCTTAATGAATGTATTTAACTATTTGACAACATTTCATTTGAATTTTCACTTTCATAATATACCACATTTGAGTGTTTAATATGACTTAAATTTACATTTCAGAAACATGTTGCGTTCTTAGGCCCTCATTCAATTGCAATTCGGCCAATTAAATAGGGCTCTAAATAAGCACATAACATATTTTTTTTAAAGAAGTTTTTAGTTAGTAAGCATCTATTTAAAAAAAATATGCTCTGTGCTTATTTAGAGCCCTATTCAATTGGCCAAATCGCAATTGAATGAGGGCCTTAGTAAGGTGCCAAGACTAGAGCTAACAGCAAACAGCAATGTTAGTGTTTTCAAGTCATGCTCTTAACTAAAAGGTTGACAGGTCAGAAGAAGAACCTGTTATCTGCCACTACCATTGCCCTAACCCCAAGTACAAAGTGCACTGTGTTGCTACGTGGGAGAGCGAAGGAGAGTAGAGGGCAGATTGATTTAATTCATCTTAAAGAGCCACTGTAGTGGTTCAGCTATAGAAGCTGGATGATTACAGTGGCCCAGTAAGGCAGTGGTTTCCAAACCGGTCCTCAAGGCTTCCCAGACAGTTGAGGTATTCGATTTACCAGTGTGAACACAGGTGAGGCAATAGGTATTCAACAGGAGCCTCTAATATTCTCACCTATGTTTACACAGTTAAATCAAAATCTGGCCTGTTTTGGGTACCTTGAGGACTGGATTGGAAACCACTGCAGCAAGGTAAAAAGAAAGTCCTGCATCTGTTAATTAATTTATAAGGCAGTGAAAAAAATAAGAATTTTATACTTCAGTTTACCATGAATTATTTTTTTGTTTATAAATTAGGTATTATGGGCTACAGAATGACATTAAGAAATAATAAGAAACTAATAACTGTTATTTTTTTCCCCAGGCCAGCAGTCCGACAACTGGTACTGCCCCCAGAAGGCACTCACAAACTTCGGTCTGCCCATCATCTCAGGATATATGTAGGTATGTAAAAAAAAAAGGCATGACTTTAACCTTAGCCTGATATAGAAGAATGTGCATGTGGCATCAATTAAAATGAATAACATATTACCTTTAAGTAATTTGAAATCATTTATTTATTGATTTATTTTTTTAGTTTGCCATTTAATTTTACTTTCCACATCTGTGTATCACACTTCCATGTAAAAGTGTATATTTTATTTTTTCATTTCCATTCCCTTCATTGTTTTCCATTTTCTTTTCTTTTGCCTGCTCCATTTTTAGAACTGCCACCTTGCATGATGTATCAGAAGATGACTTTGCACATACAACTCCAGTTATGATGATAACACCATCTAGTAGGGAGTCTGGTAAAAAGCACATCAAACGAAGGGTTAGGGTTAAAAAAGCAACACGTGACACTTCTACATACACAGGAAAGCACAAAGACTTGAAATCCAATGAAGAAACTCCAAGACTAGCATTGAATGACACTGATTCATCTTCTGATGAGAGGTATTGGGCCACTGTTAGAAGTAAACGAAATGAAAAAACTAAAATATTCAAAAAAGGAAGGAGACGAGGTAAATCATGTCACGATGATGAAGGGTCATCAGATTCTAATGCCATTGAAATGGTTTCTATCAGTTCAAAAGATACAAATGAACAAAAGACTCAGCATCAACATGCCAATAATACATCCAACCACCGTAGAAGAAGAGTTTCAAAGTGCAAGGAATCTACTAACTCCTTATCTTCTGGATCATCAGTTGAGTCAAAACGATTTACTAACAAAAGGCCAAAAAGAAAAGGAAAAGTATGCCCCAAAGAACATCACAAGTGTCAGTGTCATTGTACAGAAAACAAAACTATCAAAAAAGATATAAAGGAAGATGGTGCTGGTGTAGATACTTTGGCTCCAGCAACTGCAGCTCCATATGAGAGTGAAGCTTCAGCTACATTCTATGATGATTTGTCAGATGACTGCAGGTCAGTTTTTTTGATTATGGCAAATGTAGTATCTTTTATTATTTTCTACTCTCCTGTATGATGATGTACATGCGATTCCTTTCTTTCAAACTTTTAGTGTTTTGCTTGAGTGCCTTACTTTGCTATTAATAAACGTTCATTGTGATGCTTAAATAATATGTTTTTAACATGGATAGCATACAAACTGGAAGATGTGCTATCTATGAATACTCACAATAATTTCTAACAGTGTTGCTCCAAGTACATAATTTAAAAATCCTTTCAGTCAGGCATTAAAAAGTAAAATCAAACACTTACGTAAAAAAAAAAAATTCTTATAAATTATTTGAACTAAAATTTTAAATAGACATACAATTCAATTGAATAAGAGGGGTGACAGTGATATAGGTGTGTGTGCTCTAAATAATATCTAGAGGGAATACAATGTACAATTCGAAATCTTCTGTAAGCAGTAACATGAATGAATACATTTTCTATCTTTGGAATGTGTCTTATTTTATCAAAGAGAAATTTAAATATTAGAAAATAAGAAAAATGGGGACATGCAAAGATATAAAGGTATTTTAGAGGAATGCTTAGAAAATGAAAGAATACATTTCCAGCTACGTAATCTTTAATGCAAGTTTATCTGAAATAGTTCTGTCAATTCAGATGCTGTAGATAACTGGCTCTTATTCATAGTTTTGCAGTATCATTGTTCTAGGATTTTCAATTATCTCAAAACTTTCAAACATTATTTACATATTAATAGATTTTCAGACATGTTAATATTATAGGTTTAGTTATCAGTATTATAGCAACAACCCCCCATAATATACTAAGCTATAAACATGGGTTGTCTGCCCGTATGGATGTCTATAAGGACTCCCGTAGTCCATAACACTAAATACGTCAAAGAAAAATACAAAAAATGGAAAAGAATTAAACCTATAAGGTGGAAAATATACATTACCATGTATAATCACCAGTGACAATCATCAAAGCCCTTGTCCTCACTGTTTAGCCCTGGATAAATGTCACTTCCATGTTCATTGAAGAATCTGTTTCTTGATTAAAGCCCTTGTTCCTCATCTTCAGCCTGTGGAAATGGACCTCCCGCCTGAAAAACCTGCTGCCCTAAACAGGACTATACACACTTGATTATATTTAACCTTGATGTATTATCATATCACTATGAAAACACAAGACTTTTCTCTGTTATAAAAGGTGCTATCTTTATTGCCAGGCTGTGGTGAATTGCTGCCTAGCCCACTAGACCTTGATAAGCACATTTTCAAGGGACAGCAGACTCTCAAATTGCTGGTGTGGTGCTATGAAATAGTACATGCATATGTACAGAGTTGTGTATATGTGGTGACATTTATATCTGTTAATATAGCTGACACATAGTGTCATATAACATAGTGATATATAACATAGTGTACTTATACATAAACTCAATCACACTTCTGCTTCTACATATATGTGTCTGGTAATCTTACAATCTACTTCTGGATTTCTACCATGGTGTGTTGAAGAGGCTTGTGTACTTCAATTAAGTTATGTGCTATACTATGTCGGGTACGTCACAGCAGAGAGGTCAGACAAATCATGGACTGCTGGAGAATGAACTGGCAACCCACTCCAGTCTCTTTGCCAAGAAAACCTTATGGATAAGCACAACCAGACATAAGACATGTCTGTTGTCCTTAGTTCCATAGGGGAATGGAGAGTGGGACATGACTGGACAGCTAAACAACAACAATCTTACAATAAAGCCATGGCAAATGAAAAGGAGGAGTAGTAATGAAGACATGGGGTGTGCAAAATCTGAATGGCCATGGTCAGCATAACTAACGATGGGCTCCTTGTTTTCCTGTAAGAATTCTCTAAAGGCTGACTTGCAGCTATGGGAGTTTTGAAAAGCTAATTACCAGAGCTATTCTATATCTCTAGTATAAAATATTACCTTAAAAATTACGGACTTGTACTCAGGGGAGTTTGTCTAGAGCTCTCTAGCTATAATGTGTGCTCACAGACTGCTCATGGGAGACTATGAGTCTGAATCTCAGTTGCCTCCATAGCAACACTACAGATTGGTGCCTAATAACCGGCACCCAATACAATACACTAGTCTTAACATCCTCCAGTGTCACTGTCTATCTATATAAACCCATTCCCATGTCAGGGAAGTCGTTACATAATAACAAAAACTAAAGTGGGGGGTTTATGACTCCCCTTTCTATTACCCACTATTTTCTATGAGCCTGTGCATACCACAAGATTCCCCCTTAATACCTGCTTACCCTTATGAGCCCAGGTATCCCTTGGGACTCATCCTTAATACCCTCTACCCCCTATAAGCAAGCAGATCCCTAGTATCACTTTCCCCCTATAAGCCAGGGGATCCTTGGAATTCCTCCTCAATATCTGCTACTCCCTATTAACCCAGGTAAAATTGCCCCTTAACACCCGCTACAACCTATGAGCCTGGATATCCCCAAACTAAAGCATAACCATGAGCATCCTTATAAACCCCCATGGAACCAAATATTAACCCATTACCATGGGGTCCCTATAGATCCCCATGGTGATATAAAGTTTAACCATGGGGTCCTTATGGACTCCATGTACCTAACATTAACTCCGGTCAACAAACCTCCATAGAATACTAAGTTATGGCCATGGTGTCCTAATCATCCTACATGGAACCTAAAGTTACAAGAAACTCTTCCTACCACCACATGGGTCCTTATTGTACCCCCATGGACTTTAACCACCCCATCAGGGTCCATAAGGATCCCATAGACACCAACACTAAATACATAAAAAAATACTACAGAAAATGGAAAACTAATTACACGGTTAAGGGGGAAAAAATGCATTACCTAATCTGTTAATGCCCTTCAGTGACAATCACCAAACCCCATGCCCTCACTATTTAGCCCTCGATAAGTAGTCACTTCCATGTTGATTGAAGAATCCCTTCTCTTGTTTCTTGATTGAAGCCCTTGTTCCTCATACTGGTCCTGGAGGAAAACAGCATGAATATAATGGTTGATAAATTTAGAGGATTAACGGAATAGTTCTTTATGGATTTCCAAAGAAATTATTTTTAAGTGCATACTTTAAGACAGTTCACACTCATCCTCTAACAGCTATTGCTCACTAAAATTAATATAAGAAATGTACAAGAGATATCTAAGTGGCTTTAAGTGATAAAAGTCATATTGGAGGCGCTTAGTTAATGTCAATTAATTTCATTCACATTCAAAACACTAAAGTTCCATCAACTGTAAACATTTGCTATTTTTTAGGAAAGTCATTTAAAAAAAGTAATTTTAGATGTTAGCATGTTGAATAAATGTATTTTTACTATTTTGCAAATAGCAATTTACCAAAATGCTTTTCTTAGTTTCTGTATGCAGTCATTTACAAAAAAAGTCCTGCTATGTAAATCATTGTAACTTAAAACATCAGTTGGAGATTTTATACAACAGCAACCATGACCTCCGCATGTGTGACTTGGTCCGCCTATACCATTAACCCCTGTTAACCCAATAAACACACAAACAACTGATGTATGGGTAATTACAGGCCACAGCTTTATTAACAATAACATAACAGGTACTATAACCTGACCTGAACCTGGGGCTGCATACCTTCCCCAGGACAGAGCCCATCCCCAGCCAGAGGCCCTATGGAACCCCGTTCCCAAGAGACCTCTGGCATTGGCCCAGACCTGATACCTTCTCAGATAATGAGCTCCGCCCTAAGGTGATGCAGCACCCCCGCCAAGCTGTGACAATATAAACATATTACACATATATAACACAGGGAGGGAGGGAGGGAAACTCTTCTCTGATTAATAGTTAAGTGCCCCAAGGCGGGAAAATCCCCCCCTATATAACCTGCTAATCCCCACCCACAAATTTACCTTGACCAATAGCTACCCAGCACCCAGCCCGGTCAAAACGCTCCTGTAACTAGGCAGTTCCAGGGTGCTGCCATGACCTCCGCATGTGTGACTTGGTCTGCCTATACCATTAACCCCTGTTAACCCAATAAACACACAAACAACTGATGTATGGGTAATTACAGGCCACAGCTTTATTAACAATAACATAACAGGTACCATAACCTGACCTGAACCTGGGGATGCATACCTTCCCCAGGACAGAGCTCATCCCCAGCCAGAGGCCCTATGGAACCCCGTGCCCAAGAGACCTCTGGCATTGGCCCAGACTGGATACCTTCTCAGCTAATGAGCTCCGCCCTAAGGTGATGCAGCACCCCCGCCACCCGCAAGCCCTACGGGCTCAGCACCGCCAAACAAAACCATGGCCTGCATAATACCCTCCTTCAAAGTGTAATTAAATAACTGAAGGCCAATTTAATTTAGGTGAACCCCGTCTTTCCCAAAGAACACGTGGGCCTCCGGGGTCTCTAGGTCCCTGTGCCTAATGGAAAACCCCCCTAAACGCCTAACAAAAGATGCCATAATCTTGTTTATCCTTTTCCTGGCCTTGTCAAGCCTGGCATGATCAAATGCCGCCCGCCAGCGTAACCTTGGTGTTATCTGGGACCAAATTACTAATAAGCCTGGGAACAATTCCCGCAGTCTGAGCAAATCCCTCTTCATTTTTGCGATAAGCTCCCGCATGGACATGGAACCTAAATCATTACCCCCTGCATGGATCAGCAGAATCTCCGGCGGAGGAGACGACCTAGCTAAACTAGCTACCCTTAATAAAACCTGCTCCCATCTCAAACCCCTGACCCCGAACCACTTAATTAATACTGCTTCCTCTGGAAAACCCAGCTGCCGGCCCTGATCAGTTATTCCTGCTGCCCTTCTGGCCCAATAAATGAATGAATGGCCTACGATCCATAACTGTATGGGGGTTCCTGCAATAAAACACATAGTATATACGTATCACAAAGTTTTATTGTTGCATTAACCAACATATTAGGGACACTGAAGCAGTTTCTACTCAGTGTTCCATACTTTAAACTATGGTCTTTCCTTTGCCGGCATTTCTCTTCTACTCGTCCTGAATTTTCAATGCCATATGGGCAGTCCTCTATACCCAATACAGCTTTTGTTGACATCTGGGCAGCCCTATTACCCAGTGCCCCGGCACCCTTACTTTTTGTGATTCGGGCAGCTGTTCCATTACCCGTTTCTTATCAGGTCCTGCTCATAAGATCAAATTCCACCATTCCACTTGAAATGGTGTCTGCTCCACCTTCGCTAATGGTGCTTCTTTCCTAAAACGTTCCCACTCAAACCTTGATAAGGAATCTGCAATCACATTTTTAACCCCTGGGATATGGGATGCTCTAACTAATATATTTAACTGAAGGCACTTCAATACCAATTGCCTCAGTAGCCTAACTACTGGAGGCGAAGAGGCAGTAATAGAATTAATTGCCTGTACCACGCTCATGTTATATCGCAGTTAAAGATAACATGATGATTTTTTAAACTATCACCCCACAACAATATTGATACCAGAATAGGAAACAACTCTAGCAATGTCAGGTTCCTTGTCCACCCGTTCTCCTTCCAGCTAATAGGCCACGCCTGCGAACACCAACTACCCTTAAAGTAAGCCCCAAAACCCAGAGATCCTGCCGCGTCGGTAAACAACTCCAACACCTCATTAGCCACTGGTTCTTTCATAAACATATTACGCCCATTAAAATGTTCCAAAAATTCCAGCCAAATGCGGAGATCCGCTTTATGTTCCGCTGAAATCCTAATGTGATGATGTGACTGATTTACTCCTGCAGTAGCCAATGATAACCTCCTGCAAAATATCCTCCCTATTGGAATAATCCTACAGGCAAAATTGAGTTTCCCGAGTAGAGACTGCAAAGACTTCAAAGTAACTTTTTTAGCTCCCAACACATTCGAAACACTTAACTTTAAATCTGTTATTTTATCCCTCGGGAGGCTACACTCAAGTTTAACTGTATCCAGCTGGATCCCTAGGAAACACAAAATGTGGGACGGACCTTCCAACTTATCCTCCGCCAATGGTATGCCAAAATCCACCGCCAACTCCTGGAAGCCTTGCATTAACTGGATGCAATCCAAAGAATCAGCAGCACCGATAAATAGAAAATCATCCAAATAATGCACGACCGAGGACAAACCAGTCTTAACGCAGAGTACCCAGTGTAAAAAGGAACTAAATTTCTCAAAATAAGAGCACGATATACAACAACCCATCGGTAGGCACTGGTCAACAAAAATCTTTCCCCCTATCTGGCAACCCAACAAATGAAAGGAATCCGGATTGACCAGAAGCAACCGAAAAGCTGACTTTATGTCAACCTTTGACAACCAAGCCCCCTTACCAGCTCTCCTGACCAACTGAACCGCGTGCTTAACCGACGCGTACGAGACCGAGGACAACTCCTTGTCAATCCCATCATTAACTGATAGCCCCATGGGGTATGATAAATGATGAAAAAGCCTAAAAGAGCCCGGCTCCTTTTTGGGTACCAGGCCCAACGGTGATATTCTCAGGTTTTTTATTGGAACCTCGTCAAAAGGACCGGCCATTCTACCTTTTTCCACTTCACTGATTAGCTTACTCCATACCAACGAGGGATTTTCTTTAGCCGATCTTAGATTCCTTGGCCACCCCAGCGGGGCCGAAGCCAACGATGGGATAGAAAAAACCCCTGAGCAACAACAAAGCGTCCTCGGACAAAGCAGCCCTACTGGCGTACCGCCTTAACCACCACTCCATCCTTTCTAATCGCACCGGGCTCTCCCCCTTTTTGTCCAAACTCGCCCACCTTTTGAAGCTTTTGATCTCTTAAAGCAGCGAAAAAGAGGATGACCAGAGCCGCACTCTGAACACTCGTGTCTGAACTTACAAGAACCTCCCCAACTGCAAGAACCTTCATTATAAGCGAAGCAATACCCTTTTTTACCGCTAGTGGATACCGCCGGCTTAGGGCCAGCCCCCACCACCGGGCGCAAAGGTGTTACTATTTTTAACCAACTACCCATAACCCTATCATCCCACTGCATAAAAGGCCTGACTGCTAACTTCTGACGGAATTTTTCATCATATGCCCACCATGCTAAGCCTCCGTAAGTCCTATGAATACCTTCAATTTCATCCAGGTAACAAAACAATGCAGAACAAAATTCCGGATTACGCTCCCCAACTACACTGGCGTATATAACATAGGCCTGTAACCAATTACTAAAGGTCTTTAGAAACTTCCTGTATCTGCGCTTACGCTCATCTTCTTCTTTCTTTCCCTCATCCTTCTTCTCATCTGCCTTAACTTCTATGAAATTATCCAGCGGGAGAAGCGAGAATATCTCTATAAACTCCTGTTTCCAAATCCTTTCTTTCAACTCCTTAGCTACGTGTTCCCCGATAGGACCAATTGAACACAATGCTGATTTGTTCATTACTGTGTCAGCTACCCTAATGCCTGCCGGGGAAACACCTTTAGCCTGTACTCCATCACCTCCCGTAACCTCTGACTCCGTCCCTTTACCCATTTCAGCAATACCTCCTGATGGAACCGCCCCTATCCCTTGACTGATAACCATATCGGGACCTACCCATGCTACCCCTGGTCCCAAGCTTTTCCTCTTTTCCATCTGTGATAATAAATTCTGCAAGTGAGCTACCACCTTTACCAAGCTAACTTGTGTATTGTCAGTATGTGTGTTTTGCATGTCTATAAATTCACCTGTGGTATGCCTCTTGTCGGTTGCTGACGCAGAGGCTGTGGGGGCCGCTGACGTGTTTGTCTCATTCCTTTCTCCTGCTTGTCTGGAGAAGGGAAGTTGCTTGCTCCTGTCTGGTGTCGCCTCCTTTCTTGCACTCCTTTTTACCCTCCGGTCCTCCCCGGAAGGCAGTCTCTGGTCCTTTCGTTCTGTTGTATCTCTGTTGCATCTGGAACGAGGATAAAAAGATCTCCTCCCTCTTTCATCCCTTTCATGCTCACCTCCATATTGAGAAAGCGGTGGCGACCGCTGCCTTGACCTTGACCTCCGCCTGGGGGAGGGCGTTCCCCTGTTCCTGCGAATAGGTGAAATATATCCTCTGCTCTGCCGATATGTTCCCACCGGCGACCTCCTATCTCTGCACTCAGATGGTACACCTGCACGCCTTTCTTTGTCCATTCTGCCTCTTGTTGCTTCTACCCGCCTCCTTGGCCTGGCGATAGGGGCTGGTCAGGCGCCACTGAAGACCTTACAAACTCCTGATGCCGTCTGCTCTGCATTCTTCCCGGATCAACACCCGGTCGTGACCTGCTCCTGATGGATGTCCCTTCCTCCGGATCAGCATATGAGGAAACAGGGCACAACAAAGCAGGAACAGCAGCAGTGGACACAAACCCAACTTCAGGCTGTAGCTCCTCCTCCTCTTCACTCCCACTTAATACTTCCTCCATACTATTAGCTTGTTCTAAGCTGCCAGAAAAACTGCTAACTTCTTCCCCTTCCTTGTTGTTGTCCCACGGATCTTCTCTACCTCCTTCTACCATAAATTCCACTGTTGCTGAAAAATCCTTAGTAGCTCTAGGACCCCCTTTATTTATGCTGCCCTGCACACTTCTCAGAACCCTACTATGCTGCTCTGACTGCCCTCTGCCTGTCAGTCCCTTCCCCCTGGCCTTTGATATGCCTGCTCTCTGCTTCCCCTCCACTGTCTCTTCTGTGCTGCCCCTCTTTTGTGCATCCTCCTCACCTGTCTGGCCCCTGTTGTGGCTTATTGCTTGCCCTGCAGACCTCAGCGACGCTGACCGTGTTGCTGTTGCTGCTCCCTGCTCAGACCTCCTGTCAGACGCCTGCGCCGGCTCCTTACCCGATGGCCGCCTCCTACTGATGACGTCACGCCGGCTCCTCGTCCGCGTAGTGATCTGCACTGCCTCTTCACCGTCTCCAGCGTGCTCCGCCGCCTCCTCCGCCGACGCAGGCCTTCTGGATGCTTCCTGGTGCTGCAGCTGCTCTCTGGATCCTGTGGAAACGGCTGCAGGACTCCGTTAAGTCCCTCTTCCATGCTTCTTCCTTCCAGGGGTCTTCAGGGTAGGCTGCGCCCCTCTTGTCACTGCGACCCTCCTCTTCAGGGGTCTACTTCTGCCCTTCTTCTTAGGGGTCATCATATCAGGGCTGAGCCTATTGGGAGGCCTTGCTGCCCTTGATGGGCGCCCTCCCCCTCCAACTGGACTTCCAATGTCCAGCGCTGCATCAATTTCTGGGCCACTGGCGGGGCCACACTGTCCCAGCCTAGCCACCAGCTCCTGGAACCATTCCTGGCCATTTTCTAATGCTTGGCTTCTGAGTTGGGCAATAAAAGTGTCCACGCTTGGGGTTGACATTGTTCATCCGATGTAAACTCTTCTCTGATTAATAGTTAAGTGCCCCAAGGCGGGAAAATCCCCCCCTATATAACCTGCTAATCCCCACCCACAAATTTACCTTGACCAATAGCTACCCAGCACCCAGCCCGGTCAAAACGCTCCTGTAACTAGGCAGTTCCAGGGTGCTGCCATTTTTCTACTTTTTACTAGAGTGAGCTACTTTTAAGTTCATGTTCTTAATGTAAAAGACTGCTGTGGTCATATGTGTAAATTATACTATTTTAAAGAACTGCACTTAAAAATAGGCAATATTTTTTAGAATGAAAAACAGAAAAAAAATACACGTATTTATTACGTTTTTATAAGCAATTATATTGCTCTAGAAGCTATCATTTGATTTCGGCAGATCAACTTCTTGAGATGCGAGGAGACTGAATGCAGAAGAAGTTTCTGTCTACATAATGGGAATGTGTCAGTTGCCACTGCCAGTGTGCTCAGTAGCACTGAAGGGAAGCTCATTGGTTTACAAGGATACATCCTCTTGAGAAAGTAACAGACAGCAGCAGGAAAGAAAGCAAAGTGAAATCCTGCAGTAAATAATAAGTGCATATAAAAGTTGCAAAATGTAAATGTGTTTATTTTTTAACTTTCTAAAAACCTTTCCTACATTATCATGTTCAGTTATGCAAATAATTTTTTTTTTAAAATACCACATTTCTCCTTTAAGACTTTTGGTGAAAAAGTAGAGTATCCTTTGGTTTAGCTATTTTTGTAAAACATTATTTCGGTTGAATAAAAATAGTGACAACTTCTTTTATAAGCAGTAACGTGAATGATCCTTAATCATTTTACCAAACTTGGACAGGTATTTTATTTTATTCAACTGAACTGTCTGGGTAGAAATGTAAATATTGGGATATAAGAAAAAAGGGTACATGGAAAATATATGATATGTCAGTGAATGGTTATAAAATTAAAGAATCAGTTCTTATCTGAGCAGTCTTTATGAAAATGATCAAAAGTAGAAAAAGTTGAGAATTTGGAACATTCTCTAATCAATGGTTTAGCTGTTTTCATTCAAACAAACATTAAAGTATCACTGTAGTGCTCATACAGTATGGTTTCATTCATATATTTAATTTGTAATTATCAATAAAATAAGTATTTTCAGAATGACAGCTACATGTGCTGGTTGTTCATATCATCCTGCAATGCTAAGTTTTAGGAACAAACATGTATCTCTAAACAGTAAACATATATGTATATAGAACATGACTGCTCATTGAGTAGAAGACTTCTGAAATTAAAGAGGTGTTTGTATTTTAAATTATATATTAATTCTTCTCTGTAAATGTCACACTTGTGCTTTTTTCAGGATATGTCATTGCGAAGGAGATGAAGAAAATCCCCTCATCACACCATGTCGGTGCACTGGGACATTGAGATTTGTACATCAAGCATGTCTTCATCAGTGGATAAAGAGCTCAGACACGAGGTGTTGTGAACTCTGCAAATATGACTTTGTAATGGAAACCAAGCTCAAACCATTGCGGAAGGTAAGGTTATTATAAGACTACTAATTTACTGTTATAATAATAAATAAATATTTCGACATATGATATTTATGTTTTAATGTTTGCAATATGTACTTTAAAATCTCCTCATGCTACAGGTTACATAACATGAAGAGTTTTCATACCTGCCAAGCTGCAGTACCCTTTTCTATGGAAATTACAAAATGGCAGGAAATTGCCTACTATCCTCCTATACCTTTTAACTAACTCAACATTGGACACTTGGTGTGGAATAAAAATAAAATATAAAAAGACTGCTGGTGTGTTGGAGTGGGAGGAGGGTAATTATAATATTATAAATGGTGGATCAAGCGTCTTCTACAGTCAAGGTGGCTTAACACTCTAATTTACATTCATTATATAACCTGGATCTATATTCAAATATTTTCAATTAAAGCTCTAATTCCTTTTTACATAGTCATTTGAAAATGGACCACCAATTTATACTAAAAAGGAACTCTCAGTGGATGATCTCTGAACTTTATACTGTATGTTTGTTAATCTTATCCTAGTGGAGGTTATTTATTGAGTTTCTGGATGGTAAGTTATAAGCTTCACGCTACTCTAGCACACAACAGAGAACCATGGAGAAAGATCTAGTTGGCAATATTGTATGTTATTAATGCCCTTCTCAGTCCTTTGTTTGTTAGTGGATGGGATGAGCTAAACAGCTTAGCTCATGTTCTTCCTGACATTATTGACCTTTATAATTTAGGGGGAAGGCCACACTAACAATATGTATTTGTCCTGGGACTGATTTGTATTGCACAAAAGTGCTTAGGACATAATATTACAATCGTTGTACATTTTAAACTGCTTTAACACCTCTGCAAGAAAAGGTTTGGAAGCAAAATAAGAAAAGTGTCTTTTATGTGTATTTTGATTGCAATAGATGTTAGCTATGTGTATTTCTGATGCAGTTGTGTTTATGATATATAGGTGCAAAAGAATAGAGCCTCATTCAATTGGCCAAACCGCAATTACTTGAACCTATAATGCAGCCCGTAAATGTAACAGATATTCAATTGGCTACATTTAGCTACTCATATTCCAATTGTGAGTTACAGGCTCAAAAGCATATCAGGCCTGTTAAAAACGTAACTCTGGCCTATCTCCTCCATTGATTTTTCAAGCCCGTAAATGTTACCAGTGCTGAAGATGCAAAATCGGTATTCAATTACAATTCAACAAGCCCGCAATTGCCTTCAAATCCGTAAAGCGGCAAAAGTATAAAAAAAAATTATACAAGTACCAGATAGGACCCACAAGTGGGTTAAACACCTGGTCGAATAACTACAGCAGCAAATAAACACACACTACTGTACTTTAAAATACTGGGAAAGCAATGAAAGTTAGAAAGTTAGAATTAATTGCACAACAGTCTCAAGCTTGCAAATCTGCAATAAAAAATAATTATTTTAAACTTTTATTTCTGTTTTATATCGATCCTGGGAATTAAAGGGTTAATACATATAATGGAACCCTCATGGACTAGAACAGATACTTTAATGATTTTTATTGATTTCTACATTACTGGATTGTGAGTCTGATCACAAATTGTACTTCTCAACACTAATTAATTGTAGTATAAACTCCATAGTTACATAGTAATTGAGGTTGAAAAAAGACTTTTAGTCTATCAAGTTCCACCTTTCAAGATCTCCTCTGATATGCAGTATTCAGATTAATAATTCATTGTTAATTGATCCAGAGGAAGGCAAACAGAAAATACAGATACTGGCGGTCAGACTCCTCCCTGGATCAATACTCTCTCTCTAATCAACCAGGATAACCCTGAATTCCTTTTTTATTTAGAAATGCATCCAATCCCTTCTTAAAATTATCTATCAAATCCACTGTCACCACCTCCTTTAGTAGAGAATTCCAGATTGTAACAACCATTACTGTGACGAACCCTTTTCTTTCTTTATGGTGAAATATTTTTACTTCTAATCTTAAAGGATGTCCTCTTGTCAATTTAAAACCTCTTGGCACAAAAAGTTAACTTTACAAAGCCTTATATTTATTTCTAGAGAAGATAAGTTTAATTTGGTTAGTCTTTCTTCACAACTTAGCACCTCCATTCCCTTTATTAGTTTTATTGCCATTCTCTGTATTTTTTCCAGCTCTAAAATGTACTATTTATGAAGAGGTACCCAAAATTGCACTCCATATTCCAAATTAGGGCGTACTAGCGATTTGTATACTGGCAGAATTATATTTGCTTTCCTGGCTTCTATACCCTTTTTAAAACATGCTAATACTTTATTTACCTTTGCAGCTGCAGCTTGGTAATGAGCACTGTTACCTAGGTGGTTGTCCACTAGTACTCCCAAATCCCTTTCAATATCTGATACCCCTAGATTTGCTCCATTAAGATTATAAATTGCATGGCTATTTTTCCTTCCAAAATGCATAACCTTGCATTTATTTGTATTAAATGTCATCTGCCATTTAGCCACCATTTCTCTAATTTATGCAAATCCCTTTGGAGGGAAAGTACATCCTTTTTTTCTGATTTAATTACCTTGCACAACTTCGTGTCATCAGCAAAAATGGAGACACTACTTTCCAGTCCAACTTCTAAGTCATTAATACATATGTTAAAATGAGAGGACCTAATACTGAATCCTGAGAAACCCCACTTACCACATTGGTCTAGTCTGAGTAAGTTTCATTTACACTAAACCTTTGCTTCCTGTCTTTTAGCCAGCTCTCAATCCATGAGCAGATATTTACTGCAATTCCTGTATCCCTTAGTTTGCACAATAGTCTTACATGTAGCACTGTATCAAAAGCCTTTGCAAAATCCCAAAAGACTACATCCACTGAGTTGCCTTGATCCAAGTTCCTACTAACCTCCTCATAGAAACTAATTTTATTTTTTTGACATGACCTATCCCTCATAAATCCATGTTGACTCTACTTATAATCCTGTTCAAATAGACATATTCTTGTATATTATACCTTATTAACCCTTTTAAAAGCTTTTTATATATAGGTATCACATCTGCTTTTCTACAGTCATCTGGTAGCTACCCTGTGTTGAGTGAATCTTGAAAAATTAGATATAATGGTTTGGCTATTACAGAACCCAGTTCCCTCAGTGCCCTTGGATGTATTCCAGCAGGACCTGGGGCTTTTATTAACATTTATTTTTTCCAACCTCTTTTGGATTTCTTACTGCTTAACCAAATATTTGGTGAAGGTAGTTTAGACCCATTATGTTGCAGCATCCCAACCATTGGTACCTCCCTTGTGTATACCGAAGAAAATAACCTATTTAACTCATCTGTCTTTTACTGGTCGCTAACTATCAGACAGCCTGTGTCACATTGCAATGCCCCTATAGCTTCCTTACTGGCCTTCTTCCCATTAATATATTTAAAAAATATTTTAGGGTAAGTCTTACTCTTCTTTTGCAACTAACTTTTGATTTTCTATTTTAGCTGGTCTAATAGCCCTTTTGCAAGCCTTGTTGGTTTCCTTGTACTCCTGTAACTCAGTCTCTGTTCCCTCTTGTTTGTATAATTTAAATGTCTGTTTTTTATTCTGCATCTTGATCTTTAAATCATTGTTAAACCACATGGGATGTGATTTACTCCTACTTTTATTTTGACATGGTATATGGTGATAAGTATGTATAGTTAATAAGAATTCTAACACAACAATTCTTTGTCCTAGTCTATACTTTGTATTGCTGCCCTTAGATGATTAAAATCTGCCCTTTTAAAATTAAGAGTTTTTCTTGCTCCCTTACACATTTTTTTTAATTAAATCTCAAATGAGACTGTGTTGTGATCACTGTTTGCCAAAGGTTTCCCTATTTCCACATTTGTTACCATATCAATGCTCTTGTATAACCTGGGCCAGATAATGATCTCTGAGTGTACTCAAGAACCTGCTCCCCTCATTCATCCAGTTTATTTCAGAGTAGTTAAAATCTCTCATTAAAAAAAAATTGCCCATGCTTAGCTGCATTTCCATTCTGTAACAATAATTGTATTTCCTCACCTTCAAATATATTTGGGCGTTTATAGCATACTCCTATCAATATTAATTTGGAATTTGCTGCTCCGCTGTTTAACCCTACTTACAAACATTCAACACTATCACTAGTTCCAGCATAAATATCTTCTCTGACTGTAGGCTTAAAATCAGGCTTAACATACAGACAAATCCATCCTCCTTGTTTACCATTGTCCCTATCTTTCCTAAATAGGTTATAACCTTCCAGATTAACAGTCCAGTCATGAGATCCATCCCACCATGTTTCAGTAATGCCTATTAAATCACATTTCTCATTAACTGCTAATAATGCTAACTCTCCCATTTTTCCTGGAAAGATTCTGGCAATAGTAAGCATACACCTTATGTTGTTATTATTTTGTAGTTTTGAAGGGCCTGCAACTATAATTGAGTTACTTGGCAATACCTCCCTATTGACTATACTAATAATCCCCCATCTCCTCCCCTATAAGTAGTTAATTAATTCCTTACCACCTCTACTCTTTCTACCCCATTACGTCTATCTAGTCCCTACCCCTCACATACTAGTTTAAAAACTCCTCCAGCCTTTCTGCCATCCTATCGCCTAGCACAAAAGCTCCCTCATTATCAAGGTGCAATCCATCCCTGCTATAGAGATTGTACCCAAGTGAGAAGTCAGCCCAGTGCTCTGAAAACCTAAACCCCTCCTTAATGCACCACTTCATACATGTTTATACATGTGACAGGATGTACACTGAGTGAAGTTGTCACTGGACTGACTCATAATTACAAAAAAATAAAATAATGTATTTAGCTTAAATAAATTATATATATATATATATATATATATATATATACATATATATATATTTTTTTTAATGTATTTTTTTCACGCCTTTCCTTCCTTTTGCACTCTAATAAGCCCCCTTTTCTTTCAACTCCCTCCTTTTATTTAAACTCCTACACTTATACTAGAACTGCACTCACAAGTTCGCTCCTTCCTGATTTTATTAGCTTCTGACTACTCACATGAACAAAATCAGTGCACACAGCAAATATACACACTTTACTTGTTAGAAGTAAATCACAGTTGAAAAAAGTATTATTAATGTCATGATGAAAGTCCCATTTACTATTGGCTGTGTCTAAGAAGTAAATTACTGACTTGCTTAAATATTGTCAGATCATATGATCATGCCCCCTGAAATCCTACTTACCAGTGTATGGTTTGTGTAATCAGGCTGTGAGCCTGTAACTACGGGTTAGAGACAATTGAATACATCTAAATGTTGCGGGGGGGAAAGTAACCTGCAGTAAAAATGTCGGCTTACAGGTAATTACGAGTTTGCAAATGAATGAGGCTCATAATATTAAGTGAGAGCATTGTGATAGAAAAATAAGAAAAAAGGCATTTTTTGCTTACTAAATATGCTTAACAAAAGTGTTACCACTACTGATGTAATTTTGGCGTGAGTCAGAAATGTTGTGTTTAGTGCTAGCTATATGCAACAGATGTGTTTAATGGTTTTCATTGCAACTTCAGTGGTGTTATCCTTAGCTCTAATTTAACAATTACCCCTAGCTGGCAAACAGGTATTGCACTACAATGTTTTTATATAGAGACACAACTTATAAAGTGCTGTTCATATAATAGCATAATAAATATGCATGCTACATAATAGTCAAGTCATATGAGGCATCAAGATTGTAACTCCACATTGAACAAACATTGTTTTAACCCATTACACAGTTGATCTGTTATTTTAAAGGCATTGAGGAATATTTTATAGCAGTACACTACTATGAGGAGAGTTTTTCTTACAATTAATAAACTTAAATGACAACATCAGCTTCATTTATTTAATTTTTAGAGTATGCTCCTCTGGAAAAAGTAGACTTAATAAAATAGAGTCTAGAATGTATAAACTACACAGTTCAACAAAGACTTTGTCACAAGTAAAATGTTTTGTTCTTACATATTTTTGCATGCTGAATTCAGAATTTATCTATCACCCATGATGTTTGAGTGACAGACATTGCCATTTTTAATAAAAAACATATAAAATAATACTAGATCAGAACTTTTTTAAAGTTTGTAGTTTTTAGGCTTATACTCTTTTATCAGTTAAGGTGTCGGATTTCATTATGGTAAAATACCTCTAACTTTTCTTTAATGTCTTTTGTGTTCTCAAAATTTGTTGTGATGTAGTTAAAATAGCCAGAATGCCTCCATAACCCATACACTCTATACCAATTCTGACAGAAACTTGGAAATTGGATGAAGATGACTTTGGCCATGCAAATACATGTAGGCAATGCAGCAAACTACATAGTGACCTAACACTTTTAGCCATAGACTTCAATGGGCAGGTGAATTTCAAAACCCACAGGGACTCTTTCTGGCCACAATAGTGATGGGAAAGTTGTTTCAAGTGGACTAACACCTGGACTGTGGCATGCCGGAGGGGGATCCATGGCAAAACTCCCACAGAAAATTACATAGTTGATGCAGAGTCTGGTTTTAAGCCATAAAGGGCATAAATCACCTAACATTACTAAATTGTTTGTAATAACATGCTTTAAAACATCAGGTATGATGTTGTATCGATCAGGTAGCGTAAGGGTTACACCCGCTTCACAGTACCAGACCAATCTCCCCATTTAATGCACCGCAAACAACCGCAAACAGTCCCTTTGCACAACCGCAAACTCCCCATTTGCACAAGGTTGGATACCAAGCTAGCCATGTCCCGTTCCTTGTCCTCACTGATGTCATTGAAGGTCTCTTCCTCCACCCAGCCACCAAGGGTCCCCGAAAGGTGACAACATGCCCCCTGGGACGCCTGCTGTGTTTGGTCTTCCACCTCCTCAAAGCCACCTTCCTCCTCTGACTCCTCTTCTTCAGACTTCTCTCTCTGCGTTGCTTCTGTCTGCATTATTATAAGGTGTGTACTGTTAAGTAGTGCTATTCCTATCGGTTTAATCCCTGTTACGTCCACTATTAGGGGACGTGTGTATGGCATGGATTTTTGGAAACGGGAGATGGAAAAAGATGCTTGGTCGGTCCTCCCACTTCAAATTTGGGGCCCTGAGCGTGCAACCTAAGGTGCCACCAGATATGAGTGTCACTGTGCACTGGCAAAGGTTGGCAGAGTAGGCGCTGTAGGCCTCACACACACGCCTGTAGGCAGGCAATTGCTATTCAATCTATTACAGTCAAAAAAGTGTTGTTTTATGTCACTGTACACTACGGTTGCACCAGATATGACGTATCACTGTGCACTGGCAAAAGTTGGCAGAGTAGATGCAATAGGCTTCACACACACGCCTGTAGGCAGGCAATTGCTATTCAATCTATTACAGTCAAAAAAGTGTTGTTTTATTTCCCTGAGCACAATATAAGCTGTGAGCCTGACACAGGCAGGCAACTGAAATTAGATTACAGGAAAAAAATGGTTGTTTTCAATGTATGGTACAGCACCGGGTATGAGTAGTGAAAATAAGCACAATATAAGCTGTTAGGTGTTAGCCTGTTACACACACACGCTGGCAGGCAGGCATATGCAATAAGATTACACAGAAAAAATATATAAAATAAAATAAATGATGTTCTAGCCCTAAAAAGGGCTTTTTGGGTTGCTGTCCTTGCACCAGATATCAGATGAGTCCTTCAGGTCTGTAGTGGAAGCTAAATACACAGCCTGGCTATCTATTTCCCTATTAAATCTCCAGCAGCTACACGATCTGTCCTCTCACAACGAATGCAGCTTCAGAATGATTCTAAAATGTATGCTGTTCTTCAGATGGAAGGCCCTGGAAGGGAGTGTATGCTGCTGATTGGCTGGAATGTGTCTGCTGACTGTGAGGTGCATGGTCAAAGTTTCCTCAATGATAAAGTATAGGGGGCGAACCGAAAAGCGCATGTGTTCGCCGTCCGCTACGAACGCGAACATGCCAAAATCGCTGCAAATAGTCCGCGGGCGAACTGTCCACGACATCTCTAATGTACAGCATTACAGAATATGTTGGCGTGTTGCAAATAAACAATAATAATAATAATAATAATAATAATAATAATAGACAGAGCAAATAGTAAATGAGACCATAATCGTGACGTCAGTAAAACATGGAGTTTAAACTACAATCAATTAATGTTTAAAAGCACAATTGCAATCAGACTCGCAATCCAGAAATGAAGAAATCAATAAAAACTAACAAATTAACTGTTCTAATCCATGCAGGTTCCATGATATATATTAACTCCTTGATTCCCGAAATCGATATAACATTGAAATAAAACTTAAAAATATATATTTGTATTGCAGATTTGTGAGTTTGAGACTGTTGCGCAATTAATTCAAATGCCTTTCATTCCTTTACCAGTATTTTTAGGTAGAGTAGTGTGTTTTTATTTGCTTTTGCAGTGTTACAAACAGGTGTTTAACCCACTTGCGAGTCCTACCTAGAACTCGTATGCTTTTTTTTATACATTTGCCATTTACGGGTTTGAAGGCATTGGCGGGCTTGTTGAATTGTTGTAATTAAATATGGATTTTGCGTCTCTAGCACTGGTAACATTTATGGGCTTGAAACATCAAAGGAGGAGATAGGACGGAGTTCCTTTTTTGACAACGGCAGTGATTTTGAGCCTGCATGGTCACCACATTAACCCCTTTCTGCAGGAGTCCCAAACGGAACCCCTGCAGCATTTAAAAATTTAAAATTCACTGCAGCGGCACACAAATAGTTATCCCCATGCCACTGGGGTACTGTAAGTACCCCCGAGGCAAGTTACATTAGCCCACCCATGCTGCAGGGTCCCATCAGGCCCTTCGGAGGGTCCCCGCATTAAACCATTGACAGCATTTAAAAACTTTACATTTCCCGCCTCGGGTCCTTAAAGGACCTTAAAGTTCCCTAAAGGACTCGCGCTACAATTAAAATTAACCCTATCATTCATGGTGGTCCATACAGACCCCCATGAGCCTCTAATTATCCCATCACTCATGGGGGTCTATACAACTCTAATTAATGACCCTATACAAATTAACCCCCCTCTAACTAATTAACCCTATATTTAACCTTATATAACCCTCACCATTAACCCTATCACTAACTACTTAACCATTTCTAGTCCTATTTAACTCTAACTAGGCCCAATAACCTTACCTAGTCCTATTTAACCCTAATTAGTCCCAATAACCATATCTAGTCCTATTTAACCCCAACTGGACCCAATAACCCTATCTAGTCTTATTTAACCCTAACTAGGCCCATAACTCTATATAGTCCCATTTAACCATAACTGGACCTTATAAACCCTATAAAGTCTTATTTACTGCTAACTAGGCACAATAACCCTATCTAGTCCGATTTAACCCTAACTAGGCCCAATAACCCTACCTTGTCCTATTTAACCCTAACTCAGCTCAATAACCCAATCTAGTCCTATTTACCCCCAACTGGACCCTATAACCCATATTTAGTCCTATTTAACCCTAACTAGGCCCAATAATCTTATCTCGTCCTTTTTAACCCTAACTAGGCCCAATAACCCTATCTAGTCCTATTTAACCCTAACTAAGCCCAATCCACTGGAGAAGGAACTGGAAACCCAACCAGAGACATAACAATATGGCACTGGAAGATGAGCCCCTCAGGCCAGAAGGTGCCCACCACATTACTGAGGAAGAGCAGAAGGCAAGTACAAGTAACACTATATCTAATTAAGCGGTTGGGCCAAAGCCGAAAGGACACCGAGCTGTGGATGTGTCTGGAGGGGAAAGGAAAGTCTGATGCTGCAAAGATCAATTCAGAATAGGAACCTGCAATGTTAGAACTATGAACCAAGGCACACTAGATGTGGTAAGAATGAAATGACAAAGTTAAACACTATATCCTGGGAATTGGTGAACTTAAATAGACTGGAATGGGACATTTAACATCAGACAACCACCAGATCTTTTACTGTGGTCAAGAATCCCACAGAAGAAATGGAGTAGCCATCCTAGTCAAAGGGTGGCCAAAGCAGTACTCGGTTAAAACCCAATATATGACTGAATGATTTCAATTCAAATGCAAGGCAAGCCATTTAATATTACAGTCTATGCTCCAACCACGGATGCTGAAGAGCCTGAAGTTGTTCAGTTCTACAAAGACATTCAACACGCTACTATCATCATAGGTGATTGGAATGCTAAAGAAGGGAACAAAAGGACACCTGTATTAACTGGCAAATTTGGCCTTGGAGTACAAAATGAAGCAGGTCAGAAATTAGTAGAATTCTGTCAAGATAATTCTCTGGTCATAGCAAACACCCTTTTCCAACAGCCTCCAAGACGACTCTGCACATGGACATCACCAGATGGACAACATAGAAATCAGATTGACTATATACTTTATAGCCAAAGATGGATTAGCTCTATACAGTCATCAAAAACCAGACCTGAAGCTGACTGTGGCTCAGACCATGAACTTCTTATTGCAAAGTTGAAAATTAAACTGAAGAAAAGAGGGAAAACTATCAGACCAAGTAGATATGAAATAAATAATATCCCTTGTGAATATGCAGTGAAAGTAAATAATAGATTTAAGGAACTAGACATGGAAGGTAGAATGCCTGAAGAACTTTGGACCGAAGTTTGCAACATAATCCAGGAAACAGCAACAAATAAATAAAAGAAAGAAAATTAAGAAGTCAAACTGACTTTCTGATGAGGCTTTGAAAGTAGCCTAGGAAAGAAGGAAAGTGAATGGTAGTGGAGATAAGAAAAGATTTGTTCAACTAAATGCAGAATTCCAGAGGATAGCAAGAAGAGAAAACGAGACATTCTACAATGAGCGATGTAAAGAGATTGAAGAAAATAACCGAATGGGTAAATCAAAAGATCTCTTTAAGAAAATTGGGAACCTAAAGGGCACCTTTCATGCAAAAGTTGAGGCATAAAAGACAAAAATGGTAGGGACTTAACAGAAGAATATCAGATAAAGAAGAGGTGGCATGAATACACTGAAGTTCTATACAGGAAGGATCTTAACAGCAGTGATGACCTCAATAGTTTGTCCAATGAGCTGGAGCCGGACATCTTGGAGAGCAAAGTGAGATGGGCCCTAGGATGTCTTGCTGATAATAAGGCTGCAGGAAGTGATGGAATCCCAATTGAACTATTCAAAATTCTACAGGATGATGCTGTGAAAGTGTTGCTTGCCTTATGCCAACACATTTGGAAAACTCAACAGTTGCCAATAGACTGGAAAAGGTCAGTCTACATCACAATCCCAAAAAAAGGCAGCTCCAAAGAGTGCTCCAATTATTGAACAATTGCACTAATTTCACATGTCAGCAAGGTATTGCTTAAGATTCTACAAGCTCGACAATATATGGACCAGGAACTACCAGATGTGCAAGCCGGGTTCCACAGAGAAAGAGGCACCAGAGATCAAATTGCTAATATCCGCTGGATAATAAAGAAAGCAAGAGAATTCCAAAAAAAACATTAACTTCTGTTGGACTGGATGAATCCAAAGCCGGAATCAATATTGCTGGAAGGAATATCAACAAAGTGAGAGGGAACTAAAGGACTTATTGATGAGGGTAAAAGAAGAGAGTGCAAAAGTTGGCCTGCTGCTCAATGTTAAAAAGAGGAAGATCATGGCAAACAGCAATCTCACTTCCTGGCAAATAGACGGGGAAGAAGTGGAGGCAGTGACAGATTTTATTTTCCTTGGATACAAGATCTCTACAGATGGTGAATGTTGTCATGAAATTAAAAGATGTTTGCTTCTCGGGAGGAAAGCTATGGCAAGCTTGGACAAGCTAGTAAAAACTAAAGATATTAATCTATCTAAGGTCCGCATCGAACTATGGTATTCCCAGTAGTAACATACAGATGTGAGAGCAGGACCATAAAGAAATCTGAGCGCTGTACAATTGATGCCTTTGAATTGTGGGTTGGAGAAGACAGCTTAGAGTCCCTTGGACAGCAAGAAGATCCAATAAATGAATACTTCTAGTGAACAGTTTCTCTTGATTTCTTGAAGGTATGATCATGAGGCTGAAGCTCAAATATTTTGTTCATATTATGAGATGGCAGGATTGCCTAGAAAACACTCTGATGCTGGGAAAGATTGAAGGCACAAGAAAAAGGGGATGACAGAGGCGGAGATGGATAGATGAGGTCACTGAAGAATTGGACATGAACTTGATGGAGCTCAGAGGGGCAGTGACTGAGATACACCTGGTGTGTTGTGGTCCATGGACTCACGGAGAGTTGGACTCAACTGAATGACTAAACAACAACAAGCCCAATAACCCTACCTAGTACTATTTATCCCTAACTAGACTCATATAACCCTATCTAGTTCTATTTAACCCTAACTGGGCCCTATAAACCCGATTGGGAACCCCACTGCAAGGGTTAATGTGGGGACCCTCCGGGGGTCTTGATGGGGACCCCGCAGCATGGGGGATTAATATTAGTTGCCGTGTGGGTACTTACTGTAATCCTGCATCATAGGGTTAATCAACAGGGGTAGGAGCCCTGCATCATGGGGGTTTGATTTAGGAGCAGTGGGGAGAATATGTAAGGGCTTTGCAAGCCCTTGCGACACCTCCTTGCTCCAAGTAAGCTGTAGTTGGCTTTTAGTCATTTACGGGCTTGACGGAGTGGTTAGGAAGAGGCAATCGGAGCAATTAAATAGCGATTTTAGCCTTGCGGCCTTGAACGATCAAAGGCTTTGAGGGAAGTAACTAGCGATTTAAAAAAACGCAATGGGTCGGTAGGGATCACGGGTCGGAGCAAGTAACTCGATCGGAGGCCACAATCAGAAGGCAATTGAATAGCAAAGTAACTTGCGACTTAGACTTGCAACAATGGATCTCTAAAAAGTAGCAATTGAATGTGGCCCCATTACGGGCTCAAGTAATTGGGATTTGGACAATTTAATAGAGGCCTTGGCTTGTGATTTGAATTTTTATAGATATCAAGCTGAACATTTATCTTCAAGATTGAAAGGATAAATATTCTGAAAGTGTACCAAAATAATTTATTTCTGTCACAGCTATTGGTTTATGAAAAACTTTAATGGTTTAAAACAGTACTGGTTTTCTTTACTTCAAAAATAGATCTCCAAGAATAAATCTAAGGCTAATATCAAAGAAGGGATGTTTGTGAGTCCTGAATTTATGAAACTGATGAAAGATAATCATTTGAAAGCCAGGTGAATGAGTTGTAAAAAGATGCATGGTCATTTCTTAGAAAAGTAGCCAATTATGTTTTGGAAACTATAAAGCAGAGAAATAAAAAAATAACTCATCCGTGAGCCAGCAGTACTTTCATTAGGATATCTCTAACACTTAGGATGGATGTTCCACAGGAAAAGTATGTTTAACACAGTTTAAATGAATGAATGATGATTGTTTAATGACTCACTTAAAAAACATTTAGAAAGTATATTTGAAATTGGTGCAAAAACACTATAAAGTATTGTGTGACAAGAAAAAAAAGTATGATGGTATAATCGGAACTGAATAATGTTCCTGTTCATCTGCTTCTGCAAGTGTGAAAGATGCTTGAGTGAAGCTACTTCTACTGAAAGTTTGCCTTCGTTTATTTTAATTGAACTGAACTGAATATCATATTAGTTTACAAAATACCTTCATTTTGAGAAAGTAGTAAAGTAGTAAGTAGTAGAGCAGTGGTGCCTACCAGTAGATAATAATTTCCACATTTTAGTTAGTAAATAATTTAAGTTATTTATAGTTCATGAATTGTGTATTTGTCTTTTTTCCTTTTTTGGAATATTTTGGCCATTAAAAAGAGTGTAAGGTAAATGAGGAACTAAATGCCTTCATAAATCCTGTTTTGGGATTGGTGCACCAAATCAATAATGCATTGTTATAGTGGTAATAAACCAAGATCTTTTGTATAGTTCAATATATATTTTATCAAAAACACTCCAATTTAATCATAACAAAATCTGTGCTATTTTGATACAAAAAGATAATGAATGAATAGGTAATTTACCTATTAAGGAGCCTTAAATAAATCAGAACAAATGCTTATTTCATTTAAAATTGCTTTATACTGTTTTATATGAAATAATCTTACATCTTTTAAAGCACAAAATATGTAGTAATAAAATTCCACTTGCTTTTTATTTATCACATTCATTTTAAACAAAACAAACTCATGCATTTGGATTTTATCATTAGTTTTAGAGAAGATCACTTGAAATAGTATTAACGTTATAAGGTAAAAAGTAAATAAAAGGTCATTTTTATTTCTTTAAAATAATATTTCAATTATTATTCTTAATTATAAATATTACACTTTAACCAATTGTAAATATTCAGTTTCCTGATACGTATTGTATACAGTAGATCATTCCTTACCCGATTTCAAACTATGCAACAATTTGTACATAAAATATTTAGAATTTCAGCTCTCATACCTTACTAGTAATGTTGTTAAATATCATAAAGGGTCATGTGGCAAAGCAACACATATCTGTGCACCAAAAATATATTTTCAGTATCTTTCTCCAGAGACTGTACAAGTTATAAGAAACAAGAATCATATAAATGCACATATACTGTAGGCAGGGACATGGCTTTCATCTTGGGACACTAAAAAACAATTCATTAGAAACTGACAGCCCTATTAAATCCCCCCTACGTGTTAAACCGTAGCTCGTATTGTAGATAGTAAGACTTTCTGCTATTAAATAAGCCCAATAAAGTAAGCCGCTGCCTATCTGTGGGTTTGGAGCGAAAAAAGCCTACGGGACGTGTAACGTGGAGCTTCGTGGCCACAAATCCTTTGTTCTCTCAAGTCCGTAACCGCTTCAATTCCAATGATGCTCTTAAATTGCAATGATTTCACTGGCCTTCAACCACGTAACACGCAAATGGAGCCCAAAGGAAAATGGGTGATAGAGAGGACTCGCAAGGGGGGTAATGTCCAATCCGTAGCACTTTAAATGCAAATATCACCACACTACTGTACTTTTATTAAAAGGGAAAGTGATATTAGGTGTTAGAATTGATAGCACAACATTCTCAAGCTCGCAAATCGGCCCCTGAAAAATACTTTATTTCATGTTTAATTTTTGTGTTATATCGATCCCGGCAATCAATGTGTTAATACATATATTGTAACTTGCATGTAAAAGAATATCATATTTACTGCTTTATTAATATTTAATTATATCTGGAATATGGGTCGGATCGTAACTCGTAATTGACCCCTTAAGACTTTGAAATCCAACCTCCATTTTTCTGTGACTCAATATTGACTATCTCGGTTCCATTGACTCCATTCAAATCCGTAACTACGGGTTTGAGTAATTGAACACTCACCTCCAACATTCAACAAATGGTTTACAGGTTTGCCTCTTAAGCTCGTAACTCGCAGCCCGTTCTAATTTAATAGCTAGGTAACTCAGACAAATTTCAAGCCTGCAGACATTGCGAGCTTCATGTTGCACGTATGGTCTTCGAATTTAATGTTACTGTGAGTTACCCAAAAGTGTAAATAAATTGGTACACAAAATGACCTAACTAGCTAAAAATTTGCTAACAATTTGCATAGTTTACTGTAGGGTCCTTTAAGAACGGCCTACTTTCTTACATCATTTTGGATCTGAAACTTTTTACATTAATAATACAATCTTTTAGTAAACTTTTACCAATTTTTAATGTCTTAGAAAGAGGCTGGTATAAAAATGACAACAGTGTTATAAGGTTATTTTACTTTTTAATAGCCAAGGGATGAGAAAACTAAAACAAGCTTTGTGTGCACTATGGCACTTTCATCAGACTGAGGTTTACAAGTATTTTTGTTTTAGTCTCTAAATTGTGGACCCATAAATCAGAGATCTACTCTTGATCTCCAATTTTTATACAAAGTATTCTGTTTGCATTAGTTTTAAAATTAAATAAAGTGCATTCAGATATAAATACATTATCTGCATACCTGAAAAAAATGAAGACTCAGTTCAAAGTCTCATTCACATGCATTTATTCTCTACTGTGCTTATAGTAAAGTGAAAATTGCTTTGTTGTTGGTTGGAAAATGATTTGTTCAGTGGGGTAGCATAACACCTGTAAACAGATGTCATACGCATTGTCACATTCATACAGTATTGATGTAGTCTGAATTATAAATCACCTTATTCCATCACATATGACAAACCACACAAAAAAATGTCATTTATAATAATGCTTGAATGGTCGAAAGAAGCATGGTCTTGAACATTATTTGTGGAAAAATGCCGCACTGTCTCATCTTTCTGTGACAGTAAAAATATATTATTTATGTCATTATGGAGAAATGTCTCATAGAGTGGGTTAAGAAACCTGAAGATCCCTGAAATGTCAGAGAGGTTATTTTTGCAAATAGCTAGTTTCTGTTCTTATATATATTTTCTGGATAATGATACAGTTGGTAAATAAGGTTTGAACAGACATATATTAATAAAACATACAAGTGAGTCTTTGTTAAGACTAAATGTGTGCATTACGATGACAAGTAAATGTGTCTGGAAATCTTTTGTACACCTAAAAAATGTGAGCTGGAAGTGGTAAATCTCTACAGAAAAAGGCATTGACATCTTATTTTCTTTGTTATATTTAATGCAAATAGCTGCTGGAATTGTAATACAAACATCATATTAATATGTTTTTTAGGCTATTGTCTTTTTTTACTATGCAATAACAATATTTTTACTTTTCATTATACTCAAAATACTTTATATTATTATAACTTTGAAACATTAACTCACTACATTTTAATGATGTTGCTGCACCAAAAACCTTAGCATGTAACCATTAGCAAGTGATTGCTACCTATATCTTGTTTCCTGAGCAAGGTGCTGTTTTGCCAAAATTGCTATTACATGGTCCTTGTTAAAATTCTATGATGTTGAGACCAGTTGCTGGAGGAAAAAAAATAAAGTGCATTTCAAATACACATAAGAGCAGCTAAACCCTTTTCGCTATTTTATTCAGCTGTGTTAGCTATTTGATACAGCCCATATCAGTGAGTAGAAGTGAATGTTTTGTTAAAATGAAGGGAGATTCAGTTGTAGAAATTGTGTTGCATGTTTGTACTAGAAGCACAAGCTCACCTTGCAGTGTTGCAGGCATATGTATAACAACCATTTCGACAATGCCTACTGCAGTCATCATGGACATTCAGCCCCTCAGTAAAGCCTCCCACCAATTTTTATTCATCAAGCTTGAGGGATCACCAGGTGTTGCTCTTCTGCTGCCAGCTTTCTCATCCATCCTGCAATGCACCTTGGCCTGGCAGTCAATATAATGGTGCTTGATGCACTTTACATCCCTCTTAAAGATAGAGAGCACTGACCTCCTGGATCAATTCAATCCAAATCTTTGCCCTCTGTTCACGTTTCATCTACTTCTATGTATGATGCTTGACCTTTTATGGATGGAATTCAGGAGTGCCAAAAGCTCCTCCGTGATATATCTTGGGGTCCTGCGCATAGCCCCTTCCCCTTACTCAGTAGGTGCCTGGCGATCCTCAGTGCTCCTCTGGCTCTGAGGACTGAGTATGGTCCCTTTATTCCCCACTGATCCCCAGTCCCTGTTGAGCTGTAACTTGTGTTCATATCTGACTTGGGCACCTGGCATTTCTCTCTCCTGAATAGTCTTCTCTCCAAGCTCCCCTATCTCAACCATTCCTCTCCCTTCCTCTCTCTAATGTTCACCCTCTCTTTCTACTACCTTGGCAACCTTATAATCCTAATACACTCTCTCATTATCTCTCAACCTGACTACTGCAACTCGCTTCTTGCTGGCCTACCCACCCCAATCTCCACTTCAATCCATTATGACTGCCTCTGCTAGACTCATCTTCCGTACACAACATTCAGTGTCGGCATCAACTCTCTGTCAATCACTCCACTGGCTTCCCTTAGCCTCCAGAATAAAATTTAAAATCATGACCCTAACTTTCAAAGCCCTCAACAATAGCGCACCCCCATACATTTCTGGTCTCATCTCCAAATACTCCCTCACCTGCCCTCTTCGTTAATGACTGCTAATGACCTTCTTTCCGCAACTCTTGTCACCTCCTCTCACTTTCACCTTCAGGACTTTTCTCATGCTGCCCCTATTCTCTGGAACTCCTTGCCTCGCTCCACCAGATTTTCCTCCTGCCTCAAAACATTCAAAACCTCTCTAAAAACACATCTCTTTAAAGAAGCATATCACCTTCCACCCTAACACACTCTCACCTCTCTCTCCCTCCTTTTTCGCACATATTACCTTCAGGTTGTAAGTCTGCGAGCTTTGGGGAAAGCACTATTAACACTATGGATCTGAGGCTCAAAGACAGGGCCCTCCTTGCTTTGCTATGTTTAATTTGTATGTATCTTTGTCTTGAACTTATCTTATGTACGGCACTACGGTATATGTCGGCGCATTTTAAATAAACAATAATAATAATAATTTCTCCTCTGTCCAAGCTTACCTGCTTTCTCCTTCTGTCTCCTCCCTTCATCCTGGACAAACTGACACTCACTAAAACACTCCCTGTCACCATCCACTCACATGTATAACAGAATTTGTTAGTTATGCATCAAAACGAGACACTGGTAGATAGTGAAGAGCCATATTAGGCTTAACTTGTTTGGATAAACAGCAAACCAACTGAAACTCTGTAACATGTAACATTTTTAAATTAGTTAAATCCTTATCAACTGGACACAATTAAACATACAGTACATGCTGTTGTATTTCCCAACACCCCTTCTCACCTTCTCAGCGGCATGTGCATGATAATGTGACATCCAGCATTCTTTTGTAGTAAACAATAATGCTCCTTTGGCAATGGTTTAGTGAGTGAGTCTGCAGTCATCTCTTCTAATGAACAATAATGAATGACAATAACTCATTGCTCTTGTGTGTCCATTGTAAGTTACACTTCTTGTTCTGACTCTTGTGCAGCTTCACTTTGGTCAGTGTCTGTTGCTGATTCAGTGGACAAAATTTCTTTGCAGCTTTCGAGGATTGATTTATCTAAAGCTCCGATTTCATCAAAATAAACACTGCGACTTATTGTGACCTTGTTGGTCTTTGGGTGAAGGATTCTATATCATGTACTTTGTTCTCTGTAGCCCACCAGAATCCCTTCTATGGCTGTGTTCTCTAACTTGGAACGTTTCTTGCTTGGGACATGGGCATATGCTTTACAACCAAACACTCTGATTTGTCCTGTACTGGGTTTTGATTCATTCCACACAGTTGGTAGGGGATACTTTCAATGTTTTTTTCCTGCAGGTATGTTGCAGTTGTTATTGCTTCTCCCCAGTACTTGTTAGGTAAGTTGGCATCTGAAAGCATGCATCTGGCCATTTCTGTGAGAGTGCATTTTTTGTTTGGGACGGTATGGTACAGTTGTTAATACATTGTTTCTTTAGTTATGATTCCACTTCATTTCCCATGTATTCCCCTCCATTGTCAGTGTGTATTATTCCTGGTTTCCTTGAAATGTGTTCCTCAAATTCTTGATGTCCGTCTGATGTCTCTCCTATGTGCTTCAGTAGATATGTTGTTGTGTATCTGGAATAATCATCAATGAAGGTCAGTAAATATCTGCTCCTGCTGGTTGTGGGGGTTTTCATTGGGCCACATATGTCAGTGTGTATGAGTTACATGGTGTGGGTGGTCTTTCTTTGACTGGTCTGTGGAAGTGGTGTACATGTGACCTTTACCTTGATACAACACATGCATTTCATGAGCATGTGGTAAGGCAAAATTGTCATACCATCTGATAGA
Organism: Discoglossus pictus; assembly: GCA_027410445.1. NCBI lineage: Eukaryota > Metazoa > Chordata > Amphibia > Anura > Alytidae > Discoglossus > Discoglossus pictus. Next base: position 119,105,444 of record CM050163.1, read on the forward strand.
CCTCTCTTTGCAAAATCCTTTATGGCTTCCACGTTTCGATGCCCCATTCTTCTGTGCCACAGGTGGATACACTTATTGTGTACATTATAAGTTGTTGCTTTGGCTTGTTCGCTTGCAGTGATGAGTTTGTACAGGTGTTCATTCAACCTTTCTTTTGCTAGGATTTTTGTTCTGTTTCTAATTGTGCATTCATTGCCTCGGAATTGGGCCGTGAATCCATTTTTAGCAAGGGTTTTCACTAATAGGAGACTTCTTTCCAGGCATGAATCATACAGAACATTCTTTACAAGGATGTTTTGCTTACCCCCTGACAGTGTGATTCAATTAAGGAACCCTTGACCATTACCTTCCGCTGTGATACTTTTCCCATTGGCTAAAAAGCCTTTGTCTTTTGAACTGTAATCAATTTATGTAAAAAGACATTTCATCACTTGCCTTGTTGCACCTGAGTTGATCCACCATCCATGTGATGTGCTATTCTGAGTTACTTTAAAGGTTTCACTCCACGTAGCATGTGCGGTTTCCTTTGTGTCCTTTTGAACTCTTTCTCTCGAGGGTGGCTCTTTCCTTCGCCGCTCAACTTTCCAGATTGAGCAGTTCTTTTTCAGGTGACTGGCCTTTTTGCAAAACATACCCTGGTTTCTTTGTTTTGTCTTGTACCTTCATGCATCTTTAGAGCAATCTCTTCATCATTCTCTTCATTATGCATATTTTTGTTTCTTCTGTTGTATTCGTCAATTAATTTTCCTTTAACATATTCTAGTGATAGTTCCTGCCCTGATCTAGTTTCTAGAGCATTGTAAGGGCACTGGAAAACTCTGGAAGGCTGCATAGTAATAATACTACTACATGATTATCTTTTTTTATAATTTTTTACTAGCAACTTGCCCGTCAAAACTGATGGGGCAATAAAATTGTAAGGCAGGTAATGCTGTTTGCCACAGACAGTAAGTGTTTTGGTCGTCTGAGATCCTTCGGCGCTCATTGTGAGCCTCTCGGTTGGTGTATTTTTGTTATCAGAGGTGCTTTTGCGCTCATTGTAAGGTCCGCACTGATCTCCTTTTGGCGCTTATTGCAAGCCTCTCCCCTGGTGTACTTCCTATGAGCATCGTTTGCGCTCCTTGTGAGGTGCACGGTGAAGGCCTTTGTCGTTTATTGCGAATCTGTGGTGTTTTTTGTCTGTGGGGGATCATACATAATTGTCTTTAATGTCTTCACCTATTGCACATAGCTGTTCCACAATCTCTATCATAGCATTCACATGTTTGTGCGTGTCCTGGCCATTGTCCAGCCATATTTTATACAGTTTATGTTGCAGATATAGTTTACTGTTTAAGTTTGAACGCTCAGGCAGTTTTGTGTTAGGAGCCCACATACCTTTAGTTGCGTTTTTTTTCTTATATGAATGAGTTGATCATCCTCCACTAACAGGCTTATAACTGCTTTTGCTTGCCTGTTCTTTTAGTCCCATACTTCAGGCTTGTCAGTGGGTCTTTGTATCCAGTACCTGCCATAAGTCATCTTTGGATAACAGCATTTTAATCTTTAATTTCCACCTCTGGTAGTTGAGCTTTGGAATCTTGTCTATTATGTAGCCGCACAGAGTCTGAGCGCTGCGGTTGAACGCTGCGCCACAGCAGCAGCTAGTGATGAAAAAGAGGTAGTGCCGGCAAAATGTATTCCCTCCTATGACGTGTCGCAACTCGATGTCACTGAATTGACAGTGAGGCCATCGCTATGTTCAGCTTGGGCACATGGCCCTTGAGGACCACGGGCACGCCTCTGATAGCTCAAGGCCTCTTCTGTCGGTGCTCCTTATGCGCCATGTCGGAGGGGGAAATAATTTTTTGCCTGTGGCGAAGCATTTAACCGCAGCGTTCAGACTCTGTGCAGCTGGATAATGTGAAAGGACCAAGCTCTGCTATTGCAAACTTCACATCTGAACCACTTGCCATCTTTCAGTATATTGGATGCAGCATTTGTTTCCTCACTCAGTATTTACTGGGATCATATATGCAACACTCACTTATTTGTGACTTTCCTTTAGTGTCTGGGCCCAAAACCTGTTAGTTATGCCATCAAAAAGAGACACTGGTAGATAGTGAAGAACCATATTAGGCTTTACGTGTTTGGATAAACAGCAAACATTTATATAACATATTACATAACCAACTGAAACTCAACTCTCAGTTACAGATCACTTTGTAACATTCTAAATTAGTTAACTCCTTATTAACTGGACACAGTTCAACATAAAGTACATTCTGTTGTATTTCCCAACAGCATTAACGTATGTAAATGTTTTGTGTCGGCAAATAATTATGTGTTCTTTGTCTATTTTTATGTGATTTTTAAATTATGGGACAGGAGCAATGTGGTGTAGTGTAGAAAAGGTAAGCAGCAGTGTGGTGTGCACAGTTGTGCTCAATAGTTTGCATACCCTGGCAGAAATTGTAAAATGTTGTCACTTATTTTGAAAATATGACTGATCATGCAAAAAAATGTCTTTGAACGATAGTGATCGTATGAAGCCTTTTATTATTACACTAGCGACTTGCCCGTCAAAAAATAATGACAATAAGATTGTAAGGCAGGTAATTGTGTTTGGTTGCGACATTAATTTTTTGGGTGTTTTAAGATCCTTCGGCGCTCATTGCGTGGCTCTTGGTTGTTTGTGTGCTATGAGCAGCATTGTTTTTTTTTGGGGGTATGGCAATGAATAATTAATAAAATAAGAAATTAATATACTTTACCTATTGTGAAGTAATACATGCAGGAAGCATTGTGTTGAAGAGCTGGCAATCTGTTTTCATGTTGCTGCTGCATCAGTGCTGTGGAGCTGCTGTGTAAGTGTCATGAATGTGTGCAGTGTGTAGTGTAATAGTGTGCGTGCGAGAGGCAAATCTGTTAAGGTAGCTGTGTACTTTCGGATTGTGTAAGTTAGTGTTCTAAAATGGCGCCTAATGTGTGTTATGCGGCTGTGGCTAATTTTGCTTCTTTGTTTTCGGATGTGGTCCGACTTTTTCGGGAAATCCGTAGGTGTTTGGTGGTGTTTTGCGTGTTTAGGATCCGTTTGGACTTAAATCTAGTAACTTCACTTGCAGAGGTCCTGTGTGCCCCCCCCCCCCCCTTGCTGTGGGTAAGCTTTTTATGTGTTTGTTGTGTGTATTTATTGTGTTTCTAATATTTTCGGGTCGCGAGGGTTGCGTCCTTGTATTCAGATCTCGTACGGCTTTTTTGGAAAATCCATAGGTGTTTAGTGGTGTTTTAGCCTCATTTTATTTTTTTTCGTCTGCCATTTTCTCTCTTGCTTAGTGGATTTTCGAGTGTCTAAACTCTTTTATTTTGAGTTAAATTGAGGTGTAACTTCAGTTTTCGATGTCCTGGGTGCCCCCCCCCCCCCCCCCCTTGCTGTAGGTAAGCTTTTTATGTATTTGTTGTGTGTATTTATTGTGTTTTTAACGTTTTCGTGTGCACGGGTTTCGGGCGGTAAGGTCGTATTTTTGCGATGTCGTAATGGGTCGTAACGCGTCTCGTATTTTTGTGTCGTAAGTCCGTAAATTTTGCGATGTCCGCAGTTGCTGGCAGGGAGCGCCTTCGCGAGGGCTGCAGACTCCCTATGCGAGCCCGCAGCGTTAGCAACAAACCACATGCTCGCAAACTCCTATGACTTTCATATATAGGAAATTTCTAATGAATGATCACAGGAAAGTGGGGGATGATACATGATTGTCTTTAATGTCTTCACCTATTGCACATAGCTGTTCCACAATCTCTAGCATAGCATTCACATGCTTGTGCATGTCCTGGCCATTGTCCAGCCTTATTTTATACAGTTTACTGTTTAAGTTTGAACGCTCAGGCAGTTTTGTGTTGGGAGTCCACATACCTTTAGTTGCGTTTTCTTTTCTTATATGAATGAGTTGATCATCCTCCACTAACAGGCTTATAACTGCTTTGCTTGCCTGTTCTTTTTGTCCCATTCTTCAGGCTGGTCAGTGGGTCTGTTTGTATCCAGTACCTGCCATAAGTCATCTTTAAGTCGTTTCAATCTTGAATTTCCACCTCTGGTAGTTGAGCTTCGGAGTCTTGTCTATTATGTAGCCGCACAGAGTCTGAACGCTGCGGTTGAACGCTGCACCACAGCACCAGCTAGTGATGAAAAAGACATCCTTGACATCTTCCAATCCGGCTTCCGGCCCCAACACTCCACTGAGACAGCTCTAACAAAAGTCACTAATGATTTGCTCACTGCCAAGTCAAAGGGTCACATTTCTTTTCTACTTCTCCTGGATCTCTCTGCTGCCTTTGATGCAGTTGATCACCCTCTACTAATCCAAATTCTTCACTCCCTTGGAATCAGCGATAATGCTCTCTCATGGCTCATATCATACCTACAAGATTGAACATTTAGTGTTTCCTTCTCGGCCCCTTATTCTTCTCCTCACCCTGTCTGTTGGCATACCCCAAGGTTCGGTCCTAGGCCCCCTTCTATTCTCCATCTATACATCCTCACTTTGCTCCCTAATAAAATCTTTTGGATTTCAGTATCATCTCTATGCAGATGACACTCAGATCTATCTCTGCACCTAATATACCACCCTCTCTTCTAGCATGTGTTTCCAACTGCCTCTCAAGCATCCTGGATGTCTACCCACCATCTAAAACTCCACATGTCTAAGACCAAACTCTTAAGCTTCCCACCATCTACTACAGCATAAAATCCTCATATCTCTCTCACTGTCAACAATGCCATCATCACTCCCACCTCCCAAGCCCATTGTCTTTGGGTTCTACTGGACCCCGCCCTGTCTTTCCTGCCTCACATACAGTCACTAACAAAATCTTGTCTTTTCAATTTAAAAAAACATTTCCGAAATATGTCACTACCTTACACAATATACAACTAAGATTCAAATACATTCCCTCATCATATAACATCTTGACTACTGCAACTCACTTCTGGCTAGCCTACCCACCACACGTCTATCCCCCCTTCAATACATAATGAATACCTCTGCTAGACTCATCTATCGTACTAAACACTCAGTGTCTGCAGCACCTATCTGTCAATCACTCCACTGGCTTCCCGTAGCCTCCATAATACAATTTAAAATCATGACACTAACTTACAAAGCCCTCAACAACACTGCACCCCCTTATATCTCTATTCTCATCTCCAAATATTCCCCCACCCACTCTTCACTCTGCTAATGACCGTCTTCTTTCCTCATATCTCATCACCTCCTCTCACTCCCATCTTCAGTACTTTTCTTGCGCTGCCCCTATTGTCTGAAACTCCTTGTCTTGCTACACCAGATTATCTTCCTGCTTCAAATCCTTCAAAACTTCACTAAAAAAAACACCTAAATCATATAACCTGCCTCCTTATCATGCACACTGTTTTTTCACCATCCTGTACCAAACCAAAAAACCTTTAGATTGTAAGTCTATGAGTGTTCAATCTGGCAATTTGCTTTGGGAAAGCAATATGGACACTGGATTCTAATCTCAAAGACAGGGCCCTCCATCCTTTGTAATGTGTTAATATTGTTTTGCATTGATCCCAGCGTATGTATAGCACTACGGAATATGTTGCGCTTTACAAATAAGCAGTAATGATAACAATAATAATAATAATAATAATAATAAATTAAAGGTCATGTGCAAAACATTGCAGAAAATAAGTTCTCACCTGAGCTGGCATAAGAACAATTATGCTAAAGTATTTTTCTGCTACCAGCGTTACATTCCTACTGACAATCTTTAACTTCTTCCTTTGTCATTAATAGTTATTTGTAAAAAAGAAGAGGGATTGGGGAGAGAAAGCGCACAAAAACCTTGAGAAGGTCACTTCATAAAATGCTGGAAAATCTTGGAAAGCAATTGTTTGAATTCTCACCTTTATATACCTCAATATTTATGAGGTATTATTATCGCAAATGCTTGATGATCTCCTGATCATAACTTGGGATGACTTGCTGGTCTTGTCTCCTAGTGATGGTGTATAATAATCAGATAGTGCTGCATACAAATATACTACCACTGTATGTACATGTTCATGTGTTGAATCTCACTACAAAAAATCTATTTGGATTGTAATATATTCCATGTAGAAATGTTCTTTATTCCAAATTCATACAACATAGACAAGTTAAGATAAAAATCTCCAAAACCTGTGAATGGTGTATATCCTTCTAAAACCATTCACAGGTTTTGGAGATTTTTCTCTCCCCCATCCCTCTTCTTTTTATACTCATTTATAGGCGCTCTAGTGGACAGTGTTCTCAGAGATAGCAGCACACTACCAAGAGGAACAAAGATTAATACAAAAAAAGGGGTCAATCTCTTCAGGACTATAAGTTTAGAAACTTGAGAGACTACCAGTGAAAATTATAACTTGTTCACTATATCTAGTGGCACCAGGTCATTTGAGAGCGCCGACTACAAGACTGAGATTTGGTAATCCCAGTGCTACTTTTACATTAATCATTATTTGTCTAAGAAAATCTTTCCCTTCTAGATTGCTACCTTGTCGTGGTGAAGGGGCTTGTGTACCTCAATGAAGCAGTGCGTTATACCATGTAGGGTCACTCAATATGGACAGGTCATTGCAGAAAGGTCAGACAAATCAAAGTCCACTGGTGAAGGAACTGGCAACCCAGTATCTTTGCCAAAAAAAAACTATGGATAAGCACAACCAAAGACATAACAATAGATGTGCCTGGTGTGCTGTGATCCATAGGTCATAGAGAGTCAGACACGACAGAACGACTGACCATCAAAAAGCACATATTACACTAGTGATGCTAAGACAAATTGTTGAAGTTCAGATAACCATATTGACATTATCTTTTTATTGGAATCGAAACAAGAATTTAAAAAGTCCTTCAAATTAATATATTTTTTCACTGCAATGTTTTCATGTAAATCTGTTAGATACATTATTCTAACAGTACTAATGTTTAACCAGGTTAGAGTAGCTTTTACATTTGTAATCTCTCACCTCTACTGTGAATGTATAAATTGAATGGCACAAAACATCCTTTACTGTCTCTTGAAACAGAGAAGTGCTAATTCCTAATTACCAGGCTCTAGTGCTTCACAAGTGCTTCAGTTGTGCTAGGAGGAATTTATTACTCTAGAAGATAAAGCTTGACCTATAAGTAGTAATCTGAAAAATTGTATACACTATTAAAAGTCTAAATATGTATTAATTTCAAAAATAGTTACTTCATTAGTGAACTGTAATCAGTGCCATTAAATACATCCTTTATATGATTTGAAACAATAACAGTTGTAATCAGTGCCATTAGATAAATCCTTCATGCAATTTGAAGCATTTACAGTTATAAAGGCAGAAATATGGATACATTGCCATCCCAAAGAGAAATGTTTTGGATCAAACCTGTGAGCTTCTTCCCTTGAGGGCTATTAGTAGGCCTGGATTGATGCTTTCTGAAAATAGCTACTTATTTGTTCTTTCTGGATAAAAGTGCAATATCATAACAATTCCAGTCCTGATAGATCTTAGACAACTGTGTTCTAAATGTTTGTTTAGTTAAATTGACTGTATTTATAGCTTCAATAAGTTTTTGGACCAAACAGTTTCTTTCAGTTGTCTGGTTATTTACTTATAGTGGAGAATATGATGTTATGTATCATATCCTCTTCTGACACCTTGATTAATTATTTCTCAATTAAAACGTCACCTATATACTGATGGAACTCAAATCTAACATTCAGACCTTTAACCCCCTTGTCTTCTAGCCTATGTTACCAACTGCCTACTAAATAGCCTACCTTTGGATATCCTCAAGTTCAACATCTTGAAGAATCCCGCCTACACTTTGCCACATATTTTAAGTATATTAAAACTTCTAGTACCCGTTAATGCTGAGAATAGCAGCTCACAATTGGACTGCATTTCTCTTGCATTCCTCAAATAGAATAATTGACTAAATCCAGCAGCCTTTACCGAAACAAAATCCAGCCACTTTCTTACTCAAGGTCACACAACATTTCAAAACCATTCACTCTCTCTATTTATTTGACTCCACAACAACTACTGTTCACCTCTGCAATCCATAATGAAATGTGTGTATCAATTTATCAACCTTTATGCAACATTCATCATCTATATACTCTCTGTCTTTGTCACTTTACTAGCTTTTCATATTATTATTCAAAATATTTCAAAAGCACTGCACCACTGTTTAGTGCTGACATTTTGTACATTTACTGGAGCTTTACTATTCCATTTTTGTGTAGAGTAGTTTTAGGATAAAATTATCTCAGGTCAGAATCATCAGTGGGGTATCATCTGTTGCCTTTTTAATAATTTCTTTTATATCTGTAGTAGTTTAACATGCAAATTGATTAGCGCTACAGAATATGTTGGTGCTTTAATAATAATAATTACCTGCTTTGCAATGATTGGTTGACTATGTGATAGGGATCAAACACATGCGCAGTAATCACACTTGCTCTTAGAGTGAAGTAGGTGTGACCATCTATACACGATTCATTGTAAGCATTTGTGATGATGACTCTGCCTGATGTGCATGTGTGTGATATAGATACATGCTAATTCGCTAATTTTTATTTATGATATCATACTTTTCATAACATAACATCACTCATTTTTATTCATTGTAATCACTAAGTGTATTAATGTTAACAATAGCACTATTTAGTTTAGAAATTTTATGGTTTGTGATTTATGTCATTGAAACCTTTCCTCTATACTAGCAATATTACTAACTAGCTACTTGCCCGTCAAAAATGAGGGGAATAAAGTTTTAAGGCTGGGAATACTGTACCTTTGGCGCTCATTGCGAGCCATTCCCTCTGTCTACTGTATGGGCCTCGCAATAAGCGCCAAAAGCTTCTCATTGCAGGTCTTGGCAAGCCATAAATGTTGTGCTTCGCAATGATCACCTTCGGGGCTAGTGCCTTGGGTTAAGTGTCACTGGCTTGGGTTAAGTGTTACTGGGTTATGTTAATTTCCATTAATGCTCTTAATAGTGCATTGGGCTCATTGTAATGTTTCAAATAGTCTTAACACATATTTAATTTAAAAGTTTCTCACAAAGCTAATGCATCAGGTACTTTGCAAAAGATGCAAATTAATGCAAATTTTTCTCTCATTTTCTTTGGCATTTGACATAGTGCTGCTTCTTGCAGCTAATTGGAAAGTATCATAAACTATGTCATTTACTGTGCGTAAATGTTCATAACTTTGTGCACCGGGAACATGTAAAAGAAGTCATCTTAAACTGAAACGTCCAATGTCTCTTGGACTGACGGTATAAATTCTTGGGATCATTTTATGAGTATCTTTTTTTCATTATCGCCATTGGCCATTTACGAATACATAGTCATATGGAATCTCAATGTATAAAAATTGTCTGGCCTTAGTGTCCTGACAATTTAATTGAAACCAAGCAGTAAGTGTTGTTGCTCTATGTTCATTTTGTGCTAGAGCATTTCTTTCATTCCCTCCAGTAAAGCAAACAAATTAACCTTGTGGCAAATGGACAGCTAACCGATACATAGGATGTGACCGATCATGCATCTCAAATTTGAGAATATGCAACATTGCTTCTGGAGCACTGACATAGCGAGCATCTAAATAATTAGAAAGTTCATCATGTAAAATTGGATTGTCTTGTTCATTTTGTGCACCTTGCACAACAACAGTTGCTGCATCATATCCTTTGTATATATATTTATACACATATTTGATGGATTTAATAGAAGTGCAAGCTTCGACATTTATGTGTGCATTCTACTTCATCATCAAATGTGGATTGCATGGAACTACATATCTATTATTGACCTTTTGGCCACAAATAATAGCAGTTTGTCCTTCTTTTCTTTTATACAAAGGGTATCCATCACAATTTGCATAAGTCTGCATTTGAAATGGTTTTGGGAATTCTTTTGTGCATTTTTTATTTTCCATACATGGTGAATTTGGATTGATATCTCCACATGGACCATGGATCATTCTGTGTGTTACAATGTCATACAGTTTTGAATATTTTTCTGAATGTGGCAGTTCAGCAGTAATTACTGAATCCACTCTCTCTGCAGTATTCAATTTATCTTTTTCTTGCAGGATTAAAAGTATGTGAGCATGTGGCAGGCCTATTTTTTTTTAAAATTCAATGGTATAAACAAAAGCCACACATTTCCCAAATAAGTCTGCTTTATTTATATCATGTATTAATGAATTGAATTTTTTTATGAATACTCTCGCCACTAAATCTGGTCAGTCAGAAGTATTTTGGGCAAGTTTAAAATTTTCCTTGATCTCTGGCCATTGTGGAATACATGTAAATGTAATGAATAAATCAAGTTTTCCAGATGTTGTCACAATAGCCATGGCATCATTGTATTTTTCTCGCATATTGTGAGGAGATCCTTGGAAAGTGGATGACAAAATGATTGCTCTTCCAGCTGAAATGTCTCTGTTTGCAGCCACTTCAGCGACATAATCCATCATTCCACAATATTGTTCTATTCAAAGCTTGTTTTGTTGAAATTTGATAAAATTTTATATTTGCTTCGACGTGTAGATAGGAATCAATAATCCATTGTTGTGTGGGTTCCCTCCCACATAATATAGGATTAAAATGATCCAGAATAGCAGTTTGTGCCACTTTATATTCCAGCATAGAAATATTGTTTCTAACACAAACTTTACTATTGGGATAACTTTGCAATTGTAATTTTGGTTGCCATCCTGGCTCACCATTTGGAAAGAAAATGTGGGGATATGTCATTGGATCCAAATTACTACTTAAAATATTTATATTTAAAAAAGGTTGGTCTTCATTGTGTGGATATATTCTAATATCCTGCTCAAATGGTGGTTCACCATCATCATTTTTAAAGACCATGGCAACCTCATTTGCTATTGGTAAATTATACCGTCTTTGATCAGTATGGTGATCTCTTTTGATAACCATATTTTCTCTTGGCATTGGCAATTTATTTATTTGTGCATGTGCCTGTTGTTCTTTTTCAACCTCTGCTAATTTTTTGTATGCTTGACTATATGGGTTGTCGGCAATAATGTTATCGAGCTGTTCAAAGACTATGGGTAAGAATTGTTTATTTTCAGGAAGCATCATTCGTTGTTCAACAGCTTCCATTGTATAAAGGACATATAACTGTGCAAATTTCCTTTACTCTCCTTCTTGTGGGTGTAAATGTGAAGTGCAGTGGTAAATTTGTCCTTGAACTCTAAAACAGTAAAGACCATGTCCTGGGACATTTTCTGCTAATGTAACACCCATTGAAGCAAATTAAATTGCACTGTTATAAGACCTGATGTTTTGTTTTTTTAAATTAGTATAATTTCGAAATGATGGATCGCTCATTATACTTTCTAAATATTCAGGAAATGTGTGTTTTTGTGGAAGTCTTACCTTTTCTTTCTGACAGCAACTAAGAAACTCCCCATCAGTTGGTCTTTTCTTCAGAAAATGATAGGCCCCACAAAACTGACAAACCACATTCATTAATCCACAATAATGAGTTTCTACTGTTAGTGATGTAAATAAAGGACTATCCTGAGCTTCCTGAACATAGCTATCAGTACCAGTGTGTATATCAACATTGGTGTCATGTGTATCAACATTGGTGTCATGAGGCAATATTGGTTCATTATTATTGTTATTTTATTTGAAGATCCAGCACACTCAGTTTGTCCTTTTGCACTCATTTTTTCTTTTATTGGCTTCTACTCTTAGTCTTTGGGAAGTCTTGGGAGACCGTGCATCTCTCCATCTGTATATAACTGCAGTGTAAAATATACATTTTTTCTCCTGCAGTATAAAACATATTTCAGGGTCCTATTGCTGTCAGGTAATGAACATTAATACAGATATATAAGTGTAGTGTAAAATATTGTAATTCTTAATTAATGAATTAATTGCTGTTAAAGAATAAGTGTATTAGGAAGACTTAAGCATGATACAAACATATAACTGCAGTGTAAAAGACACCGTTTTATATGGGGTTTTTTTGTCCCACTTTTCTTGGTTGTTTTTTACTGATATTGAGGCACCGTAGAGCCTCTACCTCCATGCTGTAAAATGGTGGCGATATTCTATGTCTTACGTGCCTTGCAAGCATTTTCTGTCCTTCCTAATTGTGTATTTTGTACCTCGTACGTGCCTGGGTAAAAGTATTACTTTCCTGGCTGTGTTTTGTGCACCTTGGGGTCGTGTGGCCTTTTTTCGGCCGCCGTTTTTTTTCTTGCTTAGCCAATTTTGAAGTGCAGAAACTGCTTAAATTTTACTTAAATTTGCATGAAACCTCACTCCCAGACGTACATGCTGTCCCCCCGTGCTGTGTGTGATGTTATTTTATGTATTTTTGTTGTTTTACTGTGGTTTTGGTGGTTTTCGATGTACGCGATTCGGCCGTTAACTTTGTATTTTTGCGACCTCGTATTTTTTTATTTTTCTAAGTCCTGTGGCTCGTAATTTTTATTTTCTAAGTCCCGTTTTCCTGGGTTGTTTTTTACAGAGATTGAGGCGCCGTAGAGCCTCCACCTCCACAAATTGGCATTTGCGGCCTGCAATGAGCCTTCGGTTCATTGCAGCTGACGTGGGAGCCTTTGAATGACATGGGGTTCACATGGCATCACACATCTCTTTGGCTTTGGAAGAGGCATGGGCAGCTGTGCACTTTAAAGCTAGTATCACTTATTCCAGCACTGAACCATAAATGCAAAAATGCTCCCCCACAGAAGGATCATATTAAAAAAACCTGTTTACTTAGGAAGGAAATCATATCAATTTTATAGCATTTAAAACCAAGCCCTCCCCTACATCAAATCAGACAAATGCTGAGCACAGGAGCATCACGCATATCTTATACAGAAAAAATATTATCACAAAATTGCATATATTTCTTGCCTATCATACCAAAAGCATATTGGATACTCTGGATTTAAACACAGATAAATATTAAGAAAAAGATACAGAAAGAGAGTTTTTTTTTCTGAGAACTTACTACATTTTAAATGGTTTACTTACTTCATCTCATAATGCAGCTGCCTACATTAAAACAACTATTACAAGTTTATTTCTGAAGGGTTCATTGCCTTAAAAACTGTAATTTAGGTGTCTTCAAAATGATACACATTAAACAATACATTCTATTTTGTCCAATATAAGCAAATATTTTAATATATGGAAATAGGAGGGAGAGAAAGAATATTTATCATAATTATAGAGCCATATGCAGAGAAATACTCCTTTATTACCATTTTAAGTCATTATTCATTTCCTAGTAAAGAGGGTATGCTTTACACAATAATAACTATATCATGCATTATTATGTCACATATTATAACTGTTACTTTTTAATATAAAATCTAAAAAAAAGAATAGTAGTATATCCAGTACAATCAACATACAACTTACATATTACATTAGCACTATGAATGAATAAGGTAAAGTAGTGACTGTGACAGACTAACAGTCACGAGGTAAAAGGGTAATATAAGAAGAAATTAGCACTAAGTCACAATAGCACAAGCACTTTAAGATAAGAAGTTTTGAATAACACAACTTGAATTATAATGCACTTTAAGTAATAGAATTACGAATTAACATAAATAAACAGGATAAAAGATTAACACAAAAGAAACACAAAGGCACTTAAAACATATACTCAAGTGAAGTGCTGTATGAATAAACAAAACTATAAACAGATAAAAGGATTATAAAACCTTATCTTAATTTTATGTAAAAATCTTAATCTTATGTAAATTAAAATCCAGGGTACCTGATAAGGATTTGACTAAGGAAACAAAACCAAAAATACACAAATACAGTTGAATTGAAAAACAAATCTTTTATTGACTTGAGCATAATAAAGTAATTACCTTGCAATTCAAATAGACCGTGCCGCAAGGATATCCCCCTTACGGCCGGCCGCATATCATGCAACCGGCCGCAAGGTCTGAAAACTTTAAATGCAAAAATAAATTCAAGATGGCACTGTAAAGCTCTGTAAATGCTAGGGATCATAATTGGGGACATGAGGATTAATAGCAACCCCCTTTCAAGCTTGCACATCAGCCCAAATCCAATATTTCATTAGCGGTTTATTTTCCGTCCCGCAGCCTGGGCAGGTCTGAGGTGCTCCAAGCCCTCGGGACTTTGTCCACAGATATTTGACATGAATTAAAATAAAAATTATTTGCGGATTTGAGTGTAGGGGAATGTTGTGCTATGAATGCTAACACCCCCAATCACTTTATCGTCTCATAAGAGTGCAGGATGGCTTTATTATGTGCCTAATTGTGTGCTTGCTGGACCTTTTTGGTGCAAGTAAGCTGCGGCTTGGTTTTAGCCTTGCCGAGAGGGTTCCAGGAGCAATAGAATAGCAACCGGGCTTTTCTTGCGGCCGAAGCTCTTGCGGCCGTTTAAGATCAAAGGCTTTCCTGCAGCGCGTGCTGCCGCAAGGGATAACAAGGCACCGGCCGCAAGCCTGCTGGAGCCCCCGGCCGGAAGGGAATAGAATAGGCAAATAGCCTGCGGCCGGTCCTTGCGGCCCCGCATCTCCTACGGCCGATAATAGAATGAGGCCCCTTGGGTTTAACATGAATTTTTTAATCGTTGCATTTTTAACAACATTTTAAATGTACAAATAAAGATTGATTTTTTAAAATGAGTATGTGGCAATAATAATTAAAATAAAGGCTGCATTAAAGGTGTTTCTGTACAACCTTGGTTGGTTGTTCAAGGATTCCTAAATAGGATCCACAGGACAATATTTTGGTACGCAATAGAAAATGAGACTGTAAAACAGGGAGGTTACATGTCAATCAATTAGCATTTAGAGGTCCGATATGCGATCAGACTTGCAAACCCGCAAAATACGGAATAATAAAAATGAATGCCCATACTGTTCTAGTCCATGTAGGTGGCCTGATATGTATTAACTGATTCTCAAGATCGATATAACCCCAAAATGAAAAAAAATGGGGTGTGAGAAGCTCATCATGGTCAGTTACTGCTGTTGTACATGTGACAACATTTATACAATAATAAACATGTCAAATTACAGCTGTTTTTCTTGTATTCATTAATTATCAATATTACAATTGATATGGCTAACAACCCTTCAGTGGAATGTTGATCCACAACAGAGTTATCATTTTAATATTTCAGAATACGAACCCCCCAAAATTGTCATTACTATTGTTCGCACATTATATTGAAGTTTATGATAATAACATTTAAAATGGTGCTTGAACACTCTTTTGATATATTGAGACATGTGACCACTCTTAAACCAAACCTGTGCCAGTATAATGGGGTGTATTATACTAATGTAAATGTTATGTATGTTGATGACCTAAATCAGTAACCATTAGAAACAATATAATGGTTTATTATATACACAGATGTCAGTCATAAATGTATCCGAGTATGTATTAATATCATGGGGGAGGTGTGTGCGATTACCGAGAGGATGAGAGGCTTATTCGGAAAAACCCAAAGGGTTAAAGATAATACTGTATAATCACATATAATAGTTGTCAAACGCATGCGAGCCTCGCAAAGCAAGGCGAGCCGTTGAGGCAGTGAAGCACTCTGAGCTAGCAGGACTAATCCAATGAGCACCAGTTGAGTCATTGAAGCACGCAGGACTCACACTCACACACAGCACAGAGCCAAGGACCCGGTGAGTGAGGTTGAAAGTTAATTTGAGGCATATTTTGTCTTTTTTTATAATTGAAAATCGCAGCAGTGGGGGAGAAAATGGCGACCGAAAAAACGTTAAAATTCTGAAACAAGGTGAAAACGAGGCTCTGCCAGGCCAGGCACGCATAACTTAGAAAATACACAACGCAAAAGACAGTAACACTTACACCAATGACGTCAGGCGCGCGGGACTTAGAAAATACACAACGGCAAAGGCAGTAATACTTACACTAACAACGCGAGGCGAGCCGCTGAGGCACCAGCTCGCAAAAAATATGACTTTAACGGCCGAACCACCAAAATGGAAAAGACGACGAATACACACAAATATGCCTCAAATTCACTTACACACTCACATACAGCACAGGGGGAGAGCCAGGGACCGGGTGAGTGAGGTTGAAAGTTAATTTGAGGCATGTTTTGTCTTTTTTTATGATCGAAAATCGCAGAAGCAAAGAAAGAAGTGGCGGCCAAAAAAACATTAAAATTCTGAAACAAGATGAAAACGAGGCTCTGCCAGGCCAGGCACGCAGAACTTAGAAAATACACAACGCAAAGGACAGTAACACTTAAACCACGATGCCAGGCACGTGGGACTTACAAAATACACAACGGCAAAGACAGTAAAACTTACACCAATGATGCCAGACACACAGGACTTAGAAAATACATGACGGCAGTCAGCATGTGCCACTCAAAGATTCAGCAGAAACACAGAGGAGAAAGACACAGGGAAGGGGCAGGGAAGAGATGGTGGAAATAGACACATGGTAAGTTGCAAGTTGCAGAGGCCTGTAATAAGCAGTGAAGTAGATGGTAGGAGAGGTTTGCAATGAGCGCCGAAGGTGCTCAGAGGGGTCAAAACATTGCATTGTGTGGCAAAATGCATTGCCAGGCTTCAATTTTTATTGCCATAATTTTTTTAACGGGCAATTCGCTAGTAATAATAATAATAATGATGCATAGCATCTACTAGAGTCGCATGTGGTCATTACAGCACAGTAATGATAATCAGATGATCTCATCATTTAAAACTCCATTTAATAGAAGTAACTGGCAATATCACTTACATCATGTCTTCATCAGTTCAGTTAAACAGATGCATTAACTCCTTGATTATGTAATCCAATTCAGAAAATAAGAAAATGCTAAAATAAAAAAAAATGGTTAGAACCTCAAAAAGGCAAAGGAGGAGAAAAATGTTGCCATAATTGTATGTACAGTACAGTGCTTTATACTGTAACTGTAACAATAAACCAAATTACCAGATCTTCATCTACAGGCAGTGCTAACCATGCTCAATAAACCAAATTACCAGATCTTCATCTACAGGCAGTGCTAACCAGGCAAATGATTTGCCATGACCTATAGTAATGATGAGGCATCTCGCAAGGAATGCTTAGCTGTGACCACATTCATTGGTCCAAGAGTACTATCACCATCACATATTATAATTGTCAAACTGTGATTTGTTGTGATGCTTGCGAGTCTTGCGAAGGGAGGCAAGCCGTTTCCGGCCCAGAGATGAGCCGTTGAGGCATTGAAGCCTTCAGAGCTCGGAGGAATTAAGCAATGAGCGCCGAAGGAGGTTGAGGCATTGAAGTATGTGGGACTTAGGCTGAAATAAGCACCGAAGGCACTCCTGCAAGCCTCACAAAGCAAGGCAAGCAGTTGAGACACGCTGGACTTAGAAAAAAATTACGAGCTCAGATTCTCAGGAGCAAAATAAATCCGACCTCGGGAGCAAAAAAAAAGACGAATGTAACGGCCGAACCGTAGAAATCGAAAAACAATTAAAACACACTCACACACAGCGCAGGGGAGACCCAGGATTCCTGGGAATGAGGTTGCAAGCGAACTTGAGACAAATGTACCTTGTTTTGTCACTCGAAAATCAGCTAAGCGAGAAAGAAAATGGTGGACGAAAAACACAAAAAAAAATATGAAACTGGATGAAAACGAGGCTGAGCAATGCCAGCAATGACGGCAAAGACAGTAACACTTACACGAACAATGCCGGGAATGCCGGACTTAGAAAACACGCAACGGCAAAGACACTAATACACCAACAAAATCCAACCTTGGAAAAATACGAATTTAGCGGCCGAACTGCGGAAATCAAAAAACACGAAAAACAAGAAAAGTAATTAAAATAAAATTAAAACACACTCACATACAGCACAGGGGGAGAGCCAGGATGCCTGGGAGGGAGGTTGCAAGCGAATTTGAGCTGAATTTGCCATGTTTCTTCACTAGAAAATCGTCTAAGCAAGAAAAAAAATGGAGGATGATTAAAAAACGCAAAAAAGTCTGAAACTGGATGAAAGTGAATCTGAGCAAAGCCAGGCACGCAGGACTTAAAAAATACATGACGGCAAAGACAGTAACACTTACACGAAGGACGCCAGGCACGCCAGTCTTCGAAAATTCCCCTACGCCAAAAACACCGGACTTAGAGATTACACAACGCCAAAGACAATACAACGCCAGGCATGCAGGACTTTGAAAATAAAACTAAGGCCAGTCAGCCAGCTCCATACAAACATTTAGCAGACACATAGAGGAGAAACACACAGGGAAGGGACAGGGGGGTGATGCTGGAAAGAGACACATGCCATTCCCAAGCACAAAACTTGCAGGTAAGGCGGCCCGTACAGTAGGCGGGAGGAAATGTTCGCGATGAGTGCCGAAGGTGCTCAACTAAGCAAAAGCCTCACATTGTGTGGCAAACAGCATTGCTTGGCTTACACTTTTATGCCTGTCATTTTTTGACAGTCAATCCGCTAGTCTCTATATAATATTGCTTAGCCATGTTGATATTACATTCATTAGGTATACAGGTGTTATGATATCATGATGTCTAAATTTGTACCCGTTAATACTTATAAGTTCATCAGCCATAATGCCTGTTAATTACATCAGGCAATAGTATCTATTCTCATATTGATGAGAGGAAGACTTGCTTACAATAACTAATGCATGTATTAATGCTGGTTTTGAGTAACACGCTATTGTCAGACTATACAAGTTCACCACTATTTCTGCATTTGTACAATTTAAACCTGTAGCGGAACCCATCACTGTTTTACCCTGTTTTATGATTATTCTTGGTTAAAATATGATCCTACTATATATATATTGGTTGATGTTCTACAGAATATATTGGCTCAGAATATTAGCCAGACTTTTTCAGACCTAGGCTAATAGATAATCCTGTTACAGAGATTCAAGAGATAAGAAAGTTGTAAAGGATCCTTGCATTTTTCAAAGTGTTTTAATTCTCTGATAAGAACAAAGAAGCATGATCTAATTAATGTCTGATTGTATCCAAGTTGCCAGGGAGGTGTGACTCACCTATTGTCCTATATGTGTATTGTATGGGGGATATGTGCAATGTCTGTGTGTTATGTGTAAAAACATACTTTTACTAACTTTTGAACCCCTGGTCTGATTCATGCCATTTTTGTATATGTTGTTCCCCTGGGTGAGAGCTATTGAACGGTGCTGGACTTAAAGGTGTACCCCCTGTATTTGGGGTACATCCAGAATGTGGTTAAAATTGTGTCTGTTTTAATTGTGTTACCTGTTATCTGAAGGGAGGAGACGTGGGGGTTGAACCATGTATATAATTGGCTGTTGTGATAATTATGTGGGTGTAGCCCTTCAGAGGGCACATTGCATAAAAGGAGATTCCCTGTCATTAAAATATAGTTCTTCTTGACCCTTCAAAACGTAGCCTCGTCTCGTTATTTGAGGGGATCGCTATCATACTGGGGATTGCTATGCTTCTGCATACTCCCTTGAGCTGTAACTACTGAACGCTTGTTCCTGATGTACTATCCTTGGAGTCTGTGGTGGTTTTGGTGTCCGGTGCGGTGCTTGTAGGCCTCGACGCAAGCTAGGACGCGTCCATCAACGGAGGTACCCGGTCGGGGTGCCAGTAGATCCGTTACATTGGTGGCAGTGGTGGGATGGCGTCCTAGTAAGAGGAAAAGCAGCACGGAGACACCGGTAACGTTTGGAGTTACAAATTGAGGGCAACGCTAGTATCCGTACAGCGCCCCTGGCTACAGCAGGATGGAACCGGCTAGTTTTCAGACAGCGTTTCATGATGAGGAGGAGGAGGCGGCCGCGGACTACAGGGATGCAGACAGAAAGGAACTCTGGTATGATGCCCTGGAAGATGCCCAATGGCGGCGAGGTGAGAGTCTCCCCAGTGATGAGCAGCGGCTACAGAAGCGTGTGGCGATGCGGATGTATCTATTGGGAGAGCAGCCCCTGGATGAGTGGGTGACAAGACTAGAAACCCTGGTATGGCGAGAGCTCTGGCTAGACAACGCATACCAGGCCCTCTGGTGGCATACCGTTCGACTTACCCCCTGGACGTCTGAACACGACTTACCGGAGGGAGATGATTATGATGGCCCGGGTTTATTATGGGATGCCTTGGAGGACGATATTGATCTTGGCAGCACGGAGGGGTCTAGGTTTTGGGACATCTACGACTACCGGATGGGCATGTATGTCTGGGATGACGAAGGCGAGGTGAGCAAAGACATGACCCACCTGGTAACGAGAGAGTGGGAGCTGGAGCAGGACTACCAACACCTGCTCAGCCTTGTGCAGCCCCAACCTACTCGACAAGCAGAACCAGACTTCATTGACTGGTCCTGGGATGACCTCCAGATGGCAGGTAGAGATGGGACCGAGGTCTCTCTACCGGCCCTACAGAGGGCAGAAGGTGTCGTCCTTCCCCTCCAGCGGCAGTGTGAACCCCAGGGGCCAGAAGGTGTCGTCCTTCCCCCCCAGCAGCAGTGTGAACCCCAGGGGGCAGAAGGTGTCGTCCTTCCCCCCCAGCAGCAGTGTGAACCCCAGGGGGCAGAAGGTGTCGTCCTTCCCTCCCAGCGGCAGTGTGAACCCCAGGGGGCAGAAGGTGTCGTCCTCCCCACCCAGCGGCAGTGTGAACCCCAGGGGGCAGAAGGTGTCGTCCTTCCCCCCCAGCGGCAGTGTGTACCCCAGGGAGCTGAAGGTGTCGTCCTTCCTCCCCAGCGGCAGTGTGTACCCCAGGGAGCTGAAGGTGTCGTCCTTCCTCCCCAGCGGCAGTGTGTTCCCCAGGGAGCCGAAGGTGTCGTCCTTCCTCCCCAGCGGCAGTGTGAACCCCAGGGGGCAGAAGGTGTCGTCCTTCCCCCCCAGCGGCAGTGTGTACCCCAGGGAGCTGAACGTGTCGTCCTTCCTCCCCAGCGGCAGTGTGAACCCCAGGGGGCAGAAGGTGTCGTCCTTCCCCCCAAGCGGCAGTGTGTACCCCAGGGAGCAGAAGGTGTCGACCTTCCTCCACAGCGGCAGTGGGTACCCCAGGGGGCCAAAGGTGTCGTCCTTCCCCCCCAGCGGCAGTGTGAAACACAGGGGGCAGAAGGTGTCGTCCTTCCCCCCCAGCGACAGTTTACCCTAACCAGGGGAGACATTAATCTCCCAGACAGCGCAGATGGGACCGTGGTCTCTGCGCCCACAGCTTGTCCAGATCCCCAACTACCGTCACTGGGACAACCAGAGGAGGGGGTAAGTACAAATTCCCCTCCCCAGCTAACTTCTAATGTGGCCCCAGGGTTAACAGAGGAAATGTTAACCCCCACTGACTCCCACGTTTCCCTGGCTACTGAGGCGGAATATGTCCCAAGTACCCCAGCAGAAGAGCTGACAGCGGGGCAGAGTGCAGTCGGCCTCTGCCCTCCCTTTGTCCCTTGTACAGAGCAGGATGTCCTGCAGGTTATACCAGCAGAAGAGCTGGCATCAGGGCAGAGTGCCGCTGGCCTCTGCCCCTCAAGTCCCCTCAGCGTGTTGCACCATCACCCCAGCAAAATATCCAGGTGCCGGGTTAGACTTCCCCCCAAAGGGGAGATGTGTGACGAAGTGCCCTTCGCCACTTTGGCTTGGAGAGGACTGTTTGCCAGCCTCCTGCCCTGCGACTATGGCCCTGGTACATATTGCCCTTTGGAACCAGTGTTCGGCCATACCAGAGTGTAAGTCACTCATTCTGGCCCTTTACATACAGGGGGGTCATTCTGTACTTGCCCTGTGGGAGCGGTGATACCCCAGATAGCTATGCCATGGAGCCCATTCATATGATGAAAGACTATGGGAAAGACTTTAGCTACATGGCAATTGAACTGTGTGAAGAGGATCTGAGCGCTATTCGGTGGTTTTGTGCGCTCAGATCCCAGCTATCTGGGGATATGGGAAATGTGAGTAAATGTGAATTGCAGTAATGCTGATGGGTTGTCAAACTAGAGAATTGACCAACAAATACTTTTGTCCGGACATCCCCAGGCCGATCCGTTGGGATCAGACCGTGTATGCCGGCTTATGGTCACGGGGGAGGTGTGTAGCGGAACCCATCACTGTTTTACCCTGTTTTATGATTATTCTTGGTTAAAATATGATCCTACTATATATATATTGGTTGATGTTCTACAGAATATATTGGCTCAGAATATTAGCCAGACTTTTTCAGACCTAGGCTAATAGATAATCCTGTTACAGAGATTCAAGAGATAAGAAAGTTGTAAAGGATCCTTGCATTTTTCAAAGTGTTTTAATTCTCTGATAAGAACAAAGAAGCATGATCTAATTAATGTCTGATTGTATCCAAGTTGCCAGGGAGGTGTGACTCACCTATTGTCCTATATGTGTATTGTATGGGGGATATGTGCAATGTCTGTGTGTTATGTGTAAAAACATACTTTTACTAACTTTTGAACCCCTGGTCTGATTCATGCCATTTTTGTATATGTTGTTCCCCTGGGTGAGAGCTATTGAACGGTGCTGGACTTAAAGGTGTACCCCCTGTATTTGGGGTACATCCAGAATGTGGTTAAAATTGTGTCTGTTTTAATTGTGTTACCTGTTATCTGAAGGGAGGAGACGTGGGGGTTGAACCATGTATATAATTGGCTGTTGTGATAATTATGTGGGTGTAGCCCTTCAGAGGGCACATTGCATAAAAGGAGATTCCCTGTCATTAAAATATAGTTCTTCTTGACCCTTCAAAACGTAGCCTCGTCTCGTTATTTGAGGGGATCGCTATCATACTGGGGATTGCTATGCTTCTGCATACTCCCTTGAGCTGTAACTACTGAACGCTTGTTCCTGATGTACTATCCTTGGAGTCTGTGGTGGTTTTGGTGTCCGGTGCGGTGCTTGTAGGCCTCGACGCAAGCTAGGACGCGTCCATCAACGGAGGTACCCGGTCGGGGTGCCAGTAGATCCGTTACAAAACCTAACTACAATCATGTGTTTTAAAACATGATATATGTGTTTATTTATGGCATGTGAGATCATTCTGCTGGGGAGGTGGAATGGCTATATCTGATATTTCACTTACATTATTTGGCAGCACTCCTTCACAGAGTTGACGTTTGACTAAAATCAAAATATAATGAAAACAAATTAAACAGTAAGGTATGGAAAAAAACAATAGGAACTACACCATCTCTCCTCAACAGCATTTCTCAGTGACCATCAATTGGTGAAATGTTAAACATAAACATACATGTCCACAGAGAAGAGGAGTATGGACCATGTGATGGTAAGTAACGACATGGCTCCAAAATATCACCATCTCATAGGCCATAATCATCTACTCTGTACCCAGGCTTGTTTATGTTAACACTTTAACCAATCAAACTCACATGGACTAAAATATCATATTTACTGATTTATTCATATTCCATTATTTTTGGAATGCGGGTCCGATCGAAACTCGTAAGGCTTTGAAATCTAACCTCCATTTTCAGTGAGGTAATGATGATGATCTCATTTGTCATTGGCTCTGTCTAAACCCGTAACTACAGGTTATCCTAATTGATCATGTTCACGGCAGCACATCCAACATTCGCAAGAATGGTTTCTGGAATTGCATCTATGGCACATAACTCACAGCATTGTTAAATTAAATAGCTCTGTAACGCAGCTGAATTTAATGGGGCTGCAAGACAATGGGTCTGAAATGCCACCAGTTAGAGATATTTGATGAGTGGAAGCTGTAGTGGAGGGTAGGATGATTAAGAGCCCAGTTTTGACATGTTGTGTTTTGCGTTGATGGGCAGACATCCAGAAGAATCCAGAAGAATATGCTTGAGAGGCAGCTGACAGCACAGCCTATAAGAGAGAGGGATAGATTTGGTGCTGTGAGGTAGATTTGAGTGGCATCTGAATATAGATAATACTGAAATCCAAAAGATTTTGTTAGGATACCAAGTGAGGGTGTATAAATGGAGAAGAGCAGGGGGTATAGGGCTTAACCCTGGAGTACGCCAACAGTCAGAGGGTGAAGAGAAGAAGAGATGCCAGAGAAGGGGACACTAAATGTTTAGTCTGATGTGATATTGTGTGAACCATGAGAGAGGTGTGTCATGGTTACCAAGAGAGCAAAGAATTTGGATAAGAATAAGATGGTCAACTGTGTCAAAGGCAGGATAGTTAAAATACAGAACGGACCCTTTGACTGGGCAGTGAACAAGTCATTAGTGACTTTATTGAGAGTTGTCTCTGTGGAGTCTTTGGGTCAGAAGTCAGATTGGAATGGGTCAAGGGAGGAGTAGTAAAAAAATGGGGTAAGGTAAATGTGAACAAGTCACTCAAGTGGTTTTTAAGCCAGGAGAAGTAGATAGATAGTTTGTTGCTTAAACGGAGTCAGATTAGATTTTCTTAAAAATTGGTGTAATTGTGGCATGCTTTAAAGATGATGGAAACTTGCCAGTGTTAAGTGAAAGGTTGAATATATGTGTGAGGGTAGAGATAAGTGGGGTAGCATGTGGAGTGATAAGTAAATGTGTTAGCTATAAGACATTAAGATAGTGGGCCAGAAAGCCTAAGTCGATGTTAATGTCCATATCTGTAACGGAGCTGGAACACACAGTCCAATATCTCCGCTGGTATACGGTAAAATCCCCAAAAGGCACTACAGTTTCACCATCCCGACCTCCCATATTGGACGACACACAATTTGGGAGTCAAATGAATACTCAGGTAATACACATCCCCCATATTTGGCCACACAGTACACATAGAGAGAACAATAGGTGGGGTCACACCTCCCAGGGACTAGCCGGCTACTTTGATACAATAACAGACATTGATAAGATAATGCTTCTCTTTGTTCCATCTTTCACAATGTGAACACTTCACACAATAGGGCTCTCCGGCCTCCGACCCCCTGGGGTACACACTGCCGCTGGGGAGGAAGGACGGCACCTTCTGCTCCCTGGGGTACACACTGCCACTGGGGGGGAAGGACGACACCTTCGGCCCCCTGGGGTTCACACTGCCGCTGGGGGGGAAGAACGGCACCTTCTGCCCCCTGGGGTTCACACTGCCGATGGGGGGGAAGGACGACACCTTCTGCCCCCTGGGGTTCACACTGCCGCTGGGGGGGAAGGACGACACCTTCTGCCCCCTGGGGTTCACACTGCCGCTGGGGGGGAAGGACGACACCTTCTGCCCCCTGGGGTTCACACTGCCGCTGGGGGGGAAGGACGACACCTTCTGCCCCCTGGGGTTCACACTGCCACTGGGGG
The DNA here is from genome assembly GCA_027410445.1 of Discoglossus pictus. Lineage (NCBI taxonomy): Eukaryota > Metazoa > Chordata > Amphibia > Anura > Alytidae > Discoglossus > Discoglossus pictus. The sequence goes on from CM050163.1 coordinate 119,130,753, forward strand.
GAAAGGATGACACCTTCTGCCCCCTGGGGTTCACACTGCCGCTGGGGGGGAAGGACGACACCTTCTGCCCCCTGGGGTTCACACTGCCGCTGGGGGGAAAGGACAACACCTTCTGCCCCCTTGGGTTCACACTGCCGCTGGGGGGGAAGGACGGCCCCTTCTGCTCCCTGGGGTACACACTGCCGCTGGGGGGGAAGGACGACACCTTCTGCCCCCTGTGGTTCACACTGCCGCTGGGGGGGAAGGACGACACCTTCAGCTCCCTAGGGTACACACTGCCGCTGGGGAGGAGAATTAGTTGGAGTATTCCACGTGGAGCGGTTTCTGTTTCTGGGACAGTCTCTCTGCATGTGGCCCTGCTGGTTACACGTGTGGCACCTGATGTACCGTGGAGGGGTTTGGTAGTTCCCACCACCCGGACGCAGTGCTGGGGGGGGGTTAATGGTGGGAGGTGGGTTAGCAGCTCCCAGGATGGACCGCTCCCGTGCCCGCTGCTTTTCCATTATGTATTTGTGGACATCTGTCATTAACCATTCCAAGGTTTTTATGGGAAGCGTACCTGGGAAAAAGGCCAGTCTGCTTTGGAGTTCTCTTCCAAACTCAGTCTGTGGGGTAATAAGAGGTATTGTAACCATGAGTTCCTTTCTGTCTGCATCCCTGTAGTCCGCGGCCGCCTCCTCCTCCTCATAATGGAACGCTGTCTGAAAACTAGCCGGTTCCATCCTGCTGTAGCCAGGGGCGCTGTACGGATACTAGCGTTGCCCTCAATTTGTACTCCACGGAATGGTGTCTCCTGAAGCTGTCCTTCTGACCGTGGGAACAATTCCGCCACTTGCCACCAAATGTAACGGAGCTGGAACACGCAGTCCAATATCTCCGCTGGTATACGGTAAAATCCCCAAGAGGCACTACAGTTTCACCATCCCCGACCTCCCATATTGGACGACACACAATTTGGGAGTCAAATGAATACTCACTTTATTTTGTTATGTGCGGAAATATTTATACATCTCTTTGGCCACAGGTAATACACATCCCCCATATTTGGCCACACAGTACACATAGAGAGAACAATAGGTGGGGTCACACCTCCCAGGGACTAGCCGGCTACTTTGATACAATAACAGACATTGATAAGATAATGCTTCTCTTTGTTCCATCTTTCACAATGTGAACACTTCACACAATAGGGCTCTCCTGCCTCTAGGAGACCTTATAGGATTATGTATTCTGCTAGGTGTCTGCAATAGTCTGAGCTAATATCCTGCAAAGCATCAACCAACATACATATAATATAACAGTAGGATCATATTTTGACGAAGAATTAAAAAACCATAAACAGGGTAACACAGTGATGGGTTCCGTTACAATATCCTTTGTATTAAAAAAACGAATCATTTTTAATTCAAAAGTTTTCCGCTGTTGGATAGTTCTGAAATTCTCTCTGAGTACTTTTATTTTGAGGTTCTGGATGGAGTGATTCTCCTGGGTGAAATGGTGTCCATCTGGAGTACAATAATTGTCTTCAAGGTGCTTTTTGATGGAGCTTCCGTGGAGGTTCATTCGCATGAGTAGTTTCTGGCTGGTTTCCCCAATGTAGCACCCCCTTTCAAATACAGTACATTGTATCATGTACACTACATTTGATGATGTACATGAATATGAGCCTCTGATGTTGTGGGTCTTGTTGTTGTGCGTGGCTGTGTCCTCTTTGCAGATGTGTTGGTATAGTTTGCAGCGACTTTTATTTCAGGGTTTGGTGCCATTTTCTATGTTATGCTTTTCATTTGGCAATCTTCTGTTTACCAATGTTTGTCTTAAATATGGTGGCTGCCTAAATGCAAGAATGGTGGGTTTTCCCCAAAGTGTCACCAACACCGTAAGCGCTCCCCACACTCACAACTATTATAATGATATGAATTAGAATGCGCCATAATTTATCTCTCCGTCTCAGTCTGCCTCTAGTTCTCTGTCTTTATATATGTCCTTTTTTTCTATGTTTTTATCTCAATCTTTCTCATTTTCTCCTCTCTTACTTTCTGTCTGACATTTGTCTCTTTCTCCATATATATTTGTTTCAGTATAAGTGCCAGTTTACTTGGAATAGATCCAATTTCAAAAACCTGTTTCTAAAAGTACTGGTAATTATGGGCAAATATCTATGGATTATTTTTTCTATTGTTATTATCTCACTTTATGGTGGATGTATTATTTTGTACATTTTCTCCACTTTTTAAGTAAAAATATTGCCAGTACAGTTTTAGTTAAAATGTATTGTCCTTAGATTGTAAACACTCTTTTAGATATAGAAATACTAAGTATTCTCAAGTGTAAAAAAAGCTTTTTTTGAATTCCCATTTAGCTAAATTTGCTCAAGGACAACTGTTCAAAATTTGTTTGCAGAGTCCTATTGCTCCCTCTAGTGTTACTCAAGATTTAAATGACACATTTGTACATTTAACTGCAATGTGTTATTTTCACTCTCCATACCCTGGAGTAAATGTAAAAGTCTTGAGTCAAATTCTTTGACTGGAATAAGAAGAGGTTAAGGTTGAGAATGTGAGACTATAACGTTAATTTTAAATCTAAACCGTTTTGGAGGTTTTTATTACCATAATGGAAATCTTAATGGCATTATCAATAACAATCAGCTGTTTTGGATTTTAATTAAATCAATATTAAGTTTATTTGTAAAATGCAAACTGTATATAAATAAAACCATAAAAATATAAGAAAGCATGCTTCAAGGAAAAAATATAAACAAAAAAAAACAATATTTGTAAAATATAAAAACTTTTTTTAAAGGAAATATAATTGGTCATGCTCAGTTAACCTTTTGCTTTGTTTCATGTTTAACTTTTCTGCTCCCATCCTTTAAACCTCCATCATACCCCCTTCCCACACATGTTCGTATTACCTTGGCCCCATCCCCTTATGATCTCCCTGCCCACTTTCCCCCCTCACTAGAGCAGTATAGATAATTATTTATTAATGTTTTACATATTTACAGCCTTATTAAATTGCGATTCGGTAAATTTAAAAGGGCTCTATTTAAGCACACAGCATATTTTTTTCCAGAAGTTTTTAGTTAGTGATCTTCTACAAGATCTTCACTAACTAAAAACTTCTGTAAATAAAATATGCTGTGTGCTTAAATAGAGCCCTTTTAAATTTACTGAATCGCAATTTAATAAGGCTGTTAATTTTCATACTATGTATCGGCACACATGGAAAACACAACCTTGATTTTAACCCTATCCTCTCTAATAAAAATGCATTTAAAAATGAATGTAGACTTATTAAAAAACCATGAGACAGCTATGCAAGAGGATCATCGCTTTTTTCCCACATCACTACGGAAGTTTTGTTTACACTGATCTTTCATGCTGTGCATTGTTATTTATTTATGAAGTGGAAGGATGCAACCACCTTGCCAATTATTTTAATTTCATATAATATACAGTGGACCCTTGTTACTCGTCATTAATTGGTTCCAGAAGGCACGACGAGTGGCAAAACGATGATAGCCAATCTTCCATAAGAAAGCGTCGCGTGCCAAAGGATTTTTTGCTCATCAAGATGTATTGAATATCTAAATCGGCAAGTTTTGAGGTAGTCGAGTACCAAAGGTCCACTGCATATAGATAAGCAAAGCATATACAGAACTACTCCATAGTCATGTGTGTAAATTGCAGGAGAGACATTTGGTATGGTTGAAACCGTCAACCCTATTAAGAGATTAAATATAGTTTAGGATTGCAGCCTTTTCTAGTATAAAGTCGAACACTGGAATAAGAGGCCATAATTTAACAATGCAAGGTAGAAGATGCAGAAGTAATTTGTGAATGTACTACTTTTCAGATAAAGACTACGTTTAGTTTAACAGAATTTTAGGAGTCTTAAAACTTTAAGACTTTACAATAGTGCAGTTATGAGTGGAATAGCAGTGAGTGCTTATAACCATAGTGTTAAAAGAAATAATTTTGTGTGTAGTTTAACTGCTGTTCATAAGTATTGTCATTTGTCAAAATATTCAATGAAATCACAATAATATAATAGACTGGCATGTAATGTTTGACCTCAGTACCATCATACATAGTGTGATGGGCATTTTCTCCTTAGACAAGAACAAGGTGTTCTAGGTATCTTTCCTAAAGGGAATATTATTACACTATAGCCATTTTTAAGTATGCCTAGAAAGCTTTCCATTCCAACTGGAAATTTCAAAGACCTACTACTAAAGTTGATTGGCTACACTTTCTGAAAAAATTCCAGACACATGCTAACATTGTAGTATGGTATTCAAAGTGCATGTCGTGTATGGACTATGAGTCTACTTAATCTAAACAACTGCTGCAGACTGATATTTTACGTGTTAAGATGAATCAAAGCGAACTGCATATTTTTTACTTAGTACAGCTTGTAGTTATTTAATTTTTAAACTTTTTTAACTGAATGTATTCAGTGATATATGAAGTTATGTCTTTTACATATAAAAAGGGATGGTATTTTACATTTTATTTGCAATACTGTTAGCTAAGTTTATCAATTGGATCTTAAGTGGATTGCTTTGTTGCATATAAAATAATCATTCTTTACATACAGTGCCTTGCAAAAGTATTCACCCCCTTGACTCTTTATCTATTTTAGTACATTACAGCCTTAAGTTCAATGTTTTGTGAATCTGAATTTTAAGGGATGGATCAGGAAACAATAGTCTAAGTTGGTGAAGTGGAATGAGAAAAATATATATATAAAACTATTTTTTAGAAATAGAAAACCGAAAATTGGCATGTGCGTATGTATTCACCCCCTTTGTTATGAAGCCCATAAAAAGCTCTGGTGCAATCAATTACCTTCAGAAGTCACATAATTAGTGAAATGATGCCCACCTGTGTTCAATCTAAGTGTCACATGATCTGTCATTACATATACACACCGTTTTTGAAAGGTCCCAGAGGCTGCAACACCTAAGCAAGAGACACCACTAACCAAACACTGCCATGAAGACCAAGGAACTCTCCAAACAAGTAAGAGACAATGTTGTTGAGAAGTACAAGTCAAGGATAGGTTATAAAAAAATATCCAAATCTTTGATAATCCCCAGGAGCACCACCACATCTATCATAACCAAATGGAAGGAACATGGCAGAACAGCAAACCTGCCAAGAGACGGACGCTTACCAAAACACATGTACCGCGCAAGGAGGGCATTAAGCAGAGAGGCAGCACAGAGACCTAAGGTAACCCTGGAGGAGCTGCAGAGTTCCACAGCAGAGACTGGAGTATCTGTGCATAGGACGACAATGAGCTGTACGCTCCATAGTGTTGGACGTTGTGGCAGAGTGGCCAGAAGAAAGCCGTTACTTTCAGCAAAAAACAAAATGGCACGTTTTGAGTTTGCGAAAAGGCATGTGGGAGACTCCCAAAATGTATAGAGGAAGGTGCTCTGGTCTGATGAGACTAAAATTGAACTTTTTGGCCATCAAAGAAAACGCTATGTCTGGTGCAAACCCAACACATCACATCACCCAAAGAACACCATCCCCACAGTGAAACATGGTGGTGGCAGCATCATGCTGTGGCAATGTTTTTCAGCAGCTGGGACTGGGAAACTGTTCAGAGTTGAGGGAAAGATGGATGGTGCTAAATACAGGGATATTTATAAGCAAAACCTGTACCACTCTGTGAGTGATTTGAGGCTAGGACGGAGCTTCACCTTCCAGCAGGACAATGACCCCAAACACACTGCTAAAGCAACATTTGAGTGGTTTAAGGGGAAACATGTAAATGTGTTGGAATGGTCTAGTCAAAGACCAGACCTCAATCCAATAGAAATCTGTGGTCAGACTTAAAGATTGCTGTTCACAAGCGCAAACCATCCGACTTGAAGGAGCTGGAGCAGTTTTGCAAGGAGGAATGGGCAAAAATCCCAATGGTAAGATGTGGCAAGCTCATAGAGACTTATCCAAAGCAACTTGGAGCTGTGATTGGCCGAAAAGGTGGCTCTACAATCTATTGACTTTAGGAGGGTGAATAGTTAAGCTCAGTGACTTTTTCTGTTATTTTGTCCTATTTGTTGTTTGCTTCACAATAAAAAAAAAACATCTTCAAAGTTATGAGCATGTTCTGTAAATGAAATGATGCAAATCCTCAAACAATCCATTTTAATTCCAGGTTGTGAGGCAACAAAACACGAAAAATGCCAAGGGGGGGGGGGGGGGGAATACTTTTGCAAGCAACTGTAGTTATACTGTTTTTTCTCTTTGTTGTTTGTTATTATATCTAATTAATAGCATGATGTGCTTGATGGTTGTGGGATGGAGAAGCTAGCTATATGAACTGCAAAATAATAAGCAGAATATGCCACTGTGCCATTGATCAGCCTACTGTAACATTCAAATAAGAGACATTAACAAATTGTATGGTACGTTAAAAAATGGATGGTACAAGTTACCAATGCTTTTTAAAAAAAACATTGATCTCAAACAATATTGATACATTTATATAAAAACAATGTAGTAGAAACTGGAAAACATATTTAAGACTGTAACTTGATACAGAAAACATTTTGGAAAAAAAAACTATTTGAAAAATTGCCAATTGTCTGAAATGGGGGGAAATGAATTCCTTTCTAAACCCATACATTTGAAGTTATATTATACACTGGATCAATAAACCTAACAAGTAAAATAGGATAAGAGATTTTTTAATCAAAACTGCTTCCTAATAACGTTCTTACTGTTTTCTTGTAACTTGCTTGCGTCTACGGAGTCTCATTTTATAGGACTTTCGTGCTTGTCCCTCCCAACTTGCCACGTCGTCCAAGTGTATTTTTTCTGTTAGCTGAAACTGAAAGGGATTTTGCACAGATGCAGCTTACAGCTTCATCCTCATCTGCCCCAGATGACCATGTGACTTTAGCAGTGACATCATAAGAAAGTGCACACTTTCCAATTGGTCCTCAATGTAGGTTGTTTAGCAATTAGTTCAGGGCCAATAGGAAGCAAGAATATGCTCCTTAAAATTAGCAAAAGTCATATTTTCCCCTAAAAAACAAGCATTTTTCTGCATTCCCATGGCAGTGAATATTTTTATATTAAACACGTAATACATTTTATTTATTTAGCTTTTATTGTATTATGGAGTTACACAAAAAAAAGTAAGTACATTATTGAAAAGAAGTTATTAAAAATGATCTTATTTTACATGTCTAAGCACAATTTAAAGCAATGTGAGAAAAAATCCTATTTTACAGTGTACCTTGAAAGAAATTGAATTTCCTTAAAATAGTAACATATTGTACAGTGTACACTCTTGGGCATGAAAGGTCATTTTGCAAAAACAAAATATAACCAAGCTTCAAAGACAGGTACTTTGGCAACAGAGCCAGGTACTCCAGCCATCCACCAATAAAGGAGATGTCCCCTTCCTCTTTAAGAGAGGTTCTGGGACACAGGACAACAATAGCCCCCTTCGTGAGGCATGGATGCATTGTGCTTTCCACTCATCTTTGGATATGCCCAATTGCAAGCCTTCACGGGACACTGCAGCAAAACCTTCCGCCTAGTAGATGTATGAATGGCCAGTCACCCATAGCTGCTTCTGGCAGCCTGTAATGGCATGCATCTGTTAGTATGCGGCAGTGATGTACAGTTTAAAATGAGCTTATTCCCATCTTCCAATTCTCTTAAGCTTCTTGACGGGAAGACCCAATCTATCTGTTTCAGTAGCAGCGCCTATCCTGAAAAAGTGCGCCCCAAACTTCGAATATTTCAAACCCATCCTCTTCAAACATGTTTTCAACACCTTAGAAAATTGGAAGTGAGATAGTGCCCGCCCATCTGCGTCTATCACAAAAGGGCCCAGGTTCCCCTGGCCACTGCTGTACCATTTTGTTAAAACATTCAAAGGGGAAACAATCCGTTCCTACCCTGTGCAATGTAATCTACCTTCCTTTCCTAGCCTGGTCCGTCTTGATTTTCCTTAGCCATATTACCACTCTATTTACCTGCATCATCCACCTAGACACCTTCGTGTCCCTGCCTGTTGGCAGCAATCAACTCACCAATCCAAAATGCACCGAAAAAAGCCAGGGAAAAAGCTGTACAGAACAACATGGTTTTGTATTCCGTGTAACAAACTTCTTTCACCACCACTGACGGCTGAAGCTTCAACGAAAACATGATCGGACAAGGCCTTTTGTCCTTTGTACCACTTTCCTGTGCTAACACGCGTAGCACCCGTCTTACCAGGGACTCCTTGGTCAAGACATTTTGCACAGTTAACATGAATATAAAAGCTAGGGCCCTCACCTGCCCTCTCAACGACATGGCTGACATTCCTTCATCCTCACATCTCAGGATGAACCACAACATAATTCCCAACCTTTGTTCCTCCCAGCCTGCACCCCTTGCCATGGCCACCATATCCGACCACTTGTACCATACTTTCCTATACGCTGTTTAAGTCGACGGGGCCAAGATATTCCTATCGTTTTTAAAACCGGGAACATGGTGCTCCCAAAACCAAACATTTAGGTGCAGACATTGAAATACTAAATGCTGTAGTAGCCTGATAACCGGCACTGATGATGATGTTATGTTAAATGCGTGTAACACGGCCATGTGGTCCGTGAAAAATACCACTGGCTTATCCTTGATCTCCTGACCCCAAATCATTACTTTAACCACTGTTGGGAACAGCTCAAGGAACACTAAAGGCCTGCTTCTGACCATGCTGCACAGCACCTAATGCCAAAGAAAGCACAAAATCTGTGTGCATCCGTAAAAAAAATCCATGTCCACGTTGGTTAACTGACGGGGTTGAATTATCGCGCGTCCATTGAGAAACGTGTCCAAGTACTCCAGCCACACCCTGGCATCCTCCTTCATGGACGCCTTTATGCTGACAAAATAATGAGTCTATCATATGCCAACTGTAGTCAATGACAACCGTCAATAGAATATTCTTCCCATGGGAATGATCCTTCAGTCAAAATGCAACCCATTGGAAAAAGGTGCTAATGGCTTTGCCTACCAATGGGGTGTTCGATTTTGTGCATGTATTTCAAAGAATCATGTAATACTGCCTGCCTAAACGACATCCCAAAAGACCGTGGCTTTTTGGGAATACTGGTAGGAGCATGTCTGAAAGGGCAGTTAGGTGCCCATTTGCAGAGCCCTTCATGAAGGAGTAGCAAACCCTCCGTGCCACAACTGTGGTAGCGACAGGTGATTTGGTCCCGCCGACCCCTCCTCGAAAGGGCAATGCCGCTCTCATGGAGGTTATCTTATTCAGTCAGTGGGCCACTGCCTTGTCATTCAAAGGCCAAGCCTGGTCGGGAGGCCAATCACTGGTGAAAATTCTCATCGTACCTGAGCCACGCCATACCGCCATACGTCCAATATGCACTCCTAATATCATCTAGGCAAACGAACAGTTGGGAGCACGTACCGGGGAATTACTCTCCAATAACGTATTCCAGGATCGAGTAGGCCTGCAGCCAGTTATCAAATGATCTGAGAATTTTTCTCTGTCCCTGCCTCTTTTCTCTGCCCCCAATCCGAGCCAACGTCTTCGTTCTCCATAACTCAAATGGACGGTATCTAGGACAATATATCCACGTAGTCCAGGCTACAGACCACTGTTGACCATACCGCCTCTTCGCACACATGTCCTTCCCCCGTGGTTAAGCTTGCACCGGACAGTGGGGACGCATCCAGCGGGGGGGGCACTTTGTTAGTTCGGGGTTGGCCCTGAGTTTTCTCTTGCCTCTGACTAGCTGCACACCCAAACTCTTTCCCTGCTAGGCCCGCGACCCATTCACCTAGACCATCCCTGCTAATCTGAATGTTTTATGATCCCAGAAAGTGCTAGAAAGGTTTGTGTTTGTGTGGCATCGGTGCAGTCGGCATTTGTCAGCGCCTTACCTGAATCCCGTTCACACAGGGTGTGCCATGAGCTTCCATTCCTGGCTGATACTGTGTTGGGATCTTCTGTGTCTCCTGTGCTGTGCTCCTTCTGAGCTGGAGTCCCTTCTGCAGCATTGTTTCGACCTGCAGCTCATGGAATGTAACCTGTCCTGCAACCTGGTCACCCCTAGAGAAATCACTGCTGCTGCCTCCCTCCAGTCACTGCTCTCCAGTCCAGCCCCATCTACCAGGCTAACTAGGTCCCCATTGCTCGTCTCAGATCCTCTTAACTGCTTTGTCAGCTGTCATGGGAGGCATGTGCGTAGTAGTAGTGGGGTGTTTACGCCACCTGGGTGTCACAAAAGAGAACGGACTGTACATTGAGGTGGCACATCGGGCTCTGACCAAGCAAGGCACCCTCTGGTCCACTTCACTGACCTCCTTGGCCGTGGTTGGACTCTGTTCTCTCATCTCTCTCTTGATATCATTCTACTTCTCATCATGGAGAACACGTGGCTGGCAGCCCTGCACCCAGACCGCGGAGCCCGTGTGGCTCCTTCATCCCTGTTTGGGTTAGGGGATGGCGGGGATTCTAGGGTCTGAGATCCTGAGAACCCTAGGCTGTAGTGTCACTGAACCCCCATCAGAGCATTGCAGGAGTTTTGTCTGCGTAATTGTCCTAGCTGCAGAACCACAGCCCGCAGCAGAACTGTGACTGGGCTGCTCCAGTTCACTTGGCAGGGTGGCAACATTGTCTTCTCTCTTGTTGGCAGCCACAGGGGGAGAGGGACCATTCCTATGACCCCAAGGGGAATTAGCCACATCAGGCTGGCCCCTGGTGACCAAGGAGAGCTCCCTTTCACTTAGGAGGGGTGTGCTATCCCCTGAGGTGAGCTGGCTACCACCCAGGCTGTCTTCGAGCCACCTTACCCCGTGGCTAAGAGCTCTGGCTCTCACCTGTGCCAGGAACCTGTCCAGTGCAGCAGCCTCAACAGCATCCATTCTACCACTAAATGTAGGGCGCAAAGGGGGAGAATAACTAGCAGAACAATCGCCCCAAAACACAAGACACGACAAACCTATCAAACACAAGCATACACACAACGCTATAATGATAATGAAGACTCTAAACACAGACTAATACTGATAATAGCAGAGCCTATCAACCCACTGTCCAGCTGCCAAGTGATCCAAGATAGCACCCGTGCAATCAAGACGTGATTGACCCCCGCCCACCTGCACAAGCTACATCCATATCCATTCAGCAGCCAGCCCACCGCATCAAGGCCCCCTGCAGGTCCTGCCTGCAGGGATATCAGAATATCTATAGAATTTGCTCATCACCAAGGAATCCACTAATAGCTTTAGCATGTTAATTTACTTCAGTAAAATATTCTTACAGTTTATTGAATAATTAGGTATATACAGTAAAATGTATATAATATATACTGTAATTATTCTGTTCTACATTATTCAGCATCTCAATATTGAACAAAACTTTAAATTGCTATGCATTTTCAAGTTCATAAAAATATCTTAATTTAATAAATTGTATTAACTAACTATAAGTTTTCGCATTTTAGCCCAAATTTAATGAAATGGCAGATGATATATTTGCATAAAAACGTTTGCATGTTTCTTGCATTAGAAAACTGTTCATACTGTTATGTAAGTTCTGTATGGGTGACAGCCTTTATGCAGTGTGCAACTGAGACATCTTTTCACTCTAACTTTATGTTTATAGTAACTTAATTGTAAAAAAATAGGCATATAAAAATGTAATCAGCAATGAAACTATGCTTAAAGTTATTACATTGAATAAAGTGCCATGCTGTTGAAATGTTGTTATTTTTACTCTGAACTGCAATAGTGTTAGTGTTAGACAGATGGCAGTAAAAGACCATTAATGTATTACATTGAACTAGCTGAGCAATTTTAGAAAGAAAATATTCCTGAACTTCAAATGACACACTATATAATATGTATTGGAAAGAGACAAATTGGTACCTCTTGGTTGAGTTTTTTTACATCGATTTTAAAAGCTTTTGAAATCCCAATTTTCTTACTCAGGTTGCAGGAAAGAATGTTTAAAGTCATATTTTTCATACCATTTGCATAAATAAGTCCTTAAATGGATTCTATGTTTCCAGTGAACAAATTATTCTCATTAGTGTAAAAGATAATTTACAAAAACAAAATATTGCTTCAAAAATTCAACTGTAAAGTTCAGACACCTTGTTGAATGCTTGCTTTACCTAACATGCAGATTTTTATATTAAACTAGCGACTTGCCTGTCAAAAATGCGCTCATCGCAGGCCTCGCAATGAGCGTCTTTGGTGCTCATTGTGGTGTAACACCAAACAAGTTACCACACTCATTACGAGCCTTTTTCTCAGTCTTGTGTGCATCGTTATGAGTGCCATAGGCCTACGGCCTTTGGCGCTCATCGTGGGCATCGCAATGAGCGCCTTTGGCACTCATTGCGCATGTGCAAGCCAATAACTTTTAACATAGTGTTACTGACAAACTCACAATGCGACAATTAGTATATTTGATTGTGGCAAAAATTATAATTAAGTGGCTTATGAGGAAAGTTATGTTTGGATAATTTGTCACTCAAAGTCAGGATGGGAAATGTTTTTGTCTTACTGGCCCAATAAAACTTCATGGCATATTGGCCAGGTCTACTCAGGAGTACTCACTCAGACAAGAATGGGGGCTGTCAGATTTAAGGTATGTACATGGGATGGGGGTATCTGTAATTTGGACATCTGTCACGATGGTTGGGTGAGACTTGTCTCTTCAGCACAATAGCCTCCAATATTGCATCTCTTTCCCTTATACTCCCATATCAACCATAGGTTCCTTCCTTGGTAAATATCTGGCTATCCTGTTTCCTGTCCACCTATCCTAGAATCTGGCTTTTGTTTTACTAGTATTCTGTTTTACTAGTGTTCTTTTGTTTTACGAGTATCCAGCTCCCGGGAGAGTAGAGACACGTGCTATATATATATATATATATATATATATATATATATATATATATACTGTATATATATATATATATATATAAATAAATAAATAAATAGTAGATTTGTGTTTACATTGAATGTCTAAAACAAGTTAAAAAACCTGTTTCCAGCTCAGAATTTCAAGAAATACAGTTATTACACTGCATTCTGGGAAGCTGAGCAGGGACAAATGATGACCATTTCAAACATGGCTTCCTTCAAACTTATGGATATGGTATTGGGCTTTTTGTATTCACAATTTGGGCTTTAGCGCTTAGTTTACTCAGATAATGTCAGTCCAAGATAATTCTCTCTCAGTTTCTGTAGATAATATGTTGATGGGGATAATATTTGGATGTTAGTATATTTCCACACTATTTCTACAGGATCTTGGATGGGTCTTGTTGTTATATTCCTAGGGCTCTGTAGATCTCACACTTGGATGATGCCTCTCACGGTACACCAGCAAATGTGGTGTATTTGAAGTACTAGATATAAGAAAGAAGGGAGGGAGAGAAAGCGCAATAGATACTCCTAGTGCAGATTACTTTGTGCCTTTTCGTAGTATTAGACAATGTACTTTTACAGAATTGTCTCTCACCTTTGGTGACCTCCAGAATGTGAGGTACTTAAAAGCTGGATGTGATTCTCTCTCACAGGTAGGTGTCAGAAGGGATATTTCAAGAACTCTTCATGGTTTTCATAGTGCACCCCAATATACAGTGTGTTTCTATGATCTATGAGGTGTACTTGAAATTACCTCTGTGAGGTGTCAGGTATACTGACAAAAGCACACCAATTTCTGTATATCTCTATATATATGATTCTATATATATGTGTATATATTCATGTGTGTCTATGTGATCTAAATCCAAGTCTAATGGAAAGATACACACACACTCAATTGCTTGAAAAGATATACTTTTATTATGCCATAAAAAACATACTGGCAAATGTAGGAATTGGACAAAATATCCCAAAAAAATATAAGTACAACTAAAAGGTAAAAATTGGTAAAAAACACAATAAGAGTCGTGATGTCATAAAAGACACTAGGTCTCAATGTTTATCAGTGGAAAAGTACCCTAAAAGTGTATATGTATGTAAATTGTGATCAGCCGTTTCAAGGTTACTGCCTATCATCAGCATGGGGCAGGATCCCAGCTTGTGTTGAGGATCTTATGAGTAGGTAGTTCACCACAACAATCATTTAATATATGGTGGGCAAAAGAGCCATAGAAGCCCTCCACCGTACAGTAGTAGAGTAAATAAATAGTACATTTATAATCACATTTGAATGTCAAAAACAAGTTAAAAACCTTTCAGCTCAGAATTCCAAGAAATACAGTAATTAGATTGCATTCTGGGAAGGTGAGCAGGGACATACAAATGTGCCCACAAATGCCTTGCCCTTCAATCAGTCATACAGTATGTGTGTTGATAAATAGAACCAATGACTTACTAATGAAACATTTTGGGAAACTCACTTTCCACTAGACCATCTGCTTTAAAAAGCATGTGTAAAAGTTAAACTAAATACATGTTTTTACTATATATACATAATTATTCAGTGCCTGATACTGGAATTGCTTTATTATATAACATAAAAAAAATATTTCTGATTTTCAAAACAATAAAGAAAAATACATGTCTGTGGAGGGAAATTAACCTCCGGACCTTTAGCTCCACTGGTAGCTGCATCATTTACTGTGCTATTTCACCAGCTATTGCATTTGCAGCTAGAATATAGTTAAGTAATTACAATGACTCAGTCACTGCCTGATTCAATCACTGAAAGCTTCTGAACCTGAATCTAATTCATTATTCATTGTTCATTGGGGTACAGAGCTCATGCAAGCTTGACCACACAGCCAGGCAATGAACTATGTTATGTGGTTCAGCAATCAATTGAATGGAGCTGAATTGAGATAGGTCCTATAAATGACAAGCTGCTGCTGAGTACAGCAATCTGAGCTATCTCTGTCTCTCATTATTTCCTGCATGTGATGCATAAACACTTTATGTAATTTGACAACTGTACACAAATGGAAGTTGCTTTGCAAGTCATCAAATGTGTGATGCTTTGATGGTGTTTAAGAGAGAGAAAGAGCAAACAACTGGACTTAAACCAAGTTACTTCACTACGGTAGATGTTCTACTCACTGATCCATCTGTGCAGATGGTTTACAATGAGTGTAAATCATAAGCTCTAACATAAAATACCTTCAGTGGCCAATAAGCGTCGGAACGTTGACATGTCCAGGGTTTAGAAACCACAAAATTGCAAGGTGCACTAATCTAAGAGAATTTCCTAGCATTGTTATATATATATATACCGTATATATATGGGTAATAAAATATATTTTCTATATATTTTTCCAAATCTCAGTTTTTGCTGGTATACCGCGTAGACTAACATTATCTTGCTCCAAATATTCAACCTTCACATTTAGGAATTTTATTTCTACTTACCAAGCAATCTACTCTTTTACTTGTTTGATTAAATTATTTTTCGTTTTCTTGCATCTCCTGTTTTATAGTAATAGTACACTTATCTGTAGGGCTAATTTGCAAATTCATTTTATTTACTGTATTTGCCGGCGTATAAGACAACTTTTTTGCCCTGAAAAACATGCCTCCAAGTGAGGGGGTCGTCTTATACGCCGGGTGCACTTTGTCTACGCAGAGCTCGTCCCGGTCACAGGGAGATGCAGGGGCGGGCTGGAGGCGCTGCGGTCGTGCTGGTCACAGGAAGATGCAGGGGCGGGCCGGAGGCGCAGCGGTTGCGTTGCAGGGGCGGGCCGGAGGCGCTGCGGTCGCGATGCAGGGGCGGGCCGGAGGCACTGCGGTCGCGTAACAAACTCTATACTTTGAGTGTTCAATGTTGGGGGGTCGTCTTATACGCCCGCAAATACAGTATCTTCTCTGAAATAAAGTCCTTCATCTCTTTCAGAAGATTATGACAAACATCTATTTTAACTACAAGATCCATGAAAGAGCGACAAACATTCTGATTGTCTACCAAGTTACTACCATTGCTGTCAGTGCTGAACTGCTGTGCTGTATGCTCTTTCTATTACTTCTATACATATTAATAATGCATTTATTAGTGACTACACCTGTTTCTGCACCATCATTAATAAATCTACCTACTTCATAAAACTTTGTTCTTGTGGGAAATTCTGTAAAAAAGATCCCTTTAAAATCATTGTTAGAAATATTACTGAATGGACCAATTGCACCTGTATTATTAATAACTATTGAAGCTGTCGAATACATGTCAGTTGTGTTAGCTAAAGAATATTCTGCACAGGAAATGCCACTATAATGCTGTGACTTAAGTTTAGTATTATAAGGGGTATTACATGCCTAAACAAAGATTACAGAAGCTGCACTTGGCAGCATTTCAAAAACTGCATTCCTGTAAATATTATCAACTATTCATTATGTCTGTATTAGTTGTATATTTGTTTTATTGAAGAGTAATTCTGACTGCTTCATTTAGGAGCTGATTAGATCACCTACATTAAAATACCTTTCAGCCTAATTTTCCTTTCTGCTGCCCCAGAGCCCCTGCGGTCTCTTTTCTCTCTCTCTCTCTCTCTCTCTCTCTCTCTCTCCTGTTTCCCTCTCTTCTCTTTCCTCTCTATCTTCTCTTTCCTCTCTGTCTTCTCTTTTCTCTCTGCTGCACTTTGTCAGGGTTTTCTCACACATTTGATTCATGACTTTCGTCTTCATGTCATGTTCCTCCACCAGACTGTTTAATTGTGAATCCACCTTCATGTCTAGGTGTAATGGTTGGCTGCATGTCATGCTCTGTTGTTCAGATGTCTGTAAACTGCATATTTTTGTTTTCTGAAGCCTTCTAGAGACCCTCTCTGTTTAGTATGAGGTATTTTACTTCAGTTTGATAATAATTAACTATTGTGTAGGTATATGCTAGTTAAGCTTAAAGGGGAAAGCTGAAGCAGTAATTTCACACTGCCAAATTTCCAAACTGCCCCAACTGCCTGAATTACAGAATTGTAAGGGGAACCGGAAATGTGAGCTGAAACATAGCCATCTATAAGCCCAACTGTTCTTGCAAACATTGGGCACTATTGGCCAATTTGTAAATTTATACACACTTATAACTGCTGTTAAAATTGTCACATATTCTATTAGCTAATTGCAATCCGAATCCGAATTACCCAAAGATGCAAGTAACTACTTACATCTCCATTACAAGCTTTAAATAATTAAAGTTACACCAAATCGATATTCTATTGGACCCGCAGCTCTAGCTCGCAAATAAAGTCTAACCAGCAACTGAAAAAAAATGCATCACGTTTCTTTCAAAAATATTACGAGCAGTAATTGGGCTTGCAAGGGATTTTTCAAACTTTTATTAGAGCTGTAACAGCTATTAAAAACACAATACTGTACTCTAAAAGCATGGGAAGGCATGGGAAGACATTAGAATTAATTGCACAAATATGCAATTAAAAATATTATTTTTTTCTGAGTAAGATCGATCCTTGGACTAAAAGAGTTAATACATATTATGAAACCCACATGAACTAAAACAGATGATCTAATTAGTTTTTTAGATTGCTAGATTGCTTGATTGCGAGCCCGATCGGCAAATATTACTTATTGGTACTAATTAATTCTTAACCTCTTATTGCAGATTACGTCTAATTTCCATGTTTTACTTACGTCATGATGACGGTCTCATTCATGGCTGTGTCTAAGAAGTAAATTACAGGCTTTCTTAAATATTGTCAGATCATATAATCATGCCCCCTGAAATCAGACTTAAAAAGGCAGGGTTTACGAGTTCAGCCTTAAGGTCGCAATTTGCGAGATGGAGTCAATAGAAAACATCTAAAAATGTATATAAAATATACCCGCAGCCAAAACTTACGGTTTAGAGGCATTTGCTGGATTCTAAAAGAATAGGGCCCCATTGTTTGGACATAACAAGTGATTAGTTCAGCATTCATTGGACTCTAAATATGTCAGTAATAATATTGTTTTAATATTGTTTCAGTCAAGGAATGTTCAAAATAAGCAGATCAAATGATGGAAGCATGTTCAGATCTACAAAATAAGGGTTAAAAATGAAAAGCAAGAAGTTTAATGATGAGAAAGTAATCTGATTTGGTTAGATTAATTTAAAAACTGCTTATTATCCATATAATAACTTTTATTTCGATTTTTGCAGTTACTATTTCCTTATTGAGACCTGCAATGTATACAGGCTTTGAGATACTAACTCATCTCATATCCTCAAATCACTCATATTACATTCCCATCTCATCAAATCACAGCACATTTAACGTTATCCTGTCTTATGTAAATGCTACGCTGGTTCAGATCAGCTCAATGATATTTACAAATGTGTTTCCCACAAAAAAAAATTATATAATCTATTCACAAGCATTAATTCTACTATACATGTACTCACGTTATGTTTTTTTCAATCTTTTTATTTCAGTGGGAAAAACTACAGATGACAAAAAGTGAGAGGAGGAAGATTGTCTGTTCAGTTTCATTCCACATTATTGCCATTACATGTGTAGTATGGTCTCTGTATGTGCTTATAGACCGAACAGCAGAAGAAATAAAGCAAGGAAATGACAATGGTAAGTCACTTTTTGCTGTATGTATGATTAATTACTTTCAGTAAATCATACTTATGAGGTAAAAATGTAATTGTAGTAATTTATGTATTAAATATGTATATAATAACAAATACATTTGGAACCAAGCCTAGGCTGACATATGATGCTGATTTCATTTGTACAGTATCTGAAGCATTATTACATACAGGAATTAGAGGCTTCCTTAACATATGCTAAAGGGGAGGTCCACAAGTCAATTGACTTACCCCTTCCACTGGAATCTAAAAATATCTAGTTTACAATGTGTTACTAACAATTCTGGAAACCAAGGGCTAAAGGTTACTAGCACTTTTTTTACTTTAAAATGGAAATGCTTAATTTTTTGCTAACCCTTCATAAATTATTTTTGTATTAAATAAAACGTATGCTGTATTTGGCAAATAGAGTGTAAAAACAAATTCAGATTTTTTTCAACACAGATTTTATTAATTGGGCTGAGTCATAAATGATAATGTCACAAAGCTAACAGTACTCAAGCCAGTGTTAGTGTTTTCACTGAAGTCTTGAGATATTTCAAAAGAGCAAAATGACTTAGCTTTAAACATTCAAATTAACCAAATAAAAGTGTGTGTGGGAATATTTTTGGTATAAAATATAAATATACATACAGAAAATGGAAAACAATTTTTATTTACTATTACATTTAAGAGAAAAATATACATTTTAGGTTACTGTGGGCTTGTATTTAAGGACAGAATATAATTACAACATTTTAAGGATTACTTCTGACTTAATAATATATATTTCTAGTGCATCCTAAAATTATCAGTGATATCACCATAGGTCATCAATGTGGTAATAGTCCAAGGGCCCTATTAAATTCCAAGCCCTCAGTTGCCTTCATACAGGCCGTAAGTCTGCGGGTTAGAAATTTGCAACAGTTACAGAGCGATTTAATTGAACAAGCGCACAATTACATGGCCTAAAGCCAAATCCATAAGCCATGTAACCGTATGAAGCATTTCAGGGCATGATCATGATCAATTAAGCAAACCCATAAGTAACAATTTAGAAACTGCCAATAGTAAATGAGACCGTCATCATGACATCAGGAAAACATGTTTATTGTCAGATCAATTAGTGTTTAGACGTCTGATATGTGACCAGGCTCGCAATCCAGCGATTTAAAAATCAATCAAGAACCTGTTATAGTCCATGTGGGTGGCCTGATATATATTAACTCCTTGATTCCCAAGATTGATATAATACGGAAATTAAACATAAAAAAAAATGTTATTGCAGATTTGCGAGCTTCAGAATGTTTTGCAATTAATTCTAATGTCTTATATCGCTTTCCCCGTATTTTAAAGTCCAGTGTAGTGTTTTGGTTTGCTTTTGTTGTGTTACAAACAGGTGTTTAGCCCCCTTGCAAGTCCTCTCTAGTACTCATAGAATTTTTGCTACATTTGTCATTTACGGGTCTGAAGGTAATTGCGTGCTTGTGAAATTGTTGCAATGAAATCGCAATTTGCAATTTTAGCAATTGTAGCATTTGCGGGC
This sequence comes from Discoglossus pictus, assembly GCA_027410445.1. Classification (NCBI taxonomy): domain Eukaryota; kingdom Metazoa; phylum Chordata; class Amphibia; order Anura; family Alytidae; genus Discoglossus; species Discoglossus pictus. Next base: position 119,150,845 of record CM050163.1, read on the forward strand.
TTGAAAGATTAAAGGCTTATATAGGTCGTAGTTACGATTTTGATAACCTATAGCTCGCAATGGCCTGTGGGATGGTGCTAATTCAGACATTAGTCTCTCTAGTTTTTGCTCAGTTGAGCCATCACAAAGAAATATTTTAATGAAGCATATTTGTCTGTACTTACACCTTAGGGCAGGATAGAACAGAAATGCCAAGCAAGTCTCCCTGCAAAAGTATTCACCCCCCTTGGCATTTTTCGTGTTTTGTTGCCTCACAACCTGGATATAACATGGATTGTTTGAGGATTTGCATCATTTAATTTACAGAACATGCCCACAACTTTGAAGATGTTTTTTTTTTTTTTTTATTGTAAAGCAACAAATAGGCCAAAATAATAGAAAAAGTCAATGTGCATAACTATTCACCCCCATAAAGTCAATACTTTTTAGAGCCACCTTTTGCGGCAATCACAGCTCCAAGTCGCTTTGGATAAGTCTCTTGTCACATCTTACCAATGGGATTTTTGCCCATTCCTCCTTGCAAAACTGCTCCAGTTCCTTCAAGTTGGATGGTTTGCGCTTGTGAACAGCAATCGTTAAGTCTGACCACAGATTTCTATTGGATTGAGGTCTGGTCTTTGACTAGACCATTCCAACACATTTACATGTTTCCCCTTAAACCACTCAAGTGTTGCTTTAGCAGTGTGTTTGGGGTCATTGTCCTGCTGGAAGGTGAACCTCCGTCCTAGCCTCAAATCACGCACAGAGTGGTACAGGTTTTGCTCAAGAATATCCCTGTATTTAGCACCATCCGTCTTTCCCTCAGCTCTGACCAGTTTCCCACTCCCGGCTGTGTTCTTTGGGTGATGTGATGTGTTAGGTTTGCGCCAGACATAGCGTTTTCTTTGATGGCCGAAAAGTTAAATTTTAGTTTCATCAGACCAGAGCACCTTCCTCCATACATTTTGCGAGTCTCCCACATGCCTTTTTGCAAACTCAAAACGTGCCATTTTGTTTTTTTTATGAAAGTAATGGCTTTCTTCTGGCCAATCTGCCAGAAAGCCCAACTCTATGGAGCATACAGCTTATTGTCGTCCTATGTACAGATGCTCCAGTCTGTGGAACTCTGCAACTCCTCCAGGGTTACCTTAGGTCTCTGTGCTGCCTCTCTGATTAATTCCCTCTTTGCCCGGTCCGTGAGTTTTGGTGGGCAGGTCGTCTCTTGACAGGTTTGCAGTTGTGCCATGGTATTTCTAATTTGGTTATGATAGATTTGATGGGTATCATCAAAGATTTGGATATTTTTTTATAACCTAACCTGTACTTCTCAACAACATTGTCCTTTACTTGTTTGGAGAGTTCCTTGGTCTTCATGGCAGTGTTTGGTTTGTGGTGCCTCTTGCTTTGGTTTTGCAGCCTCTGGGGCCTTTAAAAAAAAGGTGTGTATGTGTAATGACAGATCATGTGACACTTAGATTGCACACAGGTGGACATAATTTCACTAATTATGTGACTTCTGAAGGTAATTGGTTGCACCAGAGCTTTTTATGGGCTTCATAACAAAGGGGGTGAATACATACACACGTGCCAATTTTCTGTTTTCTATTTCTAAAAAATAGTTTTATGTATATATTTTTCTAATTTCACTTCACCAACTTAGACTATTGTGTTCTGATACATCACATAAAATTCAGAGTAAAAAAACATTGAACTTAAGGCTGTAATTTAACAAAATAGGTAAAAAGTCAAGACGGGTGAATACTTTTGCAAGGCACTATATATATATATATATATATATATATATATATATATATATATATATATATATATATAAGGAAAAAAATATTGATGATCAGAATAATTCATTAGAACTGAGATGTTCATTTGTCGAAGACAGAAATTCGAGGTAAAAGCCTTTGCACTTGGAATGTAGGGTGTATGAGGTACACTGGAAACAACATTATACAATGGGCTCATTGCTTTCTAGAAGCATGTGCAATTAGTTCAAACTGAAAATGGAAGCTTAAAAATTGTGGTCTTTTGTTTGTAAATCCTTTGAAGCTTGTAATTGATCTTATGATACAGCAATTTTAGATATTTTCACAAGATTTATAAACAAGATTTTGAAATATAAAAGGTTTGAAAATAGCTAGGAGGTTTAAATTATGAGCATGTAAGACTTGCATGTTTTCAGCTAAATTATATTGTTGTGGATACATAAATAACATTTTCCATAAATAACCTCTATTACAGTTTAGAAGGATTTTTGTATTGAGTGTATGCACTTGCATCAAATGCGTCAGTCTCTCAATTAATGTCATTTTATATGTTTTCTCACTTTTATGCTTTTATATAGTTAGATTGACTATAAAAAAAAAGGGTTTTGTTGTTAACGGGAGTCATTTTTATGGAACCTATGTTAATGTGAACCTGTGATTAAATGGCACCTCTTTATTCTTTAGGTTTAACAGAATTTTAACAGGCATTGTCTAATTGAGCTCTTATATATGCTATTATTATGCTCCTGAAATTCACAGAGATTATCAGCCTTATTAAATTGCGATTCAGCCAATTGAATAGGGCTCTATATAAGCACAGAGCATATTTTTTTACAGAAGTTTTTAGTTAGTGAACTTCTATTCAAAAGCAAGGTCTTCACTAACTAAAAACTTCTGTAAAGAATATGCTCTGTTCTTTTATAGAGCCCTATTCAATTAGCCAAATCGCAATTTAATAAGGCTGTATGAGTTTACAACCTCTAATGGGGAAATGGGACATAATAAATTGCATCATAGTTTATAGAACTAAGCTCATGTATTCAATAGCACTGTTATGCTGATCACACAGATAGGGCCTCATTCAATTGCGATTTGGCCAATTGAATAGGGCTCTATATAAGCACAGAGCATATTTTTTTACAGAAGTTTTTAGTTAGTGAAGACCTTGCTTTTGGATAGAAGTTCACTAACTAAAAACCTCTGGAAAAAAAATGCTCTGTGCTTATATAGAGCACTATTCAATTGGCCAAATCCCCTTTGAATGAGGCCCTTAGCATGTAATAAATCAAGAAATAACCTTGACTAATTTCAGTATCTATTCATTACACTATTAAATTAATAATTTGAAGGGTTTATGAAATTATGAATTATTCTTTCTTGTTTTATAAAATATAACTGTTGTCAATGCTAATAATGCTAAGTCTAACATAATATTCTTATCTCAAAAGCCATGTATATACTATATCTAATTCAATATGTGTATTTGATATATTCATTTTCCCGTTATTGTTTTCTGCAGTCTCTGATCTTTCAATTTCTGTAATCATTTGATTGTGCACTTTTCTTCCTCAATTATTCTCTCAGTAAGATTATGTGTTTGAGAATCTGAAAAACAGCACTTAAAAAAAATAACAAAATTACTGTTTGGACTCCATTAATATACAATTTTGCACTTAATTGAAAACAGTAGGGAATGTATTTAAAGTCTGTAGAGCAGCAGTTTGCCATAGGCTGCACAGCTTTGTCAACTTTAAAGCAAATCACTAGAAACATGGCGTTACATGTGTTTTGTCTGATTAAAAATACATAGACTTTATTGAAAAAATATGAACAGATCTGTTTTTTCTGTTTCCTGCAATAGTTAGATAATAATACTTTTAAAAATTGGTATCAGATTTAAACTATATTTAAAAGAAAGTAGGTGTTTGAAATTGCAAAATTGCAGGTAATAAAGTTATATTGGTATGGGGTGGCTTATCTAATTGAAAATTGAAAATTTGGGGCCTCATTCTTTTAATGGCCGTAAAATAGCCGCAAAGCTGCGATTCCTTACGAGGGTGCTGCGGCCCCCTGTAGCCCTACGTCTACGTTGCTATTCAAATGAAAGGGGCCGCAGCACACCTCTTCCTACGGCCATTGCAAGCCATACAATTGGCAGTTAAGTTTGGCGGGCTTGGACCTGATCAGAGTGCATGCCTGCCAAGCTAAACACTGAAATATAAATTCAATGCAGCACTGCACAGCGTAGTAGGATGACATGTAGTACATTGGCTATCTGGCACATCGCCGCTAACCAATACCGTCATTTGTGGCCACAGTCTGCCGGGCTTGGAGATCCATTTGCTGCCTTGGAGGTCATCTAAGCTCGAGACTACGGGCTGTTACCCGTTCTCCAAGCCCGGTGAACTTGTGGCCACAAATTACAGTATTGGCTAGCGCCGATGTGCCAGCTAGCTAATGTACTACATGTTATCCTGATTTCTCCCAATATGTCCCCTATCAGTTACAGTGCTGTACAGTGCTGCATTGAATATCTATTAACCCCTAAAGATATCCAAGCCGGTCCGAGTACGGGCTTGGATTCAAATCTCTCGCCGCGGCTCCTTAAAGGTATTGCGGCACACTAATGATTACCCCAAGACGTGGGGGTACTGTAACTAACATTAATCCCCTTATGCTGTGGGTTCACCCGGAGGGTCCCTACCTTAACCCCGATGGGGCCCCCGCTGCATTAAAAATTCAAATTTCCCACCCGCGCGGGCCCTGAAAGGACCTTAAAAGTCCTTAAAGGACCTGCGAGAAATAAAGAATTAACCCCTGTCGCGGGAGTACTATAAGTACCCCCGGCTCCTAAAATTAACCCCAGCAATCATGGTGGTCAATGTAGACCCCCATAAGACTAAAATTACCCCCCCCCCCTCTCAGTCCAGTAGGAGTCTATATATACCCCTAAAGAACACTATTTACCCCTAGGTTAAGCCCATAAGTGCCATGAGGGTCCTCCAGGACCCTCATGACAAAGTCTAAGCACTACACTATTAACCCTAACTATACTCCATTAACCCATACTAAACCCTATTTAACCCTAACTGTACCTAGTTAAACCTAACTGGGTCTATCTAACCCTAACTGGGCCTATTTAACCCCTTCTAGCCCTATTTAACCCCATAACTTATGGGGATCTATACAGACCCCCATAAACCTCAATCTAACCCATCACTTACAGGGCTTTGTATAGACCCCCATAAGTGATGGGGTTAGATGGAGGTTTATGGGGGTCTATACAGACCCCCATAAGCCTCCATCTAAGCCCGTCACATATGGGGGTCTATACAGACCCCCATAAACCTCCATCTATCCTCATTACTTATGGGGGTCTATACAGAGCCCTGTAGGCCTTTATTTAACACAATTAGTCCCATAAGGGTCTATGAAGACCCTAACAGGACAATGAGAACCCTATAATTAACCCCATAAGTGCCATGAGGGTCCTCCAGGACCCTCATGACACTAAGTACAAACACTACACTACAATATTCCTTCCAATAAACATGTAAATTGAAAACTAACCCCCCTCTACCCTAACCTATTAACCCCTACCTACCTAACACTACCTACTTACCTCCTATTAAACCCCCCCACCCCACTAATTACACAAAATAAAAACCTATGTCACCAAAAATAAAAAAAAACTATGTTAACAAAAATGTAAAAAGTACAATCCCCCATTACAATCCCCCACTACAAAAAATAAAAAAGGACATTAGAAACCCCACCCTAATACAAAAAATAAAAAAGGACATTCCCCACTCTAATACAAGAAATAAAAAAGGACATTACAACCCCCCACTACAAAAAATAAAAAATACACACCTGCAAAGAAAATGCATACACAAATATACATAACATTACAGTAAAAAATACATTATAAATATACCCCTAACTACAATACATTACCCCCTATCTATAAATGACCCTCTATCTATACATAACCCTTTAGCTATACATTTCCCCATATCTAGAATACATTAAACCCTAAATCTAAGCTAAAATAGAATAATTTAGACCGTTTACCTTTGCAGATGTTCCTTCAGGAAAAAAGGAAACCCCTAGGAAAAAAGAAACATCTAATTAGTACAAAACACTACATATAACAAATACACATTGTAATTACAGTATTAAACTCACCTTTCCAGAATGTCCCATCCATCTTCTTCTGTTCCCTGGATCAGTCCCTGGAAAAAAGATACATAACATTAGTCACACACATACACAAATACACACAAAGCATGATGAACATTACACATAAAAAACATTAAACTTACCTGTCGGGATGTCCCGACCTTGTCATCTTCTGCCCCAGCTGGACCCTTTAAAAACCTGCGCTCTTAAAAAAAACAAAAACAAAAAAACAACTAATGGAGCTCCTTTCTGGAGGAACTCTCCGATGCTAATGATGATTCTAGGCCTTCTTCCAGTAAATAAATTGGAATAGTGCCTTCTTATTGGGTGAAATGGATGTCAAGTTCAAATTTCAGCCAATCAGAAGGCGCCAAAGTGTGAGACAATCAGAATGGATACACCCCTATATTCCATCCTGATTGAATTATGGAGCTGTCAAACATTTTTGAACCAATCAGAAGTGGAATACACCCCCACGGGGTGATTGGCTGAAGGCATCTACACATTCTGATTGGCTACTATCTGATTAACAGTGACAACAGCCAATCAGAAGGCGCTATTCCCTTTAGCCAATCAGGGTGAGATACAGGTAGTGTTAGGTAGGTAGGGGTTAATAGGTTAGGGTAGAGGGGGTAGTTTAGATTTAGTGGTTTATTGGGGGAAATAGTGTAGTGTAGTGGAGGACCCTCATGGCACTTATGGGGTTAATTATATGGTTCTCATTGTCCTATAAGAGACTTCTTAGACCCTAATGGGACTTATTGGGTTAAATAGAGGCTTACGGGGTCTGTATGGACCCTCATAATTGATGGGATTAGGTGGAGGCTTATGGGAGTCTGTATAGACCCCCATAAGTGATGGGTTAGATGGAGGCTTATGAGGGTCTGTATAGACCCCATATGTGATGGGCTTAGATGGAGGCTTATGGGGGTCTGTATAGACCCCCATAAGCGATAGGGTTAAATAGGGCTAGAAGGGGTTAAATATGCCCAGTTAGGGTTAGATAGGCCCAGTTAGGTCCAGTTAGAGTTAAATAGGGTATAGTTAGGGTTAAGGGGGTAATGGAGTATAGTTAAGGTTAATAGTGTAGTGTTTAGACTTTGTCATGAGGGTCCTGGATTACCCTCATGGCACTTCTATGGTTAACCTATTGGTTAATAGTGTCCTATAGGGGTCTATATAGACCCCTATTTGACTAAGGGGTTAATTTTAGTCTCATGGGGGGCTATATTGACCCCCATGAGTGATGGGGTTAATTTTAGGTGCTTGGGGGGGTACTTATTGGGACCCCTGCAGAAAGGGGTTAATGTGGGGAGCCTGCAAGGGTCCCAATCGGACCCCTGCATTATAGGGTTAATGTGTTCACCCTGCAGGGGTCCCGATAGGACCTCTGCATTATAGAGGTGATGTGGGGACACTGCAGGGATCACGATCAAGACCCCTGAAGCCAGCGGGGGGCTTAATTGAAGCAGCCGCAAGGGCTTCACAGCCCTTGCGGCTGATCCATGGTACAAATAAGCTGCAGCCCTTTTGGGCCGTTTTGGGTGCTTGGCGAAGGCCTGGCCTGAGGATTTGAATAGGGTCAGGTGGTTCCATGCGTCCAAATCACTTGCGGCTGCGTGAGATCAAAGGCTTTCCCTGCGGCAGGGGTGGCCGCAAAGGATAACAGGGAGCCAGCCGCAAACCAGCCTGAGCCTTGCAGCCATGCCTTTCAGCCACGCATCTCCTGGGGCCAATAATAGAATGAGGCCCTTAGTATGTGGTGGGGTTGTCTTACCAGAAGTAAATAATACTGATGTTTTTCACAGTTATTTTATTGAGTTATCTATGATATATGCAAGGGAACAAAAAATATCTAATAACTTGTTCTTGTTCAGAAAGCAAGTAAATATGCCAAACACTCAGTCAAACGATGCTAAAAGCAGTGCACATTCTTCTTTTTGAAAACATCCCATAAGTGAGTTAAAATACTATGTATGTCAATAAAATCAGAAAAGTCTGGCTTAGACAGACAGAATTGTTCACAATAAATGGAGATAAAAATCACAGCTCTAAACCATACTCAAGTTTCTTAGAAGCTTGGGAGATCTATTAAAATGCTTAGATCCCCTGAACATCTTAAGAAAACTACTTCCGTGGGTCATTGGCCCAAGGACAGAGGCAACTTTTGGGCAGTTTCTGTTTTGAATGGCTAAGGCATTTATTCCCATATTTCTGTCATTAATCAAGTCATAATATACACTATATGGAGTTTTATTATGTGAATATCTCACACGGATTTTGTATTTGTTTTTCTATATGCGGACCCTGTGTAATCCTCTTTACAATCCTCAAAGACAAGACAAGTATAATAATATACATTTTAATTATAATATTAAACTTTATTAAATAGTGAATAATATGAAAAAAATAATGTCTCTGATCTGTATTTCTGCCGAAAATCACAGCATCGCTGCTATTGATAGGTGACATTGTGATCTGGGGCAGCTAATCAGCTTAACGCTGCTCAATGCTCATGACAGCATTAAAAATAGCACAGGTATAAAAAATGTCTCAGGAGCCAGCAGTGTTAGATAAAGGGGTGCGGTGTGCAGAAGCTTCACCCTTCTTCTTCTTAGTGATGCTCATGATCTCTCTTCTCTTTCATACTCATTGATAGATTTTTTATTGCATGTCTCTTACTTCTTTCCATCTCTAGCTACACTTGTTCAATATATCTTCTGTTCTGGCCCTTAATGTAGATTTCTAATAACTACTCTATTCCCTGTCTCCATGTACTTTGCACTCATCTCAGTTTATTCTACAATCCAAGGTCTGTACCACATTCAAATTCAGTTGAATTAACAGTCTGGGGAAAAGGAAACATATGTACAAAAGCAAATGAAGTAGTGCCTTCCTGAAATCAAATTAACAATAGATACATATTTATGCAACATAGCAGTATGGTGTGTCATTATGTGTATATCACTTCTGCTTAAAGTGTCAACATCATCAGATCAATAAGGTGTGGATCATTGAGGACCCTGAATCAATGACACAGGCCTTTCTGAAGAGCTAAACTAACACAGCCACTTATTTTAACCAATATCTAAGGCTACCTAGACCTCCTCAAAACAAGCAGCATTTTAAGAAGATTTGATCAATATGTTTCATAGCAAGATCGCTATCCCCTGCTGTTTGTATCCTATACATTTTCTTAAATTAACAAGTCTAGGGCCCCTATTCAATTGAGAACATTGTAGTTTCGGGAGCCCGTAATGGAGCACGCAAACTAATTTGCTATTCAATTGGCGTCTTTTCGTTAGACATAAACAATTTGCGGGTTACAGGCTTAAAATCCCTGAGATTGTTAAAATCGTAACTCCAACCCAGCTAAGCCTTTGTTCTTTCAAGCCCGTAAATGTTACAATCGCAAATCGATATTCAATTGCTACAATTCCTGAAGCCCAAAATGTCCTCACACCTGTAAATGGCAAATGTAAAAATAAAAAAAAATCAATACTGCACTTTAAAAGACGGGGAAATTGATGAAATACATTAGAATTAATTGCACAGCAGTCTCAAGCTTGCAAATCTGCAATGAAAAATAATGTTTTTTACATTTAATTTCTGTGTTATATCAATCTCGGGAATCAAGGAGTTAATACATATCAGGCCACCCACACGGACTAGAACAGTATCGTCATGAATTTTTATTATTTTGTACATTGCGGGACCTTCTAAACCCTAACTGATTGACGTTTAATCTTCATGTTTTATTGACGTAATGATGATGGTCTCATTTACTATTGGCTGTTTCTAAATCGGTAGTTAAGGCCTTGCATAACTAATCATGATCATGCTCTGAAATGATACTTACGGGTGCATGGTTTACGGTATAGGCTTTCGGCCAGGTAGTTGCGGCCTTGTTCAATTGAATCGCTCTGTAACTGTTGCAATTTATTAAGGCCCTAGGTATTTGCGTTCCTATTAGGATCTTGTCCTGAAAAAAACTGCTAACTTTAAATATTTATAATTCACTTGGACTGAGGGGGAATCAAGAAAGCTAGGGACCAAAAATAGATTTCACTATTTCATATTTAATTTCACTTTCTTTTTATTACTTTTTCAGCTCAGCTTTAGACATTTGTTTATATTTGAAAGGTTTTGATTAGTAAGTTATTTGAAACTATTTGACTATGTACCTGAATATATCCTCTTCCTCTCAACAAGCTGAGTTTGGGAGGAAGGTCGTTTGCTCTTCTGTTCTCCAAATAATCTGTTTTTGTTTTAGCATCAGATGTTAATGCTGATGTTATTTATAGATAATGTTGCAATAGACATATCCAGGAATATAAACTGACATTTTATTTCTTAATATATATATAGTGGTAGACAAATGTGTCATTTGAGGCTTAGAAACACTTACACATATGCTTATTTACATATTTTTATGTGAAAACTTTAGGCTGGCGACATAGCAAGAATAAAGGAGAAGTTGTAGATGGGGCATTAAAGGCATATAAATCTAAATTGCTATAAGGCAGCAGAAAACCTAATTACACATCTGTGTTTTTGATATTTTATCGCCCCCCCTCCCCCCATGCGCAACTCAGTGAGTACCACTTCGGGTATTAATGTATAATATTTCTGTCATATAGAATCTGTAGTATAACATGTTATTTGCATATAGGAGTTATTATAGCAAATATAATCTTAGATATGGCATCAACAAACTATGATATTCATGGATCATTTACAGACATAAATCTGCAGTTTATTAGTTTTTTGTTTTTTTTCGTTGTGCATTTTTTGAAGCTAAGCCAGAACAACAACTATTTTTAATTGTATTATTAGTTCCTTGACATTCTGTTACTTTTGCTTATTGTACATTTCCTCCTGTTCCCTGCTTTCATGTTTGTACTGGTTTTGCAAGCGCACCTGCATGGATATATTAATACATGATATAGTGCACCTCTGGTTAAATTCATCAATGATTCTTACTTATATTAATAGAGTAAAAAAAAGATGACTTCCAATGTTATTCTATGCAGCTCATTCGTCATAGTATACAAAATCTAACACACAGCATAATAGAGAAAGCTGACTTTTCTTTTGTGAAATAAATAAGAACCTTTGATGAATATAATACATAGTAATAACAGCCTCACCTGCCTTGGAAACTTTATCACAAGTATTCATCAACTGCCACTGAAACTTTATCTTTCACAGATATTGAACAAAACTGAAGAATTATTGAAGTTACATATGTGGACTTTTCATTAAATTCATTGCCATTTTCGTGCCATAGAAATATTTATTTGCTTGGTTATTTTGTCCACAAAAAGAGATATGAAACAGATTATTTATATATATATATATATATATATATATATATATATATATATATATATATATATATAGTAATTGTTTTTTTATTTATTAATATATTTTGATATTAAAAAGATGTGACAATTGTATTATATATCATCAAACGGTAAAAATGTGTTTATTTTGTGTTAAAATATGATATATTTATAGACAATGTTTCAGGGCATTTGTTCCTAGGCAACATAGTTTTGTAATGTGTATTAACCTATTGAGTACTGGGTTGTGTGTTACCCTGGATTTTGAATCATAAAATTGACTTAATACTAACATATAATTTTTTTTTTAATTACACATATGTTGATATCGGATTGTTAAGTGTCAAATAATGCTAAAATGTCACAATTTTTTGTGCTATACTGTCACTTTAAATGCTTCTGGGGAACTCAGCAAAGGTTTGAAAACTACTTGAGAGTGGTCTCTGGTACACATAAATCTTTCTTCTGCTTTTTGCATTTACGGGACTGCCCTGATTTGCGAGTGATCTGTAAAATCTTATTAGCATAGGGTTTGGTGTCAAAGTCTAGCGGAGTAACTCGTAATTTATTTTCAGTGCAAAACTCAGTGGAGATTTATGCCTTGCTTTTCGGCTGTGTCATGAAGTTCACTCGAAGCAGTGACCTGTAGGGGTTCTCTCCCAATGTTTTAGGGATGGGTGATTAACATAGCTAAGTAGAATTTACTCTGCAGTTAGAGCACTCTAAGTGCTTTTTCAGGGATTAGTTTGGGTTCTTTCTAGCTCTAAGGACCTTATAGACATTTGCCTGCCTTTATCCATGCTTTAGTCGAGATAAATAAAAAAATAAAATTAAAGAATTATTAAAGGGCAAACTACATTTCTTAATACAGATTTGAATTAAACTTTGAACTGGAGAAGATTCAACAACTGTCAAGATTTTGTAAAATGTGTTTGTTTTTCTGAATATGAAATTATATATTTTGATACTAAAAATATTATATTGTATTCCACTGTAGATATTGTTAGATTATTGTTATATATCATCTTACTTGTGATGTGAAGAGAATAACATTCTGTAGTTTACAACCTTAAACAATACACTGAGAACATCAATAGAAATTCAGAATCAACCTCGTTTACTCCTACAATTCAGAGCAGTACATATATGCATAAATACATATGTAATTGTCAGACAAATACTGCATTTAAATGAGGAAAAAACTGCCTAAGTGTTCATTTTCATATTTGAACATAATTTTATTAACAAGTGCTTTAAAGCTCTGTTTTTACTTATTGCAACCTTCCAAACAGTCTCTGCAAAGGTCCGCCCCCATAGCTCATACATTTAATGTTTCTATAGTATTAGACACACTAGCCAGCCACAGACTTTGTCTCAGGAGTTTGTTGCTGAAATGCTGCTAAGATAGGGCCATATTAAATTCCAAGCCCGCAGCTGGTACACCCACAATGCCTGCAAGCTTGAAATTCTTCAGAGTTACAGAGCGATAAAATTAGCCAATCCCGTAACAGACGTGGCCAACATCCAAACCCGTAAAACCATTCTTGTGTACGTTGCATTTGCGTCCCTGAACATGATCAATTAGTTAAACACATGGTTAAGGGTTTAGACGGAGCCAATACTAATAGAGATCGTCATCATTACGTCACTGAAAAATGGAGGTTAGATTTTCAATTTCTTACGAGTTTGAAGTACAAGTTTCGATCAGACCTGCATTCCATAAATAATGCAATATTAATAAATTAATAAATATGATATTCTAGTCTATGTTAGTTCTATTATATGTATTAACACATTGATTGCAGAGACCGGCAATTAAACATAGCAATTTTATTTTTTATTGCAGATTTGAGAACTTGAGAATGTTGTGCTATTAATTTTAATACCTAAAATTACTTTACCTTTAATTCAAAATACAGTTGTGTGTTTATATTTGCTTTTACAGTGCTACTGACAGGACTTTAACCCCCTTGAGGTTCCTTTCTAGTACCCGTAGGCTTTTAGGCTCCATTTGACGTTTATGATAGAGTTCTGATTTCAACACCTGTAGGGTTTTTCCGCCTGTAACCCACAGATTGTTTGTGAGTAGCTGAAAGAGGCCAATATAATAGCCGTAAGTCTAGTGGGCTCCATTACGAGTTTTACCGTTGGAGGAATTTAACATGGTTTATAGTCTGTCATTGGCTAGTACATCTAGGACTATAGAAAAATGGTATGCATAATGTCACAACCTGTATGTTGAATGGGGTATGATAAGAGCCTATTGCCCAAACCTGTCCCCACAGGTGTGCCCAGTTCTTTTACCTCTGTACAGCAGGAAGAACTTTCAACCCTTAGGTTAGACTGAGAGATGTCTGTGGTCTTGTATAGCATAGGGATCTCTCTGAAAAGAACTTACTCCAGGAACCAGCATCCAGCATCAATAAGTTAAGCATCTTTATTACTGAAACCATCAGACATATTTTATACCACATTCATAGCAACGATAATTAAAATGTGCATCCATGGTTACACCCAATCCTCTTCTAGGTTACATTATCACCCCTGTCTGCCAGTCTAGGACAATCACCCATTGTTTTCCCTTGGCACCGCTGTATTCTTGGTAGGAGGCAATTACATACAATAGGCATATAGACACCAGGCTGAGTCTTGTGATCATAGTGAGATACTGGTGTCATGTGACTGGTGTCATGTGACTCCTAGGGGTCAAGTATCTCCCTAATCTTGTTAATAAGGGACTAGTCCATTACTATGAAATATATGGGCATATACAATACTTCCCTTGTAAGTGCTTGCACCCCCAAAGCACAACACAGACATACATCCCATCACTCCCATCATGTTCATACTCACACCCCAACTATAAACATGGGTACCACAGTATGGGCCCAGTGCATAACAAGCAACTTTAAACAGGCATAACAAGGAATAACACATAAATCACAACTTTCCCAATGTTAACCCATCTCAATGGGCCCCTATCTTATAAGGCTTAGGGCATCAGTCTGTAAGGTATTGCACAGCTGGTGCCTTTGCATGCTTCAGCCATGACACATAAGCTACAAGGGACGGCTCTTTGAAAGGACTATTTGGAAGGGTTCAGAGAGTAAAAACAGGTCTTTTAAGCACATGTTAATGTATGCAGATAAACACTTATGTCGTTTATTTTAACATTAAAAATATAAAATAATCCATGTCCCTTTAGGCTTTCTTCTATACCTCATATGGGGCTGAACATGGTTATGAAAATAATTAAATGGATCCACAGTGATATCGTTCTTCTTAGATTGAACTACTTTAGCTTTTACTTTAGACTGAGGTTACTATCTGTGTTGATTATTTGTTTGTTAAAAATGTTGGTCCCTGTTTTAAAGGACAAGTATATATACTTATCAAGTTAAATCTTTTTCTTAGTTCACCATTAATTATTACAATCGTCAGCAAAGAAAGGCCATAATCAGAATATATCATTTAAAACAAAAGCTCCCCTCAATAATGTGTTAATTATGCATGCCAGTTAACATGGAGCATGTAGTTACTGAGCATATTCCATAATTCAGTTATTTAAGCTGGTGTGGTGTGAAAAAGCAAATCCCTTTTTCTATGGCATGACACCTGTTGTCAATCGAGCTACAGCATGATAAAATTTAAGCCAAAGGCAACAGAGAGGCTGACATACCAGCAGATCCAGACCTTACAGTATATGTCCACTAAAAAAAAAACAGAATGTACAGGAAGTGAACCACAACTCACTGAGATTGAACATACATTTGTTCTAAACATCAAAGGAATAAGGAACCAGTCATAGGTTAGCTTTTCAGTCCTCGGCTATTTGCAAATAGCATAAACTGGTGCAGGATTCTAGAACTCTGCATCTATCCAACTTTTAACAATCTTTCTCAGTCTTGTTTTTTTTGTATATTAATCAAACTGTTCTACAAATAATAATAGTGGTTGATTTTAACATATTTTTTTTATAAACTCACATTATTGCAGAATCAATTAAAACCAAAATTAAAAAGAAATAAGAACTATATATGGCTTTCTCTTATGTTTCTTTACAATTACGAGTGAAAAGAAACTGGTTCCTATTGGTTGAGAAATTTCTCAAGCTTTTCCTTAAAATCATGTTTTAAATATTAGAATATTTTTTTCTACATGGTTAATTAAAATTTCTTTGAATCTAACAGTAAATACAGAGAGCAAAATTTAGTCTGTAGATCTCATCAGCTTTATTATGGATATAGGACCAATCTGTGAATGTTATCATGCTTATATTCGCTAATGTTTCCCCAAGTCCCTGGTTATATGACCTGGAACCCCAAAAACCATTTCCACTTGGTCGCCCAAGCCCAGAGTTACTTTATGTGTATCATGTGTTTCAGATTGTATATATTGAATACGGCCCTTAAAAATATCTTGAGGGTAGTATCACTTTAGGGGCGACCTGTAGCCTCTTCTGTGATACCCAGTCCTAACGCCGGGCTAAGTTCCTGGGTGGATTTAAATTTGTGGTAGCAGTAAAAGGGGCTCCACAGACTTCTATGTGGAGATCCACGGATCTGATTGAGCCATCAAGTATAGTTGACTAGATTGTCAGACAATTTGTTTCAGTAGTAAAGGGTCAAGTTTTGTCAGGTGCTTTGCAAGTAATATCCCTTTGATTCATTTTTTCACAGGGACAAGGAACATCCCTTCCTTGTTTAAAAGGGAACCGTTCATAAAGTGCACTACCCTCGGCTAGGTACCCAGATTAGAACAAGCCCTCTCTCTGGGACATAAGCCTCTCTACCCCTCATGTTTCCTCTCTCAGTTTACCCAGACCGGACACCCAACCCAGATCTGGCAACCCAGATCTGGTCCCCCAACCCAGATCCAGTGCCCAGAAACTCTGGGCCTTATTCAATTGCAAGCCCACAGATTACATTACACAGGCCGTATGTCTTCGGGCTTGAAGTCTGCTACAATTACAGAGCAAATCAATTGAACAAACCCTCAAGTTATAGAATGAAAGCTGAAATCGTAAATCATGCAATCATAAGTAGTATTTCAAAGCATGATCATGATCAGTTAAGCAAGGCCATAACTACCGATTTAGAAACAGCCAATAGTAAATGAGACCGTTATCATTACATCAGTAAAACATGGAGGTTACATATCTATCAATTAGTGCTTAGAGGTCCCATATGTGATCAGACTCACAATTCAGCAATGTAAAAAATTATAAAAATGAATGACAATACTGTTTTAGTCCATGTGGGTGGCCTGATATGTATTAACTCATTGATTCTTACATCACTTTCCCCATCTTTAAAAGTGCAGTATTTTGATTTTATTTTTACAGTGTTACGAACAGGGGTTAAACCCACTTGCGAGTCCTATCTGGTACCCCGTTAGATTTTCTTATACATTTGCCACGAATTGCAGCAATTAAATAGCAATTTGCAATTTTAGCGATTGTAACTTTTGCGGGCTTGAAAGCTTAGATGGACTGTACGTTACGATTTTGGACCTGTAACCCGTAGATAATTTGCGGCTTGCTAAAAGACACCAATTGAATAGCAAATTCGTTTACGGGCTCCATTAACTTACACTTGCTCAATTGAAAATGCCAAAAGTTGTTGGTAACAGTTGCGGCCTGGCAATGAGGGCCGAAGGCGCTCATTGCTCTGGTGGAAATGAGCGACGCAGGCGCTCATCCCAACGACCCTCGGATCTTAGGCAATGAGCGTTAAAGGCGCTCATTGCGCTGGTGGAGATGAGCGATGCAGGCGCTCATACCGATGACCTGCGGGACGGACGCAAAATTAAGGCCTGTACTACTTAGTACCCGAATCACATAGATGAACTGCGGGGCTCGCAAAAATATGACTTTAACGGCCGAACCGCCAAACTGGAAAGACCAAAGACCCTCACGGCGGGACCTGTAAAGTAGATGGGGAAGAGGATCGCAATGAGCGCCAAAGGCAGTGCATTGTTCTAAGGATCTGAGAACAAACTTTTATAGACATACATCCTGACTCACATGGAGTAACCTTTTGTAGGCTCCATATATCTAAACCAATACAAATCAATAACATACCTATAGTACTTTAACATAATGACCTGTGTAGAATTGTAGGTTACTGAACAGATGGCAGGAAAATTGTCACTTTTCAATGTCTGTTAATTGTATTAATATATACACTGTGTTCTGTTATATGTTATATTAATAAATCTGAGAGATCACAGTAAACTAACTAACTTTTTGAAGATAATTCTGGAACAATTAATGCAAAATGTAATAGAGAAGAGGCTATTTAAGATCCCCAAATTCATAGAATGATCACATGAATGGATATGCAAAAAAGTCTTCAAACATTTAGATTCAACCATGACATATTTTCACCTGATTACATCCATATGTAACATGTCATATATGGGTACTATATATGTTTCATTAACATTAATACACAATATTTTGCCCTCAGTCATGATGCATTTATATATATATATATATATATATATATATATATATATATATATATAGTACAAATACTACATTTTCTGCACTAGGTTATATACTATTTGGCATTTATTTGCTGTCAACCAGCTGAATCAAAACATATTTTTTTCTAATCCTGTAGTGAACATTGTTGTATTTAACTATCTCTGACAATCAATTTATCTAAACTTATTACAAATCTCTTTTAGAGACATGGGTTTTATATAAACCATGACTCATTTTTCATTTTGCTTTATGAATTGCGCTGTGATGCTTTTATTACAACTTGTTAATTTTTGATACGATGAAGAGTTTTCTGCTTAACAAAACCTATAGCATCTGTGGCCTACTTCTGCTCAGCTGACCTACATTTCTGTAAGGCTGTAAAATTACTACAGAATAAAATATAAGGATTATCTAAAATACATATTTTTAAATAGGTTTTACAATTTGGATTCAATGTAATGTTAACACAAATTAAAACATCAAATAGACAATTATAGATTTATAAATAAATTAACAGATTATAACTTTAATTGCCGCCTGAAGAAAATCCATCCAGAACACTTCATTACAGACACACTATTGCCATCTAACATCTTTATTATATATTACCAGCTATTTGCGTGTCAAAAATGACGGCATTAAAATATACTGTAAAGGCTGTCAATGCTGTTTGCCACACAATGTGAGCACCTTCGTCGCTCATCATGAGCCCTGTGCTGAGCACCTTTGCATGGATCAGGGCGCTCATTGTGAGCCTCTCCCCCTATATACTTTGTGGGCCTTGCGATGAGTGCCTTCGAGGAATCATCGCATGCCCCGTAATGAGCATTGCAGGCCTTGGCAACCCGCAACTTTCGTGGTTCTCAAAGATCACCTTCGGCGCTCATCGCTAGCCTCTCCCCAGTCTCTGACCCCTATGTTTGTTTCCCCCTCTCTCCCTGCTCTGTGTCTTTTGTTTTTCCTTATCCCACCCCGTGTCTCTTTTCATCCGTCTCTCAGCCTTGTGTCTCTTTCCACCCTCTCCTCCCTCTCCCTCCCCTGTGTCTTTCTCCTCTGTGGCTCTGCTGAAGTTTTGCGTGGCTCGCGATGAGTACCATTGCTTTTGTTGTTCGGCTAAGTGTTACTGGCTTCGTGATCGTGCTTACTGTCTTGAGCTAAGTGCTACTGTCTTCAGAGTTGTTCTTACTGCCTTCGCCCTCATTATCATACGTTTTTTTGGCAGCCATTTTTTTCTTCGCTTAGCCGATTTTCGTTTGCTGAAAAACACCAAATATGCCTCAAATGAATTTGCAACCTCACCTAGAGGCTCCCTGGCTCTCCACCTATGCTGTGTGTGAGTGTTTTTTTTTGGGGGGGGGGGTTCGAATTACACGCTTGAAAATATTTCGACCGTTAAATTTGTAAACCGCGAGCCTCACATACAGCGGCAAAGTGCTCCGGTTTTTGGAGGTGATCGTGGCCATCGACATAAGCGCCTTCTGTGCTCATGTGTAGGCTGTTTTAAAGTCCTGCTGCACTCATCGCAAGCCCTAAAAGTCCCACGGTCCTCGCAAGGCTGTTTTAAAGTCCTGCTGGCCTCGCAATGATCACCTGCGGCTCATCACAAGCCCTACAATGAGCGCTTTTGGCGCTTATTGTAGCACAAGTCCCACGGGCCTCGCGATGAGCGCCTGCGGCACTCATTGCAGCCCCGCAACTGCAGCCGAGAGGGCCGCAAGTGCGTGACCAACATCGCAAACGTGACCAACATTTGTAAGATCCACACCTATGTATGTGATCAGTTGTCTAGCATTTTTAATTCTGTCCAAAGTGTCTAAATATATAAACTAATTTCTGGTGTTTCCTATATGTTAGCTTCCTCCCCTTGATTATTGATAGTCCTACTTATTTTCTTAACATCATAGGCCATCGGAATAAGCTTGGCCAAAAGCTTAAAGCATTATGTGTCTCATAATAAAGGCATATCTCCAAAAATATATGCTTTAACACAAAATTTAATTTTGGACTCAAAAGAAAAAATGGGGAATAGGACGGAGTCTATGGTAAGGGATAGCATAGAAGATAAGTCTCATGATCTCAGTGGATCCTCCTGCCTGGATGGCTCTCTAACAGAAGCTCCAAAGCTTACTACATTTCCTACTATATAGAAGGAAACAGAAATATTGCATGTATGAGTGCTTTTGAAAGTCCTTTTATTAAAAAAGAAAGGAAACATAGGGTAGGTTAAAATCAAGAATTTGTCTACACAAATAGTATCATGTTTGAAAGTGCTCTGCTGTCAGTTTTCAGTTTACATAAATACATTACTTGCAGGCTGTAACACTCAGGAATGGTATTGCTTAGCCCTTCCTAATGCCAGCTCTGGAACCTCACAAGTACAGTGCCTTGCAAAAGTATTCACCCCCTTGACTTTTTACATAATTTGTTACATTACAGCCTTAAGTTTAATGTTTTGTTAATCTGAATTTTATGTGATGGATCAGAGTTGGTAAAGTAAAATGAGAAAAATATACACATAAAACTATTTTTTAGACATAAAAAACAGAAAATTGGCATGTGCCTATGTATTCACCCCCTTTGTTATGAAGCCCATAAAAAGCTCTGGTGCAATCAATTACCATCAGAAGTCACATAATTAGTGAAATGTCCACTTGTGTGCAATATAAGTGTCACATGATCTGTCATTACATATACACACCTTTTTTGAAAGGCCCCAGAGGCTGCAACACCTAAGCAAGAGACACCACTAACCAAACACTGCCATGAAGACCAAGGAGCTCTCAAAACAAGTAAGGGACAATGTTGTTGACAAGTACATGTCAGGGTTAGGTTATAAAAAAAAGTCCAAACCTTTGATGATTGCCAGGAGCACCATCAAATCTATCATAACCAAATGGAAAGAACATGGCACAACATCAAACCTGCCAAGAGACGTCCGCCCACCAAAACTCACGGTCCGGGCAAAGAGGGAATTAATCAGAGAGGCAGCACAGAGACCTAAGGTAACCCTGGAGGAGATGCAGAGTTCCACAGCAGAGACTGGAGTATCTGTACATAGGACGACAATAAGCCGTATGCTCCATAGAGTTGGGCTTTATGGCAGAGTAGCCAGAAGAATGTGGGAGACTTCCAAAATGTATGGAGGAAGGTGCTCTTGTCTGATGAGACTAAAATTTTACTTTTTGGCCATCAAAGAAAACGCTATGTCCGGTGCAAACCCAACATATCACATCACCCAAAGAACACCATCCCCACAGTTAAACATAGTGGTGGAAGCATCATGCTGTGGGGATGTTTTCAGCAGCCGGGACTGGGAAACTGGTCAGAGTTGAGGGAAATGTGGATGGTGCTAAATAAAGGGATATTCTTGAGCAAAACCTTTACAACACTGTGCGTGATTTCAGTCTAGGATGGAGGTTCACCTACCAGCAGTAAATAACCCCAAACACACTGCTAAAGCAACACTTGAATGGTTTAAGGGGAAACATGTAAATGTGTTGGAATGGCCTAGTCAAAGCCAGACCTCAATCCAATAGAAAATCTGTGGTCAGACTTAAAGATTGTTGTTCACAAGAGCAAACCATCCAACTTGAAGGAGCTGGAGCAGTTTTGCAAGGAGGGATGGGCAAAAATCCTAGTGCTAAGATGTGGCAATCTCATAGAGACTTATCCAAAGCGACTTGGAGCTGTGATTGCAGCAAAAGGTGGCTCTACAAAGTATTGACTTTTAGGGGGGTGAATAGTTATGCACATTTACTTTTTCTGTTATTTTGTCCTATTTGTTGGCTGCTTCACAATAAAAAATACAATAAAAAAAAAACATCTTCATAGTTGTGGGTATGTTCCGTAAATTAAATGATGCAAATCCTCAAACAATCCATGTTAATTCCAGGTTGTGAGACAACAAAACACAAAAAATGCCAAGGGGGGTGAATACATTTGCAAGGCACTGTATATCTACCGTATTTATCGGCATGTAACACGCACCGGCGTATAACACGCACCTCATTTTAAGAAGGAAATTTCAGGGAAAAAAATAAATAAAATAAAGAACTTTGAAGCAAAATCCTCAACCTCAACCTCCCTCCTCATCCTCTCTCCTCAACCCCCTCCTCAAACCCCCATCCTCAACCCCCTCCTCATCCTCAACCCCCCTCCTCATCCTCAACCTCCCTCCTCATCCTCAACCTCCCTCCTCATCCTCAACCCCCTCCTCAACCTCCCTCCTCATCCTCCCTCCTCAACCCCCCATTCTCAACCCCCTCCTCAACCTCTTTCTTCAAACCCCCTCCTTAACCCCCCCATCCTCAAACCCACTCAACCCCCCTCCTCAACCCCTCCATCCTCAAACCCCCCCAACCCCCCTCCTCAACCCCCCATCCTCAAACCCCCTCAACCCCCCTCCTCAACCCCCCCATCCTCATCCTCCTTCTTCAACCCCCCTATCCTCAACCCCCCTCCTCAACATCCCTCCTCATCCTCAACCCCCCTCCTCATCTTCAACCTCCCTCCTCATCCTCAAACCCCTCCTCAACCCCCCCATCCTCAACCTCTCCTCAAACCCCCTCCTCAACCCCCTCATCATCAAACCTCCTCAACCACCTCATCCTCATCCTCCTTCCTCAACCCCCCTATCCTCAACCCCCCTCCTCAACCTCCCTCCTCATCCTCAACCCCCCTCCTCATCTTCAACCTCCCTCCTCATCCTCAACCTCTTCCTCAACCTCCTTCCTCAACCCCCCATCCTCAACCCCCCCATCTTCAACCCCCTCCGCAAAACCCCCATCCTCAATCCACTCAACCCCCTCATCCTCCTTCCTAAACCCCCCTATTCTCAACCCCCCTCCTCATCCTCAACCCTCCTCCTCATCCTCAACCCCCTCCTCAACCTCCCTCCTCATCCTCCCTCCTCAACCTCCCTCTTCATCCTCCCTCCTCAACCCCCCCATCCTCAACCCCCTCCTCAAACCCCCTCCTCAACCCCCCCATCCTCAAACCCCCTCAACCCCCTCATCCTCCTTCCTCAACTCCCCTATCCTAAACCCCCTCCTCAAGCTCCCTCCTCAACCCCCCATCCTCAAACCCCCTCAACCCCCATCCTCCTCCCTCAACCCCCCTATCCCAACCCCCTCCTCAACCTCAACCCCCCTATCCTCAACCTCAACCCCCCATCCTCATCCTCCTTCCTCAGCCCCCCTCCTCAACCTCAACCCTCCCCTCCTCAACCTCCCTCCTCATTCTAAACCCACCTCCGCAGGTATTTAGGGGGGTTTAGGTTGAGGAGGGGGGTTGAGGAGGAGGGGGGTTTAGAATGAGGAGGGGGGTTTAGAATGCGGAGGGGGGTTTAGAATGAGGAGGGAGGTTGAGGATAAGGAGGGGGGAGGAAATATCGGCGTATAACACGCACCTATCATTTGCTCCCTATTTTCAGGGAGAAAAAGTGCGTGTTATAACTGAACTTGCTAGAGTAACTTATTTTGCAAAAAGCCTAACACCCTTTTCATCACTATGGTGGTTTCCTTAGAACTTATGTGTATGTAGTATACACCTATTTTTAAATCTACACTATTAACTTTGGCAAATAGTGCAGATTTAAAAATGTATGCTTTTTTGTCAAGTATAATACACTTTCAAACACAAGGCTAAGACAAGTTACACTATCACAATGGTTACTACCAAAATTGTCAGTGGTACAACATATAAGAGAATGCTTTCAACAGTAGTACTAATAGAAGACTTATTACACACAGGTTTATTGACTTTAATCAGAGGATCTGGTTTTGAGAAATTTAATTGGTCTACAAGTTCCTAAAAGTAAAATTTCCCAAGGTCAGAGGAAGCAATGAAGGAATTCCACAGAAGTATGTAGGAGATAAAGATACAGATTATGGCAGGAGATAAAGATAGACAGGGAGCCATTGGTCAATGAAAGTGAGAAGCCAATTGTTAAGAATATTTGTATTAAAAGGATATATAGGGGCAAAGTGTGTGTGCATATGATTTCTAGGTTAGAGACATAATTGTTTATTTGATTTTAGTGCATATGGGTAGCATAAGGTACGGCAACAAACAATGACTAACTGGAGTTGGTGATTTTAGTGCATATGGGTCGTATTAGGTATGGCAAAAAACAATGGGCAACGTTTTTCTAGAGAAAATAAGTTTAATTTGATTAGTCTTTCTTCATAGCTTAGAACCTACATACCCCTTATTAATCGTGTTAACCTTCTCTTTATACTTTCCAGCTCGAAAGTGTCCTTTTTATGAAGTGTGACTAAAATTGTACTCAATATTCCAAATGCTGGCGTGCTAGTGATTTTTATAGTGGGTGAATTATATTTGCTTACTTTGCTTCTATACTTCATACTAATACTTTACTTGCCTTTTCAGATGCTGCTTGGCATTGAGCACTTTTTTTATCTAGGTGGTTGTCCACAAGCACTCCTAAATCCATTTGGACTACTACTTATTATATTGTTTCCATGGATATATATTCCTGTATACTATCCCTTATTAACCCTTCTAAAAGCTTCCCATTATGGGAGTAAGGTCTTTAGTTCGTCTTTAGTTCGTTGATTTGCTCTTGCTATCTTCTTAAACAAAGCTACCTAATCTGCTTTTCTTCGGTCATTTGGTATCAATAAAAAAATATAATGGTTTTGCAATTACATAAGTGTGTTCCATTAGTACCATTGGATGTATCACATTAGGACCTTGTGCTTTATTAACATTTATTTTTTGGATGTCTTCCTGCGTAAACTAATTATTTGGTGAAGGTATTGCAGCCCCATATTGTCCAGTTGAAGCAGTTATAAGCATAAACCTTATTTTATGTGTAACATACTATAATAAAACTATTTGAGAACAATATAAAAAATACTCAAACAACTTACTAGGGGATATGAGTAATGCCAGCTATATTTCACATCTTATGGTAGTGGTAGTCAGTTATAACTCAGTTTTAGGACAATGAACTTTGGTGACATAAGTTAGGAAATAGAAGAGGAAATATAACTTTTGAGTGTCATTTGCATAAATCTGTTAATGAAACCCAAATAAACATATTACATTTTGGTGGAGATAACGATGAGCAAAAGGATTAAACTGAACATTGCAAATGACAATGCTGCACAGGTAATTTTGGAAAATGAGTTTCTAAAGGAACAGTTATAGAGCTAATACTGGATGCCTGAAAACATGCCTCTCAAGGACACAAGGAGTTGTGAACTTGCAAGAGACACAGGTGATCCTTTGTATGAAAGGAGCAGAAGAGATAAATTATGATTGAATTGGATTGAAAGGCAGGTTGGAAGAATGAGAACAGCAATGGATCAAGACACAGTCTTGTGGTGTCCTTATTTTACCGTAATGCCTTTGCTTTTTCATTTTGCTATAGCAATCCTTCCATTTGAACAAAAAAAAAATAACAAAGGATTTTTCCAAAAAAAAGGTCTGGTGGCTATAAATCAGATATTCAGTTGCTTTAGAACGAACAACAAATAATCTATCCATAAGATTCCAAAAGAGCCCTGACTTGGTTATTCACTGGAAGGACAATTTCTATTATGAAATTAAGTGTGACATGCCTCTTCAAAAATATCTACCCTATCTGAAAGGTAATTCTGCGTAGTGACAAAAGTAAAACTTCTAGTTATAAGTTAAAGGTTTTTAATATCTACCCTATCTGAAAGGTAATTCTGCGTAGTGACAAAAGTAAAACTTCTAGTTATAAGTTAAAGGTTTTTATTAGAAAAATCATATTCTGAAGTCTACCTCTCTGAGTATTTTGTAAGCTGTAAATTTAGAACAAAACTGTGAAGATCTGATTTCCACTATGGAGAAAATACCATTGTACTCTAATATTATGTAGCCACTTCACTGCAAACTGAATGAACAATGTCATTCCTTATCCTGTAGTGACCTCGCGGCCCTTTTCTATAATTGCATGTATCCCCCCCCTTTTGTCTGTAAACCAGTTCAGGCTGGATTTTCTCACTCTGCCTTTGTCCTGCAAGTGCCACCGATTGATCCACCCCCAAGGCGGGCCAGCCAAGCCCACTGTTTTCCCTGCCGCCTGATTGGTTCTCCTATTTCTGTGATTGGTTACTTCTAATCTGGGTGGAGAGCTTGCGTATGTTCAGCCCACTGTGATGTAAATCATTTGTTCTGTAACTGCATAAATACACTTCTGTAACCAAATAAAATCATGCTCTGCTTGGACACATAGACAATTGTGTGTTTCATTTAGAGGGAAGACTACTGAGCTAAACTCACTTTGCTGCCCTGAACCTCTACTTCTCTCTTGGGATAAGGGCTTTAACACCGGATTGGAATCTGCTAGGATAGGATTGGTCTCCTTGGCCTTGTCAAGCCCCCTGGAAGAATCACACGACACCGGGCTAGGCGGATCCTCTAACACTAAGCGCAGGGTCCAGTAAAACCCAGAGACAACGGGCTTGGGAGGTGGGAGTGATGATGGCATTGTTGACAGAGAGAGAGATGTGAGGAATTGAAGCTGTAGTAGAGGGTGGGAAGATTAAGAGTTCAGTCTTAGACATGTTGAGTTTCAGATGGTGGGCGGACATCCAAGAGGATATACTAGAGAGGCAGTCGGAGACGTGTGCTAGAAGAGAGGGGGATAGATCTGGTGCTGAGAGATAGATTTGGGTGTCATCTGCATAGAGATGGTACTGGAACCCAAAAGAGTTTATTAGGGTGCCGAGTGAGGATGTGTAGATGGAGAAGAGGAGGGGGCCTAGGACTGATCCTTGGGGTACGCCAATAGACAGGGGGTGAGAAGAAGAAGATGTGCCGGAGAAGGAGACGCTAAATGATCGTTCTTGGAGGTATGATGAGAACCACAAGAGAGCAGTGTCTCGAATGCCGAGGGAGGAGAGAATGTGGAGTAGAATTAAATGGTCAACTGTGTCAAAGGCGGCAGAGAGATCCAGGAGAAGCAAAATAGAAAAGTGGCCTTTAAACTTGGCGGTGAGCAGGTCATTGATGACTTTTATGAGCGTTTTTAAATATAAACAGCACAAATCTGTTAAAACAGGACAGGATTGCTTCTAGAATAGATTCAGTAACAATTGCATTAATAGTACGGTTTAATTTATAGCTGTTGAACATGAAGAGAAATATAACTGAATTATGACATAGCTGAATTGTTTGATACAATGATTTCAAGAAGCTGTTAAGAAATAAATTGAGCCCCTTCAACAAAATAGGATAAATACCCTTACAAATAAATGTAAACATGTATAGATCTTTTTTTAAAAGAAAATATAAGCATATTCTCAAGTATTTTTTATACACATCTTAGAAATGTGTTCATATTAAAATGCTTTTATTATATTTTTTATATTCATCCTGATATTTCTCATGCTGTTAAACGGCTTAAAAATGTGACAGAAAAATTAGTCCGTTGAAATTCATTGTGGTTATTCCATATTAAAAAGTAGTAAATATATATATGATTTATTATTCCATGTGAAGCTTTCAGCACAGGCAATAAACAGTTTTCTGATTAAATGCTGACAAGTTTTTTTTTAAGAGGTACTACATCTGATTATGTATTGGAAATAAAATTTGGATTGATTACTACATACACATTAATGATTTCTTTTTCTCCAGTGACATAATAAATAACAGTTTAATATAAAAAATAAATGCAAAGTTCTATGCTGAGAGATTAAATAATATATTGAAAATCAATTGATTGATTTAAGGAACAAGTAGGGAAGGCTTTATGTGAATAAATACAAATCTGATCCATGCTGTCAATGCATAGCCTTAAGCAGCAGGCAAAAGGGCAATGTTATATAAATAGATTAATATATCTTTTACTAGCTAAAATGAATATTCCAAATAAGAACATCAAAATATAAAACTTTACTTTCTACATGCAAATGTGAAATTCTATTGAGGCAATTATTCTGTCTCTATCCATGCCGTGAAAAAATCCAATTTTATATGTTTAGAAAGCTGAACTGCATATACATGGGTAATTTTTTTTCTCCCCCTCTTTTTATTCTCCCCCATGAATTAAAACAAGTCAAGCTACCCTACACATATCTTAAATCAAACATTTTTTTTCAGTCAACTTAACAAACTGGAAAGCTGATTTAATAGTGCAGTTTTATTAGTGATATAAGGCTTAGAGGAATGCAATTAAAGAAACACATCTTACTAAGATTAAAATATAAAAGTGTACAAAAATAAGCATGGTATAGCCAAACTATGCCTAATGGTTGACAATAACACCAAAGTTACCTAGTATAACATATTTTGGCAGACCTAGTCCATAATACAAGTAATATTATAACTGGTACACATATTACTGACTTCCAGCTATAGTTTAGCCTGTGTCATTTATGATATGTGAACTTTTAGCAGATTCCAAACTGAATTCTTATGAGCTGCTTTTCTGACATTTCCATGTTTGATTTTCTTTATGCTATGTGCCTGCTACTTGCTGAGGTGGATGTTTCCCATAAAGTAGTGAGTTTTCCAATAATACTGCTGAGATTGCTGGCACTTCTTACTACCATATTCCCATTGTGCAGACAAAAGCTTTACATTCAAATTCTTGACCCACCTCAGGAAGGATTCCTCTAAAAGCAATATGGCAGATTCCAGATCAAGCCTTTGTACTTCGTTGTGTTCAGCATTTTATTATCAGAGGAAAGAAATACAAACTCAGGACATTATGCACATATTTACAGTATGCCCATGATATCTGACCCAACATTAACTGTATGCAATTTTCACAAACTAGTGCCTAAACATAATTTTTTTCCATATAGATGCATTTGTATTCATGAATGTATAACACAATACTGTGTTTACCAAGTGTTTTCTTCATCTTTATACTATATATATATGGTATTGCATCCATAATTTATTAGAATAAATACAGAAAGCGCAGTACTCAAACGTTAAAATATGTAAATACCCCTACTTGAAATGTTGGTACATAGCCAACAAGAAAGCTTTAAAAAATCAATTTAACTGAAAAGCACTCATACACAATTTTTTTGGGACAAACATCTCACTAAGAGTGCTAAGCCTGTTATGGTAAAAAAAGAAAAAAATCACATGAAATTGTGATGTGTTAGAAAACCCAAGTCCATATTAAGTCCTGTATGTTTAGTGTTAAAAATGTGCTTTTCTCTCTTGGATGTTTTAAAAATTTTCCTCTGAGTATTTTGACTTTTAAGTTTTAGATGGAGTGATCATTCTGGCTAAAATGGTGTCCCATTGGGCTACAATAACTGTCTTCATTATGCTTTCTTATTGAATGCCTGTGTAAATTCATCCTTAAGTGCATTTTTTGGCTGGTTTCTCCAATGTAACAGCCTGTGTCACATAAAGTGCATTGTATTATATAAACTACATGCACATCCTCAAATGTAGTTTATATAACATAGGGTAGATAGGTATAGGGGAACTAATGGAAAATGGTGCACAAAAGCAATTGATATGTAAAAAAATTGATTGGCTTTATATGAAATTTTAAGAAACACCAAACTTAACAACAACACAAACTTTTTTTTTTTTCAAGCAAACATTAACTGAATAGTACACTTTAAATGTTCAGAGCGGGGCATACCTACGTATATATATATATATATATATATATATATATATATATATATATATATATATATATATATATATATGAAAACTTAAAAAACAAATGATGTTGCCTCTGTGGGTTCCTGCAGGAATCCTTGATACTTGGTTGAAAGTGTTTAAATTATGCAAGGTTTCTGCTTCTGGAACAGACGGGGGAAGGGGTGTATTGACCATTTTAATCTTATCCCATTATCAAACCAATGATCTGGACCTCTACCTGCACCATCTTCCTGCACCCCTCCCTCCATACAAACACATGCCCCATCATCAGCTATCAGGATTTGATGTAATAAACACAAAATGGATTCCTGTTTCTTCAAATATTCAGATTTTCCCCAAAAAATGTTTTGCCCATTGCTCACATTGCTTATATTATTAGTTTGGTACATACTTGAATCACAGTGGTTCTTTAATAATATGTATGAGCCATACATATATGACAATAAAATCTACAGATGCATATATTCTCTGTGTACTTTCAATTAAATCTAAACAGCTTGTACTTAAAGAACTACTGCATAACAAAAAATATACGAGTGTAACTAAGAGCATAATTATTCAGGAAAAAGTCATGCAAATAGTGTTTAATTAGAAAACAAACAGTGGTCTCTCTGCTGAGAGGGCACTTATTTTTCTGGAGAGAGATAGTTGCATTTCCTGGACAAAGCAATCTGCTTCTGGGCCAGTGAGGGGGAAGCTGGGTGGGGCCAATTGCAATGTTATCCAGTTATCTTTTCAAGGGGTTTCTTCCCCAACCCTCTCTCCACTAATACCCAAAACACACACCCTCATAATTCAGCTCAGAGGAAGCGATGTAACAAATACAAAATGGTTTCCTATTCAGATTTTATGGGGGGGGGGGGTTGTAAGTCCATTGTTTACAACTGCTAATATTGTTAGTTTGTGGCACACTTGACAAATAAGTCTTTGCTCTTGAAGTCTAGTGGCCCTTTAATCATGCTAAACGCAACTTTTGTAATGCTTTTATAGTATATACTCTCTTAAGTTCATGAAACAATAATTGTATTATAATTGTATTATGTGTCCCTTTAAACCAAAAAGTTTATGTTAAATACTGTTTTTTGTCCAGTAATATCCAGTCGTGTACTACATTTTAAGAAATTAATTAAATATAACCACTAGATACTAATCTAAATACTTGTTTGGTATTTTATAATATAGCCTGGAAACATGTATATGCGCAATATATCTAAATACCCCAATCAAATTATAGCCTAGCAAATGGGAAGAATTCCTCAAAGTACCCTGTAAATGCAGAAAAAGAATGCCACATAGAGAGCAAATATTAAATTACAACATAAAGCAAAAAAAAATAGGTGACATGTCCCATATATTTACTGTTACACCTAACTGGGGATTAATATTAAAACATAACTAATATTATAAGTGATGTAAAAGCACAGTGTGACAAAACGCTTAAGAAAAATATGCACTGAGGTGTTAAGAAATCTCTTTGCAATACTGAACATTATGTATGGGAGCTAAATACCTCTACATACTGTTAATTGGATTAAACACTAGAATAATACTTTTACTATTCAGAGTCAATTGTGAATTAACATTGTATTAGTGTCTTATCTTTTAGATTAGGTCTTATATTTTAAAAGAAGAGTGATTATTCTGTATAGACTTTCAAATAAAGTACTCCAAAGTCTTTTATTAATGCTATGCCAATTATATATTGTCCACTTATGTTCACTTGTACTACTAAATCAACTTTTACATAAAAATGCCATATTATTGTGTGGCTATTGCTAGTCTATATATTCTTCTTAAGGTTTTTTTTTTATAAATTAACCATTTCCTATATGCTTTCATATCTGTTGTACTTCAGAAATCAGTGTCTAGGTATTATTTATCTTTTCTAAAGAGATCTGACATAAATTCAACTACCTGCAAATAATTAACTACTGAAGGCCAGAGGGGATTTGCAGCTAAATTGAATACCGCGCTGTTCTGTGAAAGGTCATCAATCCCTGCAGAGTATTATGGTTACGGTAGAATTCTTTGACATTTAGCATTTATTTTATTTTTGGCTTACAGTTAAAAGAAGACATGCAGCACTGCATGTTCATAGCAAACATGCCAATATTTTAGGTAATTTTAACCAGATTTACACGATCATGGCCGATGATTAAAAATAACTGTAAAGGAGAAATAACTAAAATAATGCACAACCAGAATATACTTCTTGTTAAAGAGAAACCAGGACCTCAAACAGCACATATTCATAGAATGTCAAGCATATAGATTTAGCAAAATACATTTATATAATGTGTAGGAATGCAATTAAATACAGTACTCCCATAGTGTCTCCTGCAAGGCTGATTCGTAGCTACTGGAGTATAAGAGAATTTAAGTTTCTAGTACATGGTTCCTGTATATTATTTCACACAAAAATGTATTAGTGGTTAGGCAATGATTTGTCTTGTAAGGGGAAAAAGCTTACAAGACTCGCAAGGGTCCTTACGAGTACACTTATAGCCCCATTAACTTAGAGCACTGTAAGTGCAATGGCTGCAGGCTTGAGACTCAAACCCGGAACTCATTCGTCAAAAGTTGGATTTGCGGCCCTGCGCAGTATCAATTAGTCAAACCCGTAGTTACGGGTTTAGATGGAGCCAAAAAGGGGAGGTTGAAAAGGGGAAGGTTAGATTTCAAAGTTCTAGGGGCTACAACTTACAGTTTGCGATCGGACCAACATTCCAGAATAATGCAATATTAATAAAGCCGTAAATATGATATTGTATCACATGCGACTTTCATTAAATGTATTAATACATTGATTGCTCGGATCGATGTAACACGAAAATCAAACATGAAATAAAGTATTTTTTGGGCAACTTTGCGGACTTGAGAATGTTGTGCTATTAATTCTAAGACCTAACATCACTTTCCCTTTTATTAAAAGTACAATAGTGTGTTTTTATTTGCATTTACAGAGCTACCGATTGGACTTTACCCCCCTTGCGAGTCCTCTCTATCACTCGTTAGTCTTTGGGCTCCATTTGTTTGTTACGGGGTTGAATGCAAGTTAATTTGTTGCAATTTAATAGCTAAATTGGAATTATAGCGGTTACGGGCTTGAGAGAACAAAGGATTTGCAGCCGCAAAGTTCCACGTCCCATAGGCTTTTTTCGGCCTTTCAACGCAAATGATCTCCGGGTAGTTTTAAGAGGCTAATTTAATAGCTATAAATCCTACTGTCTACCTTACGGACTACGGATTTACATGTAGCCCAAATATAATAGGGCTGTTACTCAGGTTGGAGTGGGAAGTTGCAAGTCAAAGAAATTAAATAATTCCCATAGCAACCCCGTTGTGCCTACATAGCTACAGTATGTGTTTCCCACTTAAACAATGACATACTGATGTAGCTTATTTCCCATTAACTTTGCAGTTCAGACATATCGTATAATGTGTTAACTTCTAATATATTACACGGTATTAAATAACATGGGATACACAGGTGGGTAAGTTGCAGGTGGGTAAGGATTAACCCCTGTGTTGATCTGGTGTGACTAGCATTGGTTCGCTGTCATTGTTTAATTGTGTGAGTAGGTATTTGTAATTGACATTTATGATTTAGTTGATTGTTCTTTAGTATTGTTTTATAGAGCTTGGTTATTTGGGTCCAGAAAATGCTTCTTTAGGTTTTTTTTTTTTTCTTGTACGGGAATACTCGTAGCTCTTTAAAAGTCTCATAAGGGTTCTTGTAAGGGGTTTATTTGCTTTTTCAGTAGATTGAGATTACACTTTAGGATTTGTCGCACTACAAGTTCTCACCCAGCCTTTCAAGAACACTTGTGATTGAAGCCATTACAGGAATCTTTTTATAGCACTTTCTGGTAAATTCTCTCATTGGAGTAGGGAACAGTTGATACTTAGCAATCACATGTACGGGTTTACTCCTAACAATTTGCATTGTTTGTTTTCCACTTTGCTTTACTCCATCTCACGGACTGTGCTTACTCTGTGATTGCTGGGTTCACTTTGGGCTCTTCACACCCCTTGTGGTTTCTCCACTCCTATGTGAAGTCTCTAACTAATAAGGGCCTCATTCAATTGTGATTTGGCCAATTGAATAGGGCTCTATATAAGCACATACTGTAGCAATTTTTTTTACAGAAGTTTTTAGTTAGTAAACTTCTATCCAAAAGCAAGGTCTTCACTAACTAAAAACTTCTGTAAAGAAATATGCTATGTGCTTATATAGAGCCCTATTCAATTTACCAAATCATAATTGAATGAGGCCCTATGTCCTTTGTCCTATAATGTCTGGACCTTTTTTGCTTTTTTTCTACCAAAATTCCCTCTTTATTCAAACCCTCCTTCCTGCACTCCCAGAGCCCCATTGCTTACTTGCTGTAACTACATATTCTATTTTGTGCTATTTGCTCTTATTTTCCATGGCTATAAAGAGTGAAGTAGACATGAATGTCCAGTAATCCAGAAGAAAAATTAGTATTTCATTTTGAATGTAAACAGTGATGAAAAAAGAGTGACAACAGCATCTGACATCATTGGGTAAATATATGTAAGAGGAATAAACACAACATATATAGGAAACATATATACGCATATTATGCACACTGTTTACATTCAACGTGAAAGTACTAATTCATGTCAGTATTGCTTCAGACTTGATATAGGGAGGTAAAACCTCTTAAAAGCTTGTTAGTACAAATAAATCATCTGTCAAATAAAAAATGTATTACCATATACTACAATACTCTCATTATTCATCTGAAATTTTCCCTAATGTGTAAATAGTCTCAGTAGCTCAAAATGCATGACCTTGCATATTTTCTTATGTATTATCAATTATGGGTTATAGATACTACTTGTGTATTAAGATATAACCCATTTTCATCTGAATTCATACATGTAATCGGAAATTCAGACTTTTATTAAAAATAATGATTTTCATTTATTTTAGAGTTGTAGAATATTCAAACAATTTGTCCATTTTGATCTGGAGATTTAAACACATTAATGGTTTGCTTTAAAATTCATTTTTTCTAATTGCCATATTGCTTTTTCCACCAAACAAAAGCATTTTTGAAAGAACTGTGTTCTTTGGCATTTTTAATTCTAAATAACACATTATATCTTACATATTGCTTATAAATCCTTTTTATATTATAATATATATATATATATATATATATATATATATATATATATATATATATATATATATATATATATATATATATATATATATTCCATTCACCTGATAACCACAAGGTGTCAGTCTTGTCTGTGTGGTGCTAGAGTGGATGATTATATGTTGACTATGTTTTGCCTTTTTTTATATTCACTGCATTCATGGTAAAAGGTTACATTTGGCTGCTTTTGTTGGCATATTCTTTAGCACAGTAACTACTGGGCAGAAATAAGTAATGACACCAATAGAGCAAGTTTGTGTTTAATTTCCATTCATATTTAAGAAAATTTAGATATGTGCTTTCTTGATTTGTTTTAAGTGAAGTGAGGAAAAAAATATAGCAGATCATTTCACTTAACAAATATTCTTGTATAAAGAGTAGAGAAACTGCAAAATAGTTTAATCATGTTTATAAGGTCCAACTAGTGCCTGTATATTTGCTGTAATACTCTCATCATGAACCGCTGAAGATCATTGGCTGCTATGAGGGAGAGATGAACTCATTAGCTTCCAATTGATGAAAGGATTCCACAATGCTGTCCAACCAGTGTGACACTATACCAGAACCTATTAACAGAATGGATAATGCAGCAATTCTGCAACAAACAGAGAGGCAAGGGAGAACTAAGATAATATTAGAAAGCAGCCATGATGATAATAAATATTATAAATAACATCAAATTGAAAGCTATACATAAAGGCTTGTTTCTAAAAAAAAATGTTTTTAATATAATATTAAATGTTAGTCCATCTTATTTCAATAAGCAATATTATTACAGTTGTCATAAAGATTTTTTTAACGATTCTTATTTAATACACACTTTTTAACCCCATTTTAGGATAATACTGCTCTCTGTTGCTCAAATTCTGGTCTTTATTTTAAGGCTTATAAAATGTCTAGATATGTAACATGAAGAACTAACTCAAAAGATACTGATATCCCATGCTGTGATGTCATCAGTCCAATTACGCATTTACCTGAAGCTTATTTTTTTTTAAACATCATGGCCCTCATTCAATTGCAATTTGGCCAATTCAATTGGGCCCTAAATAAGCACATAACATATATTTTTTAAAGAAGTTTTTAGTTAGTGAAAACCTTGCTTTTGGATAGATGCTTACTAACTAAAAACTTCTTTAAAAAATATATGTTATGTGCTTATTTATGGCCCTATTCAATTGGCCAAATTGCAATTGAATGAGGGCCCATGTGGTTAGCAGGTAACAGTATGGAGAATATATTGTGTGTGTTTATATTTTTATAAATGTTTTTTTTCTTAGTTTCTATATATACTACAGTATATTTTATATATACTACAGTGCATTTTATATATACTACTGTTCATCTGATATTTTTTCAGCAATTTTTATAAATGCCCTTTCCTCCCTCTGATAGATTATAGTCCCATGCTTTGAAGGATGTTGTCAAAATGTTTGAGCTTGTGTGGGACACTTATAAACACTAATACAAAGGAAGCAAACAGATATTATACAATGGTTATATAGCACATAATTAAATAATTAAAAAGTAAACTGTTTAAATGCATAATTCTATTTGATGTAATTACTTGGGGAATAATACTTTAATGTGATTAGTAATTGTATGATGTAATATCACAATTTACCATTAGAGAAACATGAATATTATTATAGACTAGCGACTTGCCCGTCAAAAAATGACGGCAATGTGATGTATATGTTTGTCAAGTTGTTTAGTTATTAACATATATTTTTGACACTTGTAAGTATTTTAATATGAACGTGTATTTTTGTAAAATGTTGATGTAATGGTTTTTTAAAATTTAATTTGTATCTGAAGAATTGTTAACTTTAATATACATTGAATGAATAGGAAAGCAAAAAGTAAAAAGCCTTCTTGAAACGTTGCGAATTTTAACATGAAGTTTAAAATATATGTAAGCAATAACCTTCAAAGTATATATTTTGAAACTTGAACTTTATTTTGTATGTAAGTTTAGAAGTTGACAAAACATTTGTATAATTTTGAACATTATAAACATGAACATAGTGAATACATTTTGTAACCTAATTTTTTATTAAAAGTATTAACATTTGAATGTAAAAACAATTGACCTTTAAATTATTCAGTATTAACATGCAATTTCTATCACAATAATTGTTAACTTGAATATACATTGAATGTATAGGAAGGCATACAGTAAAAGTCTGCTTAAAACGTACGTAATTAAAGTAATTCATTACTGAGCACATAAACTGGCGATAAACATTAATGTAGTTAGTAATCTTAAGATAACAGACAATATTTACATTGTGACTTAAAAGGTGCTTGACCTCTTAACATCCACTTTGTAATCTGTTGAATGAAATAACTTTAAAATATCTATTTTAAACTTGTAACATTAGAAACATTAACATAGTGACTTAACATTTTAACATAATTTTTACTAAAAATGCAAGGCAAGTATTTTGTGAGGCGAATCATTCATAAACAGTACTTTCATTAATTATGACTGAATTAAACAACCAATTGTTATGTATTTTGGAATGCTTTTAAAAAATGTTGGCATCTTTAATTTGTATCCTGCAAAGTTATAGTACTTCATAGTAGACAATGTTTTTAGTAAAAATATGTCCATCTTCTAATAAATCACCTTGACTTTCATTGTTTTCAATGTAAACTTTAATAGCCTGTGGATTTTTGCACCGTGACAACGCAACATACAATTGACCATGTGCAAAAACTGGTTCTTCCAAGTAAATACCCACAGATTTGAAAGTTTGACCTTGTGATTTATTAATGGTCATGGCAAATGCCATAATAATGGGAAATTGTCTTCTTTGAAGTATAAAAGGGAGACTACTTTCACTTGGTGCTAAATCTATTCTTGGTATGAAAACTCTCTCTCCTTTATGGGTCCCAGTTAAAATTTCAGCATCTATAAAATGGTCCTTTAATTGTTGAACAATTAATCTTGTGCCATTGCATAGGCCTTTTTTTGGGTTCATATTTCGCAGTAACATGATAATTGCACCTTTCTTTAGCTGCAAAATATGTGGTGGCATTCCAGAAGGAGTTAAAGAGTTAATGAATTCAGTTGAAAAGTTTGCCTGACTTTCATTGTCATCAGCAAGTACAGAATCAGCACTGTGATAATTTCTTTGTGGTGCATTAATTTTTTTTAAGATTTCATTATTGAGTATTAATGCATCTTTATTTTTACACGTCAGTATAACTTGGTTGGCAAGCTCGGAATATTCTTCGTTATTTATGCTCCCTTCAAATATAGCCGATATAATATCTTGTTGACAAATCATATGAGGTGGTATCTCTACAGTGTCGTCAGGTAAATGTAGTATTTTTTCTGTTCTTCCTTCTCCAATTTTAATAAGCCAATCATTGAAATCAGTTTGGCCTTCTGATCTCATATTTTGTTGCAGTTGAAGATGGGTAAAATGTTTCCATACTGTACTTGACTTTATACATGTTTCAATAATGTCTGTTCGATTTCCATGTACAACGACAGGTAATGTTTGTCTAAAATCGCCACCCAACAAAATTACCTTTCCACCAAATGGAAAAATATTATCCATGACTTCACGAAGCAAACGGTCAATACATTGGAGGGCATAGCATGACATCATTGTGGCCTCATCTATTATAATTAATTTACATTTCTTCAATTTCTTTGCTTGTAAGGATGTCATGCGAATATCTGACACTGAATTTTCCAAAATAGGCACTGGCAGTTTGAATCCACTATGAACAGTTCTTCCACCTTCTAATAAAAGTGCAGCAATTCCAGTAGTGGCAAACGCCATTGCTATTTGTCCTTGTGCTCGTAGTGAACTCATTAATAAATTGTACAAATATGTTTTCCCTGATCCGCCAGGTCCATCAAGATAGAAATAACGCTCTGTCACCATGTCATCATCTATAGCATTTTTAATGGCATGAAATGCTTGCAATTGTAGTGTATTTAAAGTTGCAAGTCTTTCTTCTGTTCTTTCTGCTTGTAGTTGAATGTCATAGTCTTCAAAGTTAATGTCATCTATTAGACCTGGATCAGGCAAATTAAAACTTGCACAACTTAATCCATGAGTTAAAAAGACTTCTTGAATTTCCATTAAGGCTTTTAAGTGTGCAATGGGTTCATTGTATCGTCGCATAAAGTCTTCAGCCATATTACTTTTAAAAGTCTCCCACAAAGCTAATGCATTTGGAGCATTTGAGAAGATACAAATAAAAGCAAATTGTTCTCTCATCTGTCGTGGCATTTGACATTGTGCTGCTTCTTCTAAACATCTTTCCCACTCTGTATCATCAGCGAGTAAGTTTCTATTTCTTGCAGCTAAATGGAAGGATTCATATACAATGTCATTAACAGTTCTTAATTGTTCAAAACTTTGTGCTCCTGGAACATTTAAAAGTAATATCCGTAAGCAAAATCGTTCAACATCTCTTGGACTGACTGTGTAAATTCGTGGAATTATTTTATTGCCTCTGGTTTTTCTTGCTCTCCATAATCCATTCACAAAAACATAGTGATATGGAATTTCAATATATAAGTATTGTGTTGCTTGAGCATCAGTGGAATTTAATGCAAACCATGCAGTTAGTGTAGTGTGACGATCTTCACTTTGGGCCAATGCATTCATTTCATTTCCAGAATGGAAATAGACTAAATGTCGTTGTGGCAAATGTACTGCTAACCTATATACTGCATGTGATCTATCATGCATTTCAAATTTTAAAAGCCGCCACATAGCTTCTGGCGCACTGACATAGCGAGCATCTACATGAGATGCAAGTTCATCATGTACTAACTCACTACTTTCAGGGTTGTCTGCACTTTTGACGACTACAGTAGCTGCATCGTAACCTTTGTAAATATATTTGTAGACATATTTAATGGATTTGATGGAAGTGCAGGCTTCTACGTTGATGTGGGCGTTGTACTTCATGAGTAAATGTGGATTGTAGGGTACTACATATCTATTGTCCACTTTTTTTCCACGAATAATGGCACTATCTCCTTCTCTTCTTTTATAAAGTGGATATCCATCACAATTTGCATATGTTTTGTCTCTATAATCTTTTGGAAAATCTTTTGAACATTGATTATTTTCCATACATGGTGATTGTGGATTAAGGTCTCCACAGGGTCCATGAATCATGCGATGAGTAACAATCTCATATAGTCTACCATATAGTTCTGGATCCGGTAGTTCAGCAACTATGACTGCATCCACTTTGTCCGAAGTATCTAATTTATCTTTCTCTTGAAGTATTATGAGAAGATGTGCATGTGGAAGGCCTCTTTTTTGAAATTCAATGGTATATACATAAGCAAGACATTTGCCAAATAACTGATTTATAGTAAAGTCACGTATTAATTCATTTAATTTTATCTTAAAAACTCTGGCTACTAAATCTGGTCTATCTGAAGCACTTTGTCCAAGAAGTAGATTTTGATTAATTTCTGGCCATTGTGGATTACATGTAAATGTCACAAATAAATCTGGTTTTCCAAATTTTGTCACAATAGCCATAGCATCATTGTATCTTTCTCTCATATTTCGAGGAGATCCTTGAAAGGAAGATGGTAAAATGATGGCTTTGCCAGCTGTCATGTCTCTGCTTGTAGCCACGTCAGCAACATAGTCCATGAGTCCACAATATTGTTCTACACGTAGTTTATCTTGTTGATATTTTATATAGTTTAAATTATTTGCCTCAACTTGCAAATATGAATCAATAATCCATTGTTGTGTTAGTTTCCCACCACATAAAATTGGATTAAATTCATCTCTAATGGCAATTTGAGCAACTTTAAATTCAAGCATAGAAACATTATTTCGGATTCTGGCTTTAGCATTTGGGTAACTGGGAAGGGTTAATTTTGGTTGCCAACCTGCTTCTCCGTGTGGGAAAAAGATGGGATATGTCATTGGATCTAAATTTGGACTTAAGATATTAATATTAATAAATGGTTGGTCCTCATTTCTGGGATATACTCTAATGTCTCTTTGAAATGGTGGTTCTCCTTCATCATTGTGAAAGACCATTGCAACCTCATTTGATGTTGGCAAGTTATAACGACGTTTATCAGTATGTCTGTCTCTTTTAAGCACCATATTAACCTTTGGCATGGGTAATTGATGTCTTTGTGCATGAAGTAGTTGTTCATTTTCTACTTCTGCCAATTTTTTGTAAGCTTTACTGTAGGGATTGTTGTCCATAATGTTATTTAGCTCTATAAAAACACTGGGTAAGCATTTTTTATTTTCTTCCATCTGCATACGTTGGTCAACAGCTTCCATTGTATCTAGGACATATAGTTGAGCGAATTTTCTTTGCTCTCCTTCCTCTGGATGTAAATGTGAAGTCCGATGATAAATTTGTCCTTGGACTTTAAAATAGTAAGGACCATGTCCTGGTACATTAGCAGCCAATGTTGCCCCCATAGATGCAAATGATATGGCACTATTGTAGGATCTTATGTTTGTCTTAAAATTGTTGTAATTTGGAAAAGTAGGTTCAGTCATAATATTTAGTAAATAGGTTGGAAATTGTTTCCTTTGTGGAAGTTTGAACTTTCCTTTTTGACAACAACTAATAAATTGTCCATCTCGGGGTCTCTCCTGTTTAAAATAATAAGCCTCACAAAATTGACATTGAGTAGTCATGTCCCCACAACTATGAACCTCTACTGCTAAAGACTTCAGTAAAGGACAATTTGCAAAGCATATTGGATGTTGACTTTGATATTCATCAGATGAAAAGTCATGAAATGTTTCAACAACAGGTTCTAAATGTTTAGTTTTTTTCGTAGATTTTCTTGGTATATGTTGGACTTGTTCGGTTGAAATGTCCTGTAAGTTTTTAGTAAGAGTTTGTAAATGCTTTGTTTTTGTAGTTGTTTTTTTTGTTCTGTCTTGACTGGTATGTTGTAAAATGTCATCTGATGTTTTAGGAACAGTTTGTAAATGCTTTATTATTTTTTTATTTTTTTTGGTTGTATCTTTCATTTTTGCAGCTGATATTCTTTTATTTGCAAGTCTTTTGCGTTCTTTTTCTCTTCGAATTTCTTTCTCCTCCGGTGTCTGCTGGGCGGCCCATCTCTCTTGTCTTTCTCTAGTTTGACGTCTTTTCTTCTCTTCTTTGGTCTCGTTATCAGCCATATTAATCTGTAAACGGAAACAAATAAATGTAATTGTGTATATTTAAATTTGTAATTCCTGTTAAAGATTATTGTGCACAATTGGTGAAATAAAAGGCAAATCATGAATGTATCATTTATATTTAGTTAAATTTATAATTCCTGTCTTCACTGGCTCAGAATTTGGCCAATGGAATACTGCTGTAAATAAGCATGTAACATATTTATTTAAAATAATTGGTTTTATTTATTAAAAACTTTGTTTGTGGATAGATATTTACCACTGCAAAACTTCTTTGCTGAAAAAAAAAGTGATGTGGTTATTGAGCTATGTATTGATAGTAGCAATTTAAATAAAATAAGGAGGATAGTAAATTAATTATTTTATTTTTCTGTTGACACGGATGCAACTGAAAGCAGTTTCTTTAGTTTTATACTTTAGTACTTATTATAGTTTACCTTGGTTGAAGTGTGATTTAAATCCGAATGTTTGTTGGTCCTCGTTTCAAAATCGTTGTCCAATGGTGTGGTCCTCTGTTGGAAGTACTCGTCCGATGGTGTGGTCCTGTGGCGATAGCCCCCGTCCGATATTGTGGTCCTGTGGCGATATCCCTCGTCCGATGTTGTGGTCCGTTGGTGAAAGTCCTCGTCCGATGGTCTGGTCCTGTGTTGAAATTCCTCGTCTGCTGGTCTGGTCCTGTGTTGAAATTCCTCGTCTGCTGGTCTGGTCCGAGTCCTCGTCCGATGGTCCGGTCCTGTGGAAAAAGTCCTCGTCCGATTGTCTTCACGCAGTATCTGTTGTAATGTAAAATAGAAAATGTTGTTTGAGTGAAATGTCTGTTAAATAAATTAAAAATGTATTAATTTGACTGTATTGTATGAGTTATGGTTATTTTTTTCTATCTTTGTTTTTTTTTACTTTCTGTACAATCCAACAACTTTTGTTATTCTTATTGAAGGTTCTTAGTAAGGCTTGTGGGTTGTGATATATTAAATAAGATGTGTTTATGTTATTTTTTGTACAATCCTGTTTTGTGCACACCACTTGTGGTATAGTTATTTAACCTTTATTGTGATGGTTATAGTTAGTGAAACATGAAATAATATAATTAAGGTAGTTTGCTATGTGTTTGTGTTTTTGACAATCCTGTTTGGTGCGCATCACTTGTGCAAAACTTATTTCTTCTTGATTGTACAGGTTATAGGTTGTTAAACATTAAAGAAGAATGTTAATATAGTTTGCTATGAGTTTGTGTGCTTTTTTATACAATGCTATTAGGTGCACAACACTTTTGTTATTCTTATTTTTGCTTCTTTGTAAGGCTTATAGGTTGTTAAACATTGAATAAGAAATTCTGTTTTGTGTGTAGCAGTTTGTGTGTCATTGAATTGCGATTTGGCTAATTGAATTGTGCCCTAAATAAGCACATAGCATATTATTTTAAATAAGTTTTTAGTCATTTAAAAACTGTATTTTTGATATTTTTTTATTAACTAAAACCTTAGTTTAAAGAAATTGTTATGTTGTTATTTAGAGCCCTATTCAATTGTGCAAATTGCAATTGAATGAGGTCCTTTGTGTGTACCATATGTTGCATAGTTTGGCCCTCATTCAATTGCATTTTTTACAATGTAATAGTACTCTAAGGCCGTAATTGAATTGCAATGTAGAAATTTGAATAGGGTTGTAAATAAGCACATCACATATATTTGTTAAAATAGACTAAGGGCCTAAAAGTTCTTATTTATAGCCATATTTAATTGTCCAAAATAGCAATTGAATGAGGGCCTTTGGTTACTGCATTTGTTATATTGTGAGCTCCTCATTCAATTGTGTTTTGGCCAATGGAATAGAGCTCAATATCAGCACAGAGCATATTTTTTTACGGAATTTTGTATTTAGTGAACTTGTATCCAAAAGCAACGTGTTCACAAAAGAAAAATTTCCTTTAAAAAATATGCTCTGTGCTTATATAGAGCCCTATTGAAATGGGCAAATCACATTTGAGTGAGGCCCTTGGCCATTAAAGACATATAGGTCCTCATTGAATTGCAATTTTGCCAATTGAAGAGGGCTCTATATAATCACATAACATATTTATTGAGCAAAGTTTTTAGTTATTGAAAACCTTGATTGTGGTTAGAAATTCAGTAACTAAAAAGTTCTGTATAAAAAATATGTTATGTGCTTATATAGAGGCCTATTCAATTGAGGAAGTCGCAATTGAATAAGGCTCATGGTTATTTCTTGTTTATACTTAATACTTTACCTTGATAGAAGTTTTGAATGACAGACGGTCCCCTCCTGCCAATCTTAATCCGCCGGTCTTCTTGTAGTGTCTGTTTGAAAAAGAAAGTGAAATAGTTATTTGTATATTTATAATTTGTCATCTAGCAAAGCATGGCCTTTTGAGCATGTAATGTCTTGTTGTATCTTACCTCTTCTTCTTTGTTGGTGTTCTTTAAAAGGGATTGTGCTTCACAGTGCACGGTGCAAATTGTTGAGAGACGCTGTTGATGCAGAG
The DNA here is from genome assembly GCA_027410445.1 of Discoglossus pictus. Taxonomy (NCBI): domain Eukaryota; kingdom Metazoa; phylum Chordata; class Amphibia; order Anura; family Alytidae; genus Discoglossus; species Discoglossus pictus. Next base: position 119,195,114 of record CM050163.1, read on the forward strand.
TCTGTTTGAATATTAAAAGAAATAGAAAGATTCAGCTTTATATGATCTATTGAATTGTAGTAAATTAATTCAATTAACCTTATTTTTTGTTGGGGGCTACACACATATGTCACATACATGAAGCACATTACATAGTTTAATGTAATTATTTTGTGTACGTGTGACATATCAGTATACATGAGTCAAATTTAAATGGTTAAATTAACCTTATATTTTTTTTTTCCAACACACATAAATGTGTGTGTGTGAGATGTAACTATAGATGGTACACATATATGTGCGTGTGACATATCAGTATACATGACATATAATGTCATTTAAATGTAGTTGTTTACTGATTTTGTTGTAAGCTAATTTTGTTGCATTGGCAATACACATAAATGTGCGTGTCACATGTCACTATACATTATAGACATATATGTCCGTGTCAGATGTCACTATGAAGGGGCAATACACAGAAATGTGCGTGTCAGATGTCACTATACATTATAGACATATATGTGCGTGTCACATGTCACTATACATTATAAACATATACGTGCGTGTCACATGTCACTATGAAGGGGCAATACACAGAAATGTGCGTGTCAGATGTCACTATACATTATAGACATATATGTGCGTGTCACATGTCACTATACATTATAGACATATATGTGCGTGTCAGATGTCACTATACATAAAGCTCTGTTTAATATTAAATTATGTTTTTTTGTTGTTTTGTTAAATGAAGCGTATTTTTTTTGTGAGCCTATACACATAAATGTGCCATACATGATGACTACATAAATCCTATTTTTTTGTTTTTATTTGTTTGACCTGTCCTGATAATAAAATGTAATATATTATAGCTTACCTCTCAGTTGTAATTTGCACAATGCAAAGTAGTAAATTAGTAAAGAATTGTCTTCTCAAGTAAAAGCATCAGTTATCTCAGAAGTCACTCCGTTGATCACCTGAGGAGATATGTATTTTTTAGTTTGAAATAGGCAGTATTTATAAACTTGTAGAAAGTTCTGGAAAGTGAGACCGTTAGAACGCAATACGCATGCGCTATTTGCGTTCCAGCTTACAATTTGCGTTCCATCCGCCATTTTAGGCGTATTACTGTTCAAAATGGTGTTTAATCTGATTGTGATACGTTCCGCATAGTATGTGTTTCATTATTGCGAGTAAGTGTAGTGTAGTTACGTCTGAAGCCTCGTTTTCGTTTTGTTCGTCGGCCATTTTTTCTCTCGCTTAGCGATGGTATTAGTGTCTAAAGTGTTTATTTTGATTTAAATGTAGGTGTAACTTGTTTTTTTGAGGTGCTGGCTGGTTCCTCTTGCTGTAGGTAAGCTTTTTATGTGTTTGTTGTGTGTCTTTGTTAAGTTTTAAATGTTTGTATGTCGGCGTGTTGCGTCCGATGTTTGCGAAGTCGTAATGTGTGTTAACGTGTCTCGTATGGTGTTTGCGTGTGTAGCCTCGTTTTCGTTTTATTCGTCGGCCATTTTTTGTGTCGCTTAACAAACTATTTAGTGTCTAAACTCTTTTATTTTGAGTGCAATTAAGTTGTAAGTTGCATTTTTGAGGTCCTGGGTGCTTCCTGTTTGTGTAGGTAAGGTTTTTATGTATGTGCTGTGTGTATGTATTGTGTTTGTAATTTTGTAATGTTCGCGAGTTGCGTCCGAGTGTTGCGAGGCCGTAATGTGTGTGAACGTGTGTCGTATGTTGTTTGCGAGTGTCGTAATGTGTGTGAACGTGTGTCGTATGTTGTTTGCGAGTGTCGTAATGTGTTGCGACGTAAACTTTTTTTTGCAAGGGTCGCAGTTGCTGCAACTGAAGACCTCGCTTTGCGAGGTCCTCAGGTGCTGGCATGGAGCGCCTGCGGCGCTCCATGCCAGCAACTGAGAACCTGGCACAGTGCCCTCGCTTCGCGAGGCCCGCGACTCGCTGCGCGAGCCCGCAGCGTTAGCAACAACTCGTACGCTCACAACTATATATGTGATGTACTTGCCTGCCTTTTTTGCATTCAAAATATTCTACTTACAATCGAGGAAAATACTGTATAATATAACACCATTATTGTATCTGGTTTTGGTGGTGTTACTCTTTTTACAACCATTCCAGAAAGCTATGCTGAAACTTTGCAGGTACAATGCACAATGAGTAGTGACTTCAAGGATTATAAAATAGGAAGAAGGCACCCAACAAAATGGATAAAGAGGGCCTATTATAAGGAAGGAAAACTAGAATCTGGAAAAATTAGAAAGAGTTGAACAAAAACCTAATTTGGAAATATATCAACTCAGTGATATAAAAGTGGTATAGATATTGCAATCAATAGGATGTAGAAAAAGACACTTCACAAAAACCGTAATATAGGACAGAATAAAGTTCTTAGATTCCAGGCTGGAAGACACGCTGTAGATAAAAGTGTGTACATCATATTTCTTGCTACTAATTAATTATCTACTCACATATAAAATAAAGTAGCTTTTATCATGATACTACCATAGTGTGTTCTTGCTATAGCCCACACAATGTAATTTACTATTTTTTAAGTACATTTAATTAAGTGTAGTTAAGTTGTTTGCCAGTATAAATGTACTGTACACGTACCATTAACTAGGGTGAAATTAGAAGGCTGCACATCATCACTTGAACTAATTAAACATATATTGCATTAGTCATAGTGAAGTGTATGAGCATACATTATAGTAATTATAGACATTCAAAAGTAGTCCCTGCATGACCATTATTAAAAATAAAGATACTTGAGTTACTAAACATAATTTGATGTAGATGGCCAGATGTGACCTACAACTCCAGTTCCAAAACATTATTTATATTATTATTATTATTATTATTATTATTATTATTATTATTATTTGTTTATGTGGATCTATATCATTACAGGTTAACAATGTGTTACTGTAATATTGCAGTGATAAAAGAGGATGAAGGAGTAAAATGAATAAGTTAAGGTAATTTGCTGGTCAGTCTATTTTGCCACTGAAACATTTATTACGTTTATATATTCTGCCTGGTTTGATTAGACATTGCCATGCCACAGTCTAATCAAACCAGGCAGAATATGACAACATAATACATGTGTGAGTGACAAAATAAAGTTCTCTGGAAATTTGAAAGCTGATAATATTTTAATTTTTTTAATGTTCTCCCACTTAACAAAAGAATGTCATAATCTGCATATGTGGGTTTTTAGGTCTGATCCTAACAGCGGAATGCTATAAATATAGCACTAGTCTAATATGGATGGGATCTGTGACAGTCACAGCAAGAAAGGGGTGGGAATATAGTTACATAGTAATTGAGGTTGAAAACAAAACTTTTAGTCCATCAAGTTCAACCTTGTAAGATTTCCCACTGATGTGCAATATCCCGATTAGTTGTTAATTGATCCAGAGGAAGGCAAACAGAAAAAAAAAACTGTGAAACTTTGCCAATCGTCTCAAAAGGGAAAGAACAAAAAAAATTCCTTCCTGACCCCAGGTACTGGCGATCGGATTCCTCCCTGGATCAATACTCTCTCTCTCAAATTTACCAGGATAACCCTGAATGCCCTTTTTAATTACAAATATATCCAATCCCTATTTAAAGTTATCTATCGATCCTCTTTCACCTCCTCTTTTGGTAGAGAATTCCACAGATTAACCAACCTTACTGTGAAGAACCGTTTTCTTTCTTTAAGGTAGAATCTTTTTACTTCTAACCTCAAAGGATGTCCTCTTTTCAGTTGAAAACCTCTTGGCACAAAAGACTCACTTGACAAATCTTTATACTGACCCTGAATGTATTTATTTAATGTAATCATATCTCCTGTCAGATGCCTTTTTTTCTAGAGAAAATTAATTTAATTTGGTTAATCTTTCTTCATAATTTAGCCCCTCCATTCCCCTTATTAGTTTTGTTGCCCTTCATTGTACTTTTTCCAGCTCCAAAATGTTCTTTTTGTGAAGTGTTTTTTTGGGGGGGATTTGTATAGTGGCAGAATTACATTTGCTTCCCTTGCTCTATACCCTTCTTAATATATGCTAAGATTTTATTTGCCTTTACAGCTGCTGCTTGGCATTGAGCAATATTACCTAGGTGGTTATCCACAAGTACTCCCAAAACCTTTTCAATATCTGATACCCCTAGATTTGCTCCATTAAGATTATAAATTGCATGGCTATTTTTCTGTCCCAGATGCATAACTTTACATTTATTTGTATTAAATCTCATCTGCCATTTAGATGCCCATTCCGCTAATTTATGTAAATCCCTTTGGAGGGAAAGTACATCATTATCTGATTTAATTATCTTGCACAACTTAGTGTCATCTGCAAAAATTTAGAAAATACTTTTCCAATGCTACTGCTAAGTCACTAATAAATATGTTTAAAAGGTGAGGATGTAATAGTGAATCCTGAGGATCTCCACTTGCCATATTAGTCTAATCTGAGTATGTTCCATTTACAACAACCCTTTGCTTCCTGTCTTTTAGCCTGCTCTCGATCCATGACCAGATATTTACTGCAATTCCTGTATGCCTTATTTTGCTCAATAGTCTTCCATGTGGCACTATATCAAAAGCCTTTGCAAAATCCAAAAAGACTACATCCACTGAGTTGCCTTGATCCAGGTTTCTACTAACCTCCTCATAGAAACTAATTAGATTTATTTGACATGACCTATCCCTCAAAAATCCATGTTTACTCCTACTTATAATCTTGTTCAAATAGACATATTCTTGTATATTATCCCTTATTAACCCTTCTAAAAGCTTTTCCACTACAGAAGTGAGGCCCACTGGTCTATAATTCCCCGGATTTGCTCTTAGCTGCTTTTGACTCAAATGACTGTACCATAGAGTAGATACAAATCGAATTTTCCTTTATTTGAATGTATGCATACAATGAGGGCAGGATACGTTTTAGAAAAAAGGAACAGAGAGAACATGCATTAACTAGGGACATATGACATCAACAACATGACATATCTGGCACAATCAGAAACAGGAAAATGTAAAAAAAAAAACTTCAACTGTGTCTTCATCTTTATCTTAATTGACTAATCCGGGGATCCATAAAAACGAGGAACAGGAGCATGCTGAGGGAAGCCAGTCAGTGAGACGATTATGCTGCTTTCAGGACCTAAGAGAGGAGGAGAACTTGGTGATTGGCATGCAGTGAGAAGTTAATATAATGAACCAATATCTTCTGCATGTTCTTGTGCACAGAGGAGTAGGGTGGTGCAGACACAGTGAACTTGCCTGCGAGCTCCCATGCCCTGTTGGTTTTACTAAAGTGCAGCACATTGGAATCCTTCCACTTCTCTCCCACCATCTCCCCCAAAAAAGAACTTGTTCATCTCAACTATTGTTAAGCAAATGAGGCTCCCCCAGGTGGCTAACTTGTTTGCCTACTTATAATTACAACCATGGATATATACACATAGTCTACATTTCTTATTTTTATACTTCTGTATTTCTTTGCTACCTCTACACATTAAGTTATCTCACTTTATTTTATACTCACTTAATTTTTTTAAGAAAAAAAATGTAAGAATGACGCAGACTTAGGACAAGAACAGTGAATAACAAAGATAAAATATAAAAATAATTTTGACAGAAGTTGCAATTAATAAAAAAAATGGTAACTCAGCTAGATACCTTAAAAATAGACAAAATATTAATAATTTATGATGAAATTATATTAATGAATTATTTTAATAATGGCGAGAAGTTCCTACACCCATGGCGAGAAGGGAATGAAACAAAAGTGTATATCCCGAATTATAACAGCTTATAATAATTCAATCAATTAAGCAGCAAATTCAAAAAGAACACTTTTTTCGCATGCTTTTTAACTCTATTTATGATGGTGCAGAGCATGCCAGTTGCCCTTTAAGTCTTACATGACAGATGAGAGATATGAAAAATAAAGAATACTTGCACCACACCCCTTAATCCTAACAGCACTACCTATGATGTGATGGTGCTCTATGGTCTATAACATATAAATTATTAATAAATATAAAGAGAAACAAAATCATATTTTAATTGAGCACTTCCAAAGGCAGGGAAAGTATACAACTAAGATAAAAAGTAACTTTTATTAATCCTTTTAAAATACAACATACAAAATTCCAACTCAAATTGTTAAAAACCTTCACTCTTTAGAGTAGGGAGAGGATTAAATAATCAGTGTCTCCTGTTACTTACAAAGTAAAATTTACTATATCAGTTTATTATCAGTGTATCACTTTGTATATGTTGTAAAATAACATACTGTAAAAATAAAAGTAAAAATTGCAGCATTCAAGTGTTGCCCGCTCCCTAGTCCATGGATTAGACAATCCACAAAAGTACATTGTCACCCACCCAAAAACACGACAAAGATCTCTAGCAGCGATTTATTGACATTATTTGGGAATAGGGGAAATTAGAGGGTTCAGATAATGTTACTAGTGATGGTTATAGACACTTGCTTTACTAACAAACGAAAAAGTTGCAGTATTCAAGTACTGCCCACCCCCTAATACATGAATTAGACAGTCCACACGATAGGTTGTCTTCCACCCAAAATATAGTGACAACAGTCTCTAACAGCGATTTAATAGTATTATTGGGAATAAGGGAGTTTAAGGGTTCAAATACACTGTCTGAATTACTATTGAAGGTATCTAAAATGATCCATACACAAGATCAGACTGAGCCCATGTCTAATCCTTGTATAAAGGAATGAATTCTACATGTTAGCTAGAATCCATTTGCCTATCCATATAGAGGTTTGCCTACTGACATGTTTCGCTCAGGGTCTTTTTCGAAGTGGCAAACCCCCCCCCCCAAAAAAAAACGATGTTAGATGTAAGATATATGCAGCATCCAGATAACAACAAAAACCATAGTACTGTATTTCCTGAACACCTTTTGATCATCCAGGTACGCCCTAAATTAAAATTAACTATGTAACATAAAGTGTATGAACCTTTTGGATTTCACCTGTTTCAATTATCTTTCTTAAATTGTCTTGGTACAAATATATTTTTAATAAGAAAACCAATTTCTGAGTTGTAAAAAATATCTAGCCTTTTTTGAACTCATGATTGAATGCTGCTAAAAAACATATAACTTTTCATGTTTTAATCAATTCTGCTATATTTAAGAATTTCTGCACTGCTTGATCATATTTAGAAATGTAAAAGTGGCAAATAAGTGCAATGCTCAAGTGTTTACTTGCTAACTATTTTTGGTTGCCTGTTCTAAGCTTATAAGCAGCTTTGACTTGCTCATTAACTTTAATGACAATTAAAAAAAATTGAAGAGTTCAGATAAATGTGCAGGTGATTAAGTATTATATTTGCATTTTACTTAGCAATTTTAGATTCCTTTTATGTGCTTTAGCATTGACTTTTATTTTTTATTTTTTTCATTAGGATTGTATTTATGCAACTAAGTAACTTAATTAACTCCTTTTGTTAGAAAAAACAATGTTGAAAAAAAAACACTCATGGCAAAAAGTCACCCACTTACCTTATTTAATTTTAGGAATTATTCCAATTTTTAAATTTCCCACTGTTTGCTTCCAGAGGGCTCCCCAAGCTCTTCCCATATTTCAGAGCATGTCACTGAGTAATGTGGTCAGGTAACAAGCTTTGAATCTCCATATTGCATATTCTAATGCACACAACACCACCAGCAGATTCCTATTGTTTCACATGGTAATGTAATACTGTCTTCCTCACAACAAGATGCCCTATATTAGGACAGAAAGATGCTCTATATTATGACTTAAACCAATATGAAATTTGTCTGTGTGCATTAAAAAACATAAAATGGAGGTATATGGAAGGCACCCCTCATATAGCAGCATATTCTGAGAGATTGGAGGAGGTAGGGACAAATACAGTATGGCACCTCTAGAGATAAGCAAATGGAAATAAAAAAAAAAAATAGCCCAATTATTTAAGGTTATGAATGATTCCTAATTGACTTTAATTATGCTAAATGGATTAGTTCTTACCAAAACCAAATTACACATTTCTGTATCTCTTATACTGTATACTATTCTAATACTAGAAGAAAAGCACATATATTTTCTCAATGAATAACCACTATTTAAATATCATTCACCTACTAAGTAACAGTATCACAGCTTCATCTTGTAGGATTTTTAACAGTTCAACTGGGATTCCATCAACTCCTGCAGCCTTGTTATTAACAAGGCTTTCTAGGACCCATGTATAAATAATACATATAATAATATTTATGGTATTCAATCACTGAGATGTTAAATGGCTTGCCTTGAATTTAAATTGAAATGATTCTGCCACTTATTGCCTTTTAACCAATCAGTGCTTTGGCCACCCTTTGATTATGAGGGCTACTCCATTTCTTCTGCTGTAAATTAATATATATAGTTATATGCCCTGTATTAACATGGAAGTTATACTATATCTTCAGTTGTATGATTGCTTGGATAAACCTGGTGGCGTTTTCTGTGATTACCATTTAGGTTATTATTTAGAACCACTTGTGACAAAGTTTATCATGCTTCATGGTGTATTTAAAGTTTAATGGTTTTTGAATTACCATAAACTGACTTATCCTATAAGTTTGTAATTTAAATAGTTAAATAGGTATGAATGAACATTGCATACCCCAGAAGCAAATGTCTTCTTTAGGAGATCATCCAAGAATGTTTAAAGGACAACTGAAATAAAAAGTAACATGACTGATTATTCATTTTTGATGGTCTTTACCATGAATAATTGATTACATTTTTTATGCTCCTTTATTTCCCCCAGCTGTTTGCTGCTAGGGGGGGCACTATTTTACTTGCATGAGAGGATGTCCATCTGTCCTATACAAGGGTTGCAGATTCACCTGCAGTGCTGGATTGTGTCCTGTGAGTATGTGATGTCTCCGCAAGTGTTCACAAAGCTGTGCACTCAGATGCTAGAATTTGATCACTTATATTTATATTTACTGAACTCTTGCTATTGCCAATCTAGTGTTGCAAATGAAACTGCAACGTCTGCATAGGGGCAGATGGATGTCCAGATTGCACGATTACATACAAGTAAAATAGGGCAATACAGGGGATAAAGGAAGGTATTAAAGTTATAGACAGTGGTGGAGCTACTGTTGGTGGAGCAGGTGTAAAGCAGCCCACAGCAGGGTAGGGGGTCACTGCTACTGGTAGCAGCCTGCAGTATATAACAACTCCTAAATTATTAGGGGTGAAAGACATAAAACTCTTTAGAGGTGAGATCTTACCACCTCTATATATATGTTGAGTTTTATTAACCCCTACAGACACCAACCTTATAAAGAGAAGTTGAAAAGGTGGCCTCTTTTATTTTGAACCAAGGTCCTCCATTCACTAGTTATGGATTTAAAGTCTATCCAAACATTTATGTACTTTAAATGATGATTTATTTTTATATTGCCTCCTTTTTTTCAGTATCATGGGTTTCCTTTTGGATATTTCGGACCTCCCTATACCTAAAATATCTGCTTCCATTCTTTCCACACAAACTAACCAGAGCATGTACATGCAAACATTAGAGCTCTCTCTAAAATGTCCCATGCACTTTACATGGTTCCTGTATGTGTATGCCTGTTATAACACTGCTTGTGAAGCACAGCATGGGGTGAAAGTGCTTCCTGAAAAGCATTTTCCCATTTGACAATATATTATGTATTTTATTTTGCTTATTTATAATTGTTTCTGAAATTGAAACTATTCGTTTACATTCAGTTAAATGTCTCCAGAGAAACATATCTCTCCAGTGATCTAAATCTACTCTTTTCTGTGATAATTTAGTAATTGACCATATCTTTGAAATTCATCTTGCTGCTTCTGTATACAATCCCAGTATGCTTATGTATTATAGAAATGTATTTCTACAGTTTGTGTTAAACTATAATACATTATTGCTCATAAATGCATTTCCTAGATACTACCAGCAACTAAGTGAGAAGAGTGCATCTTGGGCTATATCCACTAAGATGGGAGCTTTTTAATTTGGAGACACGGGCAGAGCTTGTGAATAGAGGGGGAGGGCAAAATTATTTTTTGTGTTGGGCTGCCCCGACTTCCAGAGCCAACTCATTTTATATATATATATATATATATATATATATATCATCTGACTCTGACTTTGCATCTAACTTCTGCCCTATCTCTTTACTTCCCCTGGTTTTCAAACTGCTGGAGCGGCTCGTCTATAACCGCCTTGCCAGCTTTATTTCCTCTAACTCCCTTCTTGACACCTTCCAATCCGGCTTCTGGCCCCAACACTCCACTGAGTCACCTCTCACCTGCTTACAGTCAAAGGGTCACTTTTCAATTCTTCTTCTTCTAGATCTCTCTGCTGCCTTTGACACTGTCGACCATCCACTTCTACTCCATATCCTCTTCTCGAGACACTGCTCTCTCGTGGTTCTCATCATACCTACAAAATCAATTATTCAGTATCTCCTTTTCTGACACCTCTTCTTCTCCTCACCCCATGTCTGTTGGCGTACCCCAAGGATCAGTCCAAGGCCCCCTCCTTTTCTCCATCTACAAATCCTCACTTGGTACCCTAATAAACTCTTTTTGGCTTCATTATCATCTCTATGCAATCTACCTCTCAGCACCAGATCGATCCCCCTCTTTTCTAACACACGTCTCCAACAGCCTCTCTAGTCTATCCTCTTGGATGTCCACCCACCATCTAAAACGCAACATGTCTAAGACTGAACTCCTAATCTTTACTCCCTCTCCCACAGCGTCAATTCCTCACATCTCTCTCACTGTCAACAAAGACATCATCACCCCCTCCTCCCAAGCCCGTTGTCTTGGAGATCTACTGGACCCAGCTCTGTCTTTCAACCCTCACACACAATCACTAAGTAAATCTTGTCTTCTCCATCTAAAAAACATCTCCAGAATTCGCCACTATCTTACACAAGTCACAACTAAAATCCTAATACACTCTCTCATCATCTCTCGACTAGACTACTGCAACTCGCTTCTTGTCACTCCACTAGCTTCCCTTAGCCTCTAGAATAAAATTTTAAATCATGACGCTAACTTATAAAGCCCTCAACAATAACGCTTCCCTGTACATCTCTGCTCTCATCTCCAAATACGCCCCCACCCGCCCTCTTCGTTCTGCTAATGACCTTCTTCTTTCTACAACTATTGTCACCTCCTCTCACTCTCGCCTTCATGACTTTTCTCGTGCTGCTCCTATTCTCTGGAACTCCTTGCCTCGCTCCACCTGATTATCCTCTTGCCTCAAAACATTCAAAACTTCACTTAAAACGCATCTCTTTAAAGAAACGTATCATCTTCTACCCTAACACGCTCATCACCTCTCTCTTCCTTCTTTACCACTCACAATACCTTTATTTGTAAGTCTGTGAGTTTCAATCCTGCAATGTACTTTGGGAATGCACCATGGACACTGGATTCCGAGCTCAAAGACAGGGCTCTCCTTTCTTTGCTGTATGTTAATTTGTATTTATCTTTGTCTGAACTTATGCAGATCGCTACGGAATAAGTCAGCGCTTTATAAATAAATGATAATAATAATAATATTATTATTATTTGCATGACCTAGAGGCATTTTGCCAAGATGAATGGGCAGCTACACCACCTGCAAGAATTAGGGGCCTCATATACAACTATTACAAAGACTGCACACTGTCATTGATGCTAATGGGTATGCAAACTTTTGAGCACAACTGTATAAGCCTTATCTGTAACCTATTCAGTCCAGCCTTTAGCCATACCCATCCTACCCTAACACACACTACCCACTTATATCCAATTTACCACATACCTTCTGTTACATACAACACACATACCCCTATTACATAGCACATGCTATATACCTACCACACATACCCCCTGATACATACTCAATCCCATTACCCATCATCCTAAACTATGCCATTAAAAAACACATAGCATATAACTTTTTCCACACAAAAACATTCTCAAACATTTTACATATAATCACGTGAATGGGTGGTGATAACACATGTTTTTTCGTGAGTGTGTCTGTGCCTGTCTCTGGGATTATGTGGTGTGACTGCTTTTGTTTTTGTACATCAGTGATGGAGGGAGGTATCAGGGGAGGAAAGGTAAGGAGAGTAGAGGAGAGAGGCAGAGATAGAGACAGCCCCTGTGGAGAGGAGGATAGAGAGGGGGAGCACTGGAGATGTAAGTGCCCCTAGTGCAGGCACACCAGAGGTAGGGCCATTGAGGGAGGCCTGTGGGGTTAGTGGTAGGAGATTGGAGAGTGGTCTCTGTTGGGGCTTCCTAATCAGTAGTTGGCGGCTTGGAAACACAGGGCCCAAACAGAATTCTGTAGAACTCGTACTGGATGTAACACACACACAATCAGTCTCAGTACTAATTCCGTTTATTGCTACGTCATTGCATAGAATTTATACTTGCAAAAGAAGGCGGATATTAGAGCGATTTTCACAGTTCACGTTAGTCGGTACAAGGACATATAATCAGGTGTTTTCTGTTTCTTAGAACAACTAGAAATGTTTTGTGTTTTAGTAAGGTCGACAAACATCTCAAGGATAGGAACATGATATTATGGTTAGGCTATGTGTCAGCAAAATATGTTAACCCCTTCATCAGCAGAATATGTTAACCCCTTCAGTCTCATAGTCAGTGATCTGATCACCAGGTACAGTTAGGAGTTCAAGAGGCAGACAAAAGCACAGTGCCCCCAATTACTGAGAGGAGGAATTTATTACATAATTAAACATAAATCCATGACTAGTCACATATATTTAAGGGAGGCCATGAGCCTGTGAGAATAGAGTTTTGATGCGGGGCAATAGTCAAAAGGAAGATATCGGAGGAAGCTGCCAGCCCAAGAGCAACAGGTGGAGGTCCTACTACAGTAATGAAATATAATTAGTTGGAGGAACTCCCGGAGGACACAATGTCCACAAACATTATGGTTAGAATTCCTGGCTTACTGAATACAGACCAGTCTGAGACCCTGCAAAATCAATTATGCGCCACTAATCATACAATACAATCATCAATCATGCTCACCAACTATAGAGTCCTACTCATTGATTTTGGTCCAATTTGACACCAGTCTAATTTGACACCCCTCCTCCCACCTGTTTATATAGACCTTAGACAGAGGTTTCATTGGGTTAAATGAAATCAGCTATGACATCACTTATGATATCACATATATGAAACATTACATAATTCATTATATTACTGGGGACTTCTCAAAAGACCCCCATTGATGTCACTTGATGGTAATGCTATCGGTACAAATTATTTTAAATATTTGAGGGACAAAATAATGAAAACATTGATATTTGAAACTAGTGATATTGTACATGGCTGAAAATAAATTTTAGGGGCAAGGTGTGGTACTGTGTAAGACATTGAACAAAGGAAATCAATTTGTTATATGTGTTAAAGGATGTATGGTATATATTAATGACTTGCTGTTTTAGCTATTAAAAGCTGTATGCTGCCTTTTTACTTACACTTCAATTTAAAGGCTAATTAAAAAACAAATAATACATGGGCATATTTAGGTTTTATGCTTCTATTCACATTTGTACTCCCACCAAGTCCCACTTGTAGCTCCTCCTTTTCATTTCCTATCTCAATTCATAAGCGTATGTGTCATTATATATATATATATATATATATATAGAGAGAGAGAGAGAGAGAGAGAGAGAAAGAGAGAGAGAGAGAGAATGATAATAAGTTGAATGAAGTTTGAGTTGGATCTTATAAAATATAGAAATATTAGGGCAGTGGTTCACAACAATCTTATAAAGGACCACCAGAGAGAACATGATTCACGTTTCACACTGTGTGAATACTAATTTAATGTTGAATATTAGTTATCGCAAGTATATTAACACAGTGTGAAACCTAAATTATCGCATGTCTGGTGAGCTTTGAGAAGAAAATTTGGAACAACCAAAACAGAGATTTCATTAAACATATATACCATATGAAACACACTTTTAGACACATATATATATAAACATACAAAAACACATAACTAGTTTTTGAAAAATATTTATATAAGTTAACAATTTAACTAAGTGTGCCATTAGATATGCATTAGGTGACAACACAGGGAGTCTAATGAGATGTAATCAGTAATACAGAGGATGTCATTTTACATATTATATGTGATGACATGAATTATGTCACAGCTGATTTCCTTATTTATATGATATTTGATGTCATGTATGATGTCATCAGACAAACCTTTCCAGAGGATCGGAGGGAAGTTTGTTTCAGTGGCGGAGCTAGTGCATGAGAGGCCTTTGTGCAAAAAGAAAATAGCTTTTTTTTTTGCACTTCCCGAACCCACCATAACATCAACTCACACAGTATATATATATATATATATATATATATATATACAATATACAAAAAAAAAGAAATACATATATATATATATATATATATATATATATATATATGTATTTATATAAAACAAATATATATAAGGGTACTGCTGAGTGAGGGGTGCCTCATAAGTGAAATAGAAATGTTTTTTCTCCACAATATTGTACTTCCTGCACCATATTACTGGGGCAGCTATGTTTTTTATCCTCGGCTCTGCATTGTGCCCTGCACCCAACCTCAAACCATTGATTTCAGTTTCCTGCTTCCTACTCTCTCTCCCCTGTGGGTTAATAACATTTTCTGTGTTCGAGTGAGACATGGAAAGGAAAGGATGGAGAGTTGGTACAATCAGACATGAAAAGACAAGGATAGAGGGCAACAGGGGGGTGAGGAAAGATAAAGTACAAGATCACCAGGGATAGGATGGTACGCAGGATGGGAGAAGGGAAAGAAAAGAAGCAGCCAACGAAGAGTAGGGGAGAAAAGTCACATCAAGAGAGAGAGGAATAGGAGAAAGTTGTGATGATGTGTAGGGATCTGGGGGAGAGATGAGAGATGGGGAAAGGATAAGGGAAAAGTTATGAAAGCTTGTGGAAAGAAAATGTGAGAAACTGAAGGGAAATATATGAGAAGTGGGATAAGAAGGAGAGAGGGAGAGAAAATGAAGGAATCTGAAGAGATAGGAGTAGAAAAAGGAAGAAATAGGAAGATAGCTTGTGGAGAGAAAAAGAGAGAAGATACGAAAAGAGATAAGGACAGCATGTGGAAGCAACATGAATTAGAGAGATATTCTAATTTGTCCCTTTAAGAAATTGTAGAAGCCAGAACCCCATATGATAAATTTCCTGCTAGGTATTACTGATTTTTGTTTTTTCACATAATTTGGGAGTAGTTGTACTACAAGCCTTTTTCTATAATATATATATTTAATGTGAGTGTCCACTTTATTTTATGTGTTTTATGATGTTTTACAAGAAAATCTCAATAATCTGTTTTATATGCAGGGTGTACAAGTAATGCTTGGTTATATGCTATATTTATGAGCTGTATTACATGTCGGCAGTGTGCATATATATTTGTCTTAGTCTAGGTTGCCCTATCTCTCAAGCGCTAGGCTTGGGTGTTCCCATTGACCTTAAAGTGTTCCCACTGTCCAGATACTCAGTCCTATAATACTTGCATTTTTGTTTGTTGAGACTTTATTTAATCGAATGGCTCATGATGGCCAAATATTTAATTTGGAAGTGTTTTGTCAAATGTAACCTTTATATATCAACCACATGACGCACATGGGTATAAGACCACCATGTCATTTTGATGGGACACAGCTTAGTGATAATATATGTAATGTAGGAGTTTGGCTAAACGACTCTATAAATATTGTATGACGGTTGGTTGGTGCTTAGTGGAGGAATTTGTGATGTTGTATGTATGGATACCATCTTAACTGGCATTGTAAGTAGCTGTTGACTGAAGTGGCAAAGGTTTTAGAGATATGTCATTGGCATGCCCTCCCACATGGTGACGGTCAGTTATTTTTCCACACAAACTTATTAGTAGCCCGCTGAGGGGTGGCTTACAATTCAGTGCCTATGGGCACCAGAAATCTAAATCTGTATTTGCTCATTTTAACAAAATCAAGAGTTGTTTATCCATAGTAAGTATGGCTGGCTAGCAAAGATTGTTTTTTTTTTTTTTTTGTTCTGCAAATTGAATTTTTGGATTGCCTGAAAGTTATCCCTCAGTAGAACAGCAGACATGTTTTCAGTTTGCACTGGGACAATTATAAAAGATTAAAACAAAAAAGGATAAAAGTATATGAGGATAAACATAAGCAAATCATGTACGATTCGAAGCATAAACCTTTAGCACACCCATTTTTATAATTTGGGGATTTTTCAGGTTGGTTTTATTTGTTAAAAGCTGACTTTTTCAAAATTACTACAAATTGGCCTGTTTAAAACCTTAAACAGAGCAACTACAACTTTAAAAAATTTTTTTGTTTATAAACATTTAGTGCATGGTTTTGCTTACTTATTTTCTGTTAAAAGTTTAACAAAGATTCTATGTTAAGGCAGAACAGTTCCCTTTCAGCTCCAAATAAATATATGTGTTTTTAATCTCCTTGTAACAATTTATTTGTAACAAATTGCAATTTTACTAAAGAAGCCATCACACTTTGAAAAGGAATCTGTTAACATATGTATTAACCAATATGCATTGTTATACAAGTGAAATGTGTTGTTTAATTAAACGTGTTGTTGTTAAACTTCTTCAAAATTAATTGTTGCTGACTACTGAAAACACTTAGATCATGAAGTCTTTTCTTTAGATATTTCCCCTGTATAATGGAAAGGAGGATATTTAATTTTAAAAGTAAAAAGATTAAACATTTACTAATACTACTACTGCTAATAGTAATAATGTAATAATAATAATGTATTAAAATTAATATTGGGGAGCGAATGTTAATTAACATTAATGAAATCTGATTTATTTAAATTTAAAATACTTTAAAAGTATTTACTTGTTTGTAATTCTGATCAAATGTTAATGTACAAGTCATCATATATAAGCGAAAATTATTTGATATCCTGCATACTCTGCGTTCTGTCTTTCTAATGCCACTAAAGAGATCACCTGACTGTAGTTTACCAATTAAAATGCATGGAACCTGACATGTGCACAAGCCTCTACTCAGCATGCTCATTACATTATTTTTTAAGCTTTTATATCTGAAAAACTACTTTAGAATGCAATTTTTCAAATAAATCCATCCAGTCAATTTGTTTCATAAAACTGAGCATTCTCATTGGAAAAACACCATTTCATCTCCTCAAAATTAAACTTAAATCAACCTTTTTTGGCTGGATTGAATTTTATGTGAATTAGCAAAAATAATCAAGCTACAAATCCCACATAAAATGCATTAAATCAAAAATATAAGCTAATGAAAATGTTAATGGAATGTTTGGGTGCTTTAACAGTTATATATATATATATATATATATATATATATTTATATATATATATATATATATATATATATATATATATATATATATTTATATACACTTCTCAAAAAAATAAAGGGAACATTTAAACAACACAATGTAACTCCAAGTCAATCACACTTCTGTAAACTCAAACTGTCCACTTAGGAAGCAACACTGAGTGACAATCAATTTCACATGCTGTTGTGCAAATGGGATAGACAGCAGGTGGAAATTATGGGCAATTAGCAAGACACCCCCAATAAAGGAGTGATTCTGCAGGTGCTGACCACAGACCACTTCTCAGTTCCTATGCTTTCTGGCTGATGTTTTGGTCACTTTTTAATGCTGGTGGTGCATTCACTCTAGTGGTAGCATGAGACAGAGTCTACAACCCACACAAGTGGCTCAGGTAGTGCAGCTCATCCAGGATAGCACATCAATGCGAGCTGTGGCAAGAAGGTTTGCTGTGTTTGTCAGCGTAGTGTCCAGAGCATGGAGGCGCTACCAGGAGACAGGCCAGTACATCAGGAGATGTGGAGGAGGCCGTATGAGGGCAACAACCCAGCATCAGGACCGCTACCTCCGCCTTTGTGCAAGGAGGAACAGGAAGAGCACTGCCAGAGCCCTGCAAAATGACCTCCAGCAGGTCACAAATGTGCATGTGGCCCAACACCGTGCAGTATGTTTGGCATTTGCCAGAGAACACCAAGATTGGCAAATTTGCCACTGGCGCCCTGTGCTCTTCACAGATGAAAGCAGGTTCACACTGAGCACATGTGACAGACGTGACAGGGTCTGGAGATGCTGTGGAGAACGTTCTGCTGCCTGCAACATCATCCAGCATGACTGGTTTGGCAGTGGATCAGTAATGGTGTGGGGTGGCATTTCTTTGGGGGGGGGCACACAGCCCTCCATGTGCTCACCAGAGGTAACCTGACTGCCAATAGGTACCGAGATGAGATCCTCAGACCCCTTGTGAGACCATATGCTAGTGTGGTTGGCCCTGGGTTCCTCCTAATGCAAGACAATGCTAGACCTCATGTGGCTGGAGTGTATCAGCAGTTCCTGCAAGACAAAGGCATTGATGCTATCGACTGGCCCGCCCGTTCCCCAGACTTGAATCCAATTGAGCACATCTGGGACATCATGTCTCGCTCCATCCACCACCGTCACATTGCACCACAGACTGTCCAGGAGTTGGCAGATGCTTTAGTCCAGGTCTTGGAGGAGATCCCTCAGGAGACCATCCGCCACCACATCAGGAGCATGCCCAGGCGTTGTAGGGAGGTCATACAGGCACGTGGAGGCCACACACACTACTGAGCCTCATGTTGACTTGTTTTAAGGACATTACATCAAAGTTGGATCAGCCTGTAGTGTTTTTCCACTTTCATAATGGGGGTGATTTAAAATCCAGACCTCCATGGGTTGAAAAATTTGTTTTCCATTTTTTAATTTTAGGGTGATTTTGTTGTCAGCACATTCAACTATGTAAAGAACAAAGTATTTCATAAGAATATTTAATTCATTCAGATCTAGGATGTGTTATTTTAGTGTTCCCTTTATTTTATGAGCAGTGTATATATATATATATATATATATATATATATATATATATATATACATGCATCCATTGCTTCTATTATTATTATTATTATCTTTTATTTGTATTGCACCTACATATTCTGTAGCGCTATACAGGGGTAAAGTACATGGCAAAAACAAAATTATGATATTGGAAAGAATGAAGGGCCCTGTTTTTTAGCTTAAAATCAAATGTACA
Organism: Discoglossus pictus; assembly: GCA_027410445.1. Classification (NCBI taxonomy): domain Eukaryota; kingdom Metazoa; phylum Chordata; class Amphibia; order Anura; family Alytidae; genus Discoglossus; species Discoglossus pictus. The sequence continues at coordinate 119,214,298 of CM050163.1, forward strand.
TAGTGCTTGTTTACAAGGCACAGACACAAGATTGCTTTAACATAGCCTGTTTGACTATCCAAAATTTCTGATATATTATTGTAAGAATTCAACTCAGTGGATCTCTGATGTCCATGTCTGTTTACAGGATTGTCTATCCAGTGCACAGTGGTAATAGAAATTGTTTAGAGCAAAAACTCTTATTTAGAGTGTCATCCCAATGCATCACATAGGATTGTTTACTGGAACACAAAAACCTAAATCTTACTAAACCATACAAACCTGTCCGTTTTTTATTACTCTCCCTCTTTTTTCCCCACACAGAGAATTCCAGAGCTGTTGTATTTTTTACGTTTTCACTGTACCCCCGCTCACCTGGAACAATGGTCTGGGTATGGGATTCCATTTGTCCCTCTCTTAGACCACGATCAGGGCACTGTGCTCCAGCTCTGCTTGCTTGGGCACAGGATATGTAGTGGTGTTTTAATTTAGCTTACTGACTTGGTCTTTGTCTGGCAGGATCTCAGTGTTCATTCTGTCTCCTGCCCTCTGGTCTGTTGCTAGCTCCCTGACCATTTTTATCAGCTGGAGCTCCCTCAATGGTTCACAGTCTATTCCCAGGGGACTGTCCCCTTTCTCCTCCAAGGGCCGGTGTGTATGGCTGCTCCCACCCAGACTCTCCCTTGCATCAGCAATCTGACAGTCCTTTTCTTTTTGCCCCACTGCCTCGTCCTTAGCAATGGTGTCCCCACCACCTGAATTGGGCTGCGCCCCCTGGTCTGCCATGGTCCCAGGGCATCATGCTGAGTCTGTCCCTTGAACTGTGGCTGGCTTCCTGACCTTTGTTATCAGCTGGGGCTGCATGCTAGGTCCACAGTCCATCCACATGGCATAGTGAGCATAGCTAATCTCATCCAGGCTGTCTGCTTGGCCTGGGTTCTGCCAACAGTCCTCTGGGCCCCCTTCCAGAGTAGCACTACTCAAACAGTCAATGCTCTCTGAAGGCAAACAACTATCAAAAAAGCTGTAGGATTCCAGGGCCTCCTGGTGCCAGGATGTGTCTTCTTCATCCTCCCTCCCTTGAGCCAGGTCCTAGCCTGGGCCGCTGAGCTGCTTCCACCAGCAGCTCCATATAACTGGCTTCCAGCTTTTCCTGGATCAAGGGTCCAATCAATGCAGCCTCCTGGGACCCTGGTTTTAGTCCCAAATCTTGGCAGTGCTGATTATACATAATCACTCCCATTCTATAGGCCCGATCCCGCATGCTGGATCACCCTGCAGTACATCCTGGAGTCCTTTCATTAACTCCATCCTGTAGCCAGAGGGATGTTGCAATGAGATAGCCGACTCCATCAGATCATCATACTGCTCCTCCAAGGTAATCTTCTTCCAAACCAGTCCTGACAGCCATTTAGCTCCTTTAATGCCATCCACTGATCCATAAGAGCTGCTGCCAGGTCCTCCTCTGTGGTAACGTGTTGTGCTCTTCGTTCCATCCTTCTTGTGATCTGGCACCTTTTCTCCTGAATCACTTCTGCTCAGCAAGTAATCAGGGAGCTGATCTGGTAGAGCTGGACAAATCGCATGACATTCTCTGCATCTCCCCCAAGAAGTTGAAAGAACTTGATTTCCATCCTGGATAAGTTTCCATATGCCATCCTGGCCGCTGGTAAAGATCTCCTACCGACTGCCACCAGCTGCGACGACCCCAAGATTTGAGGGATTACACTCACCCCAATTTTCTCTCTCTAGGCCATGCCTCTTTCTTGTTCAAGATATCAGCATCCAGCAAACTCCTCTTAGGAGAACTCAGGTCATTGGAGGTTGCAAACTCAGCGCTAAAGTTACTGCCTTATTTACATAGGAAGAATTCATAACACCAGGCATTCCATGGTTTAGAAGGCTAGAGTCACACTGACTGCAACTTTAATGGCTGCCCAAAAACAACTGAACATTTTTTTAAAAACATTGAAGAAAGCAAAACAACGTTTATGAGTTGGGCAGGGAACCAGTTGGAATTCTCCACCTGGATGTTCAAACAGCAATAAGTGTAATAGCTGTACTGCCTGAATCAGCATAGTCCAATCAGAATAGTCCTGCGTCCGTGGGGACAGATATGATGTCACAGAAAGGGGCTGCCCTCTTCTGGGGACTGGTCTGTGTTACCTGAGCTGGACACAAGAAGCTATAGAACAAAGGACATGAAATGGACTTAATGTTATAGACTCCATTTTATTTGGTTACTGAAGATTCAATATTACAGTAGCAGTAAAACACACAAACACACAATAACCTTTAAACATTACATATAAAAGCAACATGTCAAACTCTCCAAAAAATCAATCATGACATACAGGATATCACATTTATTCAAATAATTTATAGTCTATAAATAAGTTTTTCACAAAAAAAGAAAGAAAATATTTCAAAATTGCTATTAAAATATAATTTTTACTTTAATTTTTACTTACCGTATATACTCGAGTATAAGCCGAGTTTTTCAGCCCTTTTTTTAAGGCAAAAAAGGGCCCCCTCGGCTTATACTCGAGTGACTCTCCCCCCGTGTCTCTCTAACCCCCCCCGTGTCTCTCTAACCCCCCCCCGTGTCTCTCTAACCCACCCATGTCTCTCTAACCCCCCCATGTGTCTCTAACCCCCATGTGTCTCTAACCCCCCGTGTGTCTCTCTACCCCCGTGTCTCTTTCCCTCCCCCTCCTCAACCTAAACCCCCCTCAACCACCCTCAACCCCCCTCCTCCACCTAAACCCCCCTAAATACCTCCCCCCTCTCCCCTCACTTACCTGCTTGTGCTCCGGCCTCGGCTCCTTGACCCGGCGCCGGCGCGCATGTGACGTCACATGCGTGCCGCGTCATTAGCATATACCGGGAGGGGGGTTGAGGAGGCAGGGTTGGGGTTGAGGGGGGGTTGAGTCGGGTTGAGGTTGAGGAGGGGGTTGAGGATGAGGATGGGGGGTTGAGGAGGGAGGATGAGGGACTTGAGGAGGGGGTTGAGGAGGGAGGTTGAGGAAGGGGTTGAGGATGGGGGGGTTGAGGAGGGAGGTTGAGGATGAGGGAGGAGGAGGGTTTGAGGAGGGGGGTTGAGGTTGAGGAAGGGGGTTGAGGATGGGGGATTGAGGAGAGAGGATGAGGATGGGGGGTTTGAGGAGGGAGGATGAGGAGGGAGGTTGAGGAGGGAGGTTGAGGATGAGGAGGGAGGTTGAGGATGAGGAGGGAGGTTGAGGAAGGAAGTTGAGGATGAGGAGGGAGGATGAGGAGGGAGGTTGAGGAGGGAGGTTGAGGATGAGGAGGAGGGAGGTTAAGGATGAGGAGGGAGGTTGAGGAGTGGGGTTGAGGAGGGTGATAAGGGAGGGGGGAAGAGACACAGGGAAGGGAGAGGTTGGAAGAGACACAGGGAAGGGAGAGGGGAGAAGAGACACAGGGAAAGGAGAGGGGAGAAGAGACACGGAGAGAGAGGGGGACACAGAGGGCACAAGAGGGACACAGGGGGCAGCACATTTCCCACCCTCGGCTTATACTTGAGTCACTCATTTTACCCAGTATTTTGTGGTAAAATGGGTGCTTTGGCTTATACTCGGGCCGGCTTATACTTGAGTATATACGGTACTTATTCTTTTAATTACAGACTCTTAAACAAGGATTGGTTGCACATATGTTTCTAAAAGAAATTTTGATGGTAAAGTGTAACTTTATTTTTTCATTTTGTGACATTATTATTCATTTTTAGCTTACAATAAATTAATAATTGTTGTTAATCTTTCTCAAGGTAAATTAGAAGATGTAACCGAACATAATCATGTAATGGCATAATACAAGTGTTGTTGTGCACTAGATGTAAGGTTAATGGTGTAAAGCCTAAGCAAAAGATGTCTGTAACTTAAAACTTGCAGACATTGAGCATCTCGTGGTATACAGGCCCTTTGTCTGCGGGCTTGCTGCAAACTTAAACTCTGCTACAATTCTACAAAAGCCAAAACCTTAAACCATGCACTGGTACGTAGCATTTCAGGGCGGGAACATGATCAATTAAGCAAGGCCATAACTACCCATTTAGAAACAGCCTATAGAGAATGAGTCAGTAAAACATCGAGGTTACATGTCAATCAATTAGCGTTTGGAGGTCCGATATGCGAAAACACAATATAATAAAACTGAATGCCGATAATGTTCTAGTCCATGTGGGTGGCCTGATATGGAACACTTTTTTTTCAATCCAAAAATAACAGTTTTCTAAATTGAATAAAGTATTGTATTACGTTTCAAAACTAGATAGTCCCATTTGGCATAAAACCTTTTATACTCTTGTGTTTTAAAGATCTAGAGGGTTTATTATGAATCATATGCCATATTATGAAATGCAACAAGTGGTCAATGATCTAGCATATTAATAATTTAATATTAAGTGATGAATCTAATTTTAAAATTCAACCACTTCAAAATGAATATATGAATATATATATACTAGCGAATTGCCCGTCAAAAAATGACGGCAATGAAATTGTAAGGTAGCTAATGCTGTTTGGTGTATAATAATGAAATATGTAATACATTACTAAATGAATATACTGTACCTATTTTGAAGCATTGTGATGAAGAGCTGGCAATGTGTGTTGATGTTGCTGCAGCATTAGTGGTGTGGAGCTGCTGTGTAACCATGCTGAATGTGTGCACTGTGTGGTATGAATATCCGTATGTCGTTTGTGGCGTTTTGCGAGTTTCTTGTAGTGTTTTGCGAGTTTAGAGTGCTGTAGCCTCGTTTTCGTTTTGTTCGGCGGCCATTTTTTCTGTCGCTTAGATTTTTTTTTAGTCCCTAAACTCTTTTATTTTGAGTAAAATCGAGGTCTAAGTTGCATTTTTGAGGTCCTGGGTGCTCCCTCTTGGTGTAGGTAAGGTTTTTATGTATGTGCTGTGTGTATGTATTGTGTTTTACATTTTGTAATGTTCGCGAGTTGCGTCCGAGTGTTGCGAGGCCGTAATGTGTGTGAACGTGTGTCGTATGTTGTTTGCGAGTGTCGTAATGTGTGTGTCGTGCTGTTTGGGTTGCGACGTGAAGTTTGCGAGGGTCGCAGTTGCTGTCATGGAGCGCCTTCGGCGCTCCATGCCAGCAACTGCGGCCCTTCGGCGCTCCATGCCAGCAACTGAAACCCTCGGGCAGTGCCCTCGCTTTGCGAGGGCCGCGGGCTCGCTACGCGAGCCCGCAGCGTTAGCAACAACTCGTACGCTCACAACTATATATGTGATATATATATATATATATATAAACTTTTCATCTGAAACTATCCGTGATACTTGTGGTGTGTGAGGGATGCATTTATATTTCTGAAGAACGGAGAATGTATTGATGCAATCTGCCTGCTTCTGGGCATATGTAGAGGAAGAGAATTGGTGTCAAATTCAATAAGATAAAATTATCTAACCAGCCCTCACCTTTTCCTCTACTCCCGCCCCCCCTCTTCTTCAATAAAATTGATACAAATGAATGGGAAAAAAAGTTTTATGATAATTTCTTACACAGCTGCTAATGTTGTTACATACTTTATAAACATGTGCAGCTTTTCTTGAAAGACAGTGGTCCTTTAATCATTAACTTATGATCATTTATTTTTTTTAGAATAAAAGGCATTTTGGGTTACAATTGTTAATACCTTTTCATTATTTACATTCAGTACATACTGTCTTTTGTCATCTAAATCTAATTACTTAATGTAAATACATGATATACAAATTACTTTTATTTATCATGGTCTAAATTAATTGGTAAACATATATTCTGTACATGTGTATTCATTTAGTGTGATTGCTGCTTTCTGCTCAATGTATAAGAAATTAAATCATGGAACGGAATTGGTAAATACGTTTTTTAAATTAGTTGCAGTATGTACAATAGTATCCATGCATGAAGTCATTGCAGAATATAAAGCTGCTTTGTCACATCAAGCAATACTTGGTGCAAACTCAAATAAAAGTTTAGGATATGCTTTTCTAAATGACATCATCTGCTGTGCAGGGAGAAGATGAAAAGCATTGTGCTTCTCTTTCTGCAGATCCACGGTGTCTTTACTAACAGATTTCTCTACACAGTAGGAACACTTCAAACATTTCACAAAATCTTTATCCTTCACCAGAAAGATTGATAGACAACTGCAATTACTAGTATAAGAGAAAGAATTCTAAACGTTGTCATACAACATGATTCATCTAATTATCTTATAGGAAGGTATCACATGACTTTATTATATACACCAATTATTATTCTGCTGCAAAAATATAAAAAATAAAACATGGCTTTAAACTCAGTTAAAACACTCAGTCATGCTTCACTAAACTCATAACCATACCTTCTTACTCAATAAAGTAATTGACAGTGATGGTTAACAGGAATAAAGTTATAGACAAGTAAAGCTCTACATGGTAATAAATTCCTTTTCCAAGCACCTCAGCTTGAGCATGTAAAGAACCTCATTTAGCACATAAAACCTAACTCAGCACACTTCAAGATAGCTTGGGTGGTCAGATGTTCCTGAGCTATTGTAAATTCATGGTTGCTTCTTCAGTAATACTATCTATCCAACTTATTCTCTGCTGTCCCCTCTTCATTTTGCCTTCCATCTTTCTTAAATATTACAGTTTTCTCTGTGTTCTCTTTATGTGGCCAATGAATTTGCGTTTAAGCTTTGCTATCAATCCTTCCACAGAGCAGTCTGGTCTTAGTTGAGTAATTATTTGTTTGACCTTCTTGCAGCGCAGGAATAACTCAATAGCCTCCTCCAATACCAAAGTGTCAACCTTCCTTATTATGATCCAGCTGCATGTTACTATTGGAAAGCTCTGAACGTAGGGACTGTTGTTGACAATGTAATGTCTTTGCTCTTTAATATTATGTTCAGATATGTGGCTTTCCTACAAAGAAGCAAATTTATTTTTGTTCCCTGGCTGCAGTCACCATTTGCAGTAATCTTTGTGCCAAAGAAAAAAAAAATCTATCACTGCCTCCAGGTTCTCACCATATATTCATCAGGCATCGGTAGGGCTAGTTAAGCAGCAGGCCAGATAGTTTTTATGGTTTCTTCTTTCACCTTCAACGACATATCCCTCTACTCCTCCTTACATTCAGTCATCAGCATATGTGAGATTTTTGATATTTCTCCTGTTGAGCTTAATTCCAACTTGAAAAGACAGGCATATAATATATAGCCTTGTCATACCTTTTCTAAACTTGAACTGGGCTTCCATTCCATGTCTCAGTAAGAAATACAACATCTCTCTGCAAAAAATATTTTTAAAGCTTACTGACTTGTACTTGGGGGTTTACCCATAGCTGTCAAAAAGCCATTAAAGTGATTAAAGTGGAGCATTTTTTTTAAAGTCGTGTCCCTTTCAGTAGGCCGAAGATGTGGAGCCAAGGGTCTTCAATCAAGAAAGAAGAGAACTACTAGCAAAATATTTGTGCCCACTAATGCCACTATATATGTAGTGTGATACCTTGTTTTTGTATTAAAATGCATGGTCTATATTGATTGTTTTAACAATCACTTTGGTATCCTGCATAAATACTTATCTTTATAAAATCAGATCATTATTTTTATAAAATATGTCTACCTTTGATCTTAATGCAGACATGAAACTCAGGAGAAAAAAAATATGAGACATGGAAGGAATCAATTCATATACAAAATAGTGAATATAATTGGCACTCTGATTTGAAAAATTCCATCTTAGAAAACAGGCCAAAAAACAACTTAACATAGCTATGTATGAGTATTACATCAGTAAGGAAGTAGTACCAAGAGGTTTAATGCTGTTCCCATCCATTAACAATATTACACAAGGACCTAAAAACAAATGGGAGAAGGTATTAACTGACTGCTACATATGTCAAATGGAGATTCTGTTGGCCAATGAAAAAAAGAACTCCATAACTGTAAAAGGGAAATTGACAAAAAATGTACTAGTCTAAAGCCTTTTGAAAATGTAATGATATTGCAGGATATAAATCTGTACAAAACAATCTGGCCTTATTTTCTCAAAGTAAAAGATAGCGAAAGGAAGAAAATAGAAAAGGACAAACTTGCTTTTGAGTCAAAGTAGGTATATAAATGGGGAGAAAAACTCTATTGCGGTAAAAGAAATAACAGTCAGCAGATGAGCCCTAGTGAAAATGAGACTATAGATACTGACCTTTAAAATAGAGAAACGAGAATTTAAAAAAGCTCTAGTAGAATTATGACACCACATCTTATTCAACACACTTCCCCCAAAAAACAGAGGAAGCCAACTAGATGTGGAAAGGGATATAGATTAAAGAATCAAATGAAAATATAAATACCCCATATAGTCCTAAAACATTCAAGAGGGGCAGGATACATTGACTATTGTCAACTTATCTGATAGAATTCTGACTGAAATTAATAGAGTTGTTTTCACAAATGGACTTTCCTTTGTCCCAACACAACAAATTGACTATTTTGACACAATAAAAGATGTACATATATTCATTAGAAAACTACTATTGAAAGTATTTTTTCAAAATATACAGAAGGAAATACATAATGAAATGGTATTACCAAAGATGATCAAGTGATGTTACAAATACTAGAATAATTTCTATAAGAAAGTGATGTTGAAAAGAAAAAGACATGCCATTAATCACAAAAAACTGTTTACACCTATTTAAGGCAATTTTGTACTTGCTAAAAATATCTCCCCTGCAACTCAAGTTGTCTTAGACACTGCATTCAGAGATATTCTGGAAGTAAAATCATATAAAGTAAATATATTAAACTATCAACAAAGGTCAGCATAGTTAGAACTATACTGAACTATACTAGAACTATGGTATTCCCAGTAGTAACATACGGATGTGAGAGCTTGAGAATTGACACCTTTGAATTGTGTTGTTGGTGACTGCAAGAAGATCCAATAAATCAGTACTTCAGGAAATCAAGACAAACGGTTCACTAGAAGGTATGATCATGAGGCTAAAATACATTCTCTCATATAGATTGTTTTTCATTCCTTTACTTTTTGAGTCTTATAGATTATTTCAATCATATTATATCTCAGCAGTTCATTACTATGATCTCTATATAAGAGTCTTAATACATGCAAACATGTACTATTTATATTCCCATACCAACAAATAGCACTAGGATTTTGAGAGATTCCTCTGTACAATTAATATAGTTTAACATGTTGCAAACTATATAACCAAAGGTATTGTACTCAAGGATGATTTAGAAAAATCACATCTGAATTGAAACTTTAATTATCTTTTAAACATGCACATGGTATAATGGTCTTCTAAAACAAAAAAAAAGGGTTTTGCCCATTTCAGGTTAGCTACTTCTAATTCTGTGATAGGGGCATTCATACTCTCTTGCTCTTCTAATGAAACTTTTGAAAGATGTAGTGAAGATAAAAACAATTGCATTTGCTCATATGATGGTTTATTCCAATTTGTATCCAGTTTTAAATTATTTAAGCACTGATATTACTGACAAAACTAATTTGCTATATCTTTAGGGCTATTTACCAATTGACATTTCCAATTATTTATTCTAGGGATAATGTTCCTTACTTCTAAGTATCTTACTTTATTAGCTAGCATTTTATTAGCTCTATTTCCTTGATAATATAATTTTAGCTGTAATTTCTGTAGAGCCTTGTCTGCCTGTACTTGCAATGCCTTTTTAATAAGGCCTGTATTTTAACCAGTTCTCTAATTTGTTCTCTAGAGGGATTGATTTTATTCATAGTTCCAATTTCCTTTAACTGAACATAAAGTTCTCTAATTTACTAACTTTTTCTTTTTTATTATAACTGTCCATAGAGATTAACAATCCTCTTAACACACATTTATGTGTTAACCAAAGATTGATATCAGAGGTTTTACCAGGATTATATATAATACAATAAGCTTCTATCTCTGCTTTCCTTTTATCTGCATTAGTATTGTCCTTTAATAGATACTCTTGTAACCTCCATAAAGAATACAAATCCCTTACTAGGTTATTATTCAACCAAAGCACCAAGGGGGCATGATCTGAATGGGAATATGAGCTTATTACAACATTCTTTTTTATGTTCTCAAAGAAATAGGCATTGCAAAAGAAGTAGTCCATCCTAGAATACAATTGTGCTGATTTTGAAAAGAAACTATAATCTCTCATGCAGTGATGTTTAGTTCTCCTGACATTTTTTCAAAGTAATGTTTGGCTAAATTTCCTAGATATTTTTCTACATCTGAGTATGAAATATTACATAGTTACATAGTTACATAGGGCCTCATTCTATTATTGGCTGTAAATCGGCCGCAAAGCTGCGATTCCTTGCGGGGCTCCCGTTACCTTGCAATTTAATTATACGGCGGATATCCCCTTATGGCCGGCCATATATCTTGCAACCGTCCGTAAGCTCAGAAATCCTTAAATGCAAAAATAAATTCAAGATGGCACTGTAAAGCTCTGTAAATGCTAGGGATCATAATGGGGGACATGAGGATTAATAGCAACCCCCTCTCAAGCTTGCACATCAGCCAAAATCCGAGATTACATTAACTGTTTATTTTCCGGCCAGAGCGTGGGCGGGTCTGAGGTGCTCAAAGCCCTCAGGACTTTTTCCATGGATACTTGATAAAAATTCAAATAAAATGTATTTACGGATTTGAGTGTAGGGGAATGTTGTGCTATGAATGCTAACACCTACAATCACTTTATAGTCTCCTCAGAGTGCAGGATGGCTTTATTATGGCTTTAAAATGTGCTTAATTGTGTGCCTGCGGGACCTTTTTGCTGCAAGTAAGCTGCGGCTCGCTTTTAGCCTTGCAGAGAGGGTTCCCGGAGCAATTGAATAGCAACCAGGATTTTCTTGCGGCCGAAACTCTTGCGGGCGTTTAAGATCAAAGGCTTTCCTCCGGCGCGCGCAAGGGATAACAAGGCGCCGGCCGCAAGCCTGCCGGAATCCCCGGACGGAAGGGAATAGAATAGGCAAATAGCTTGCGGCCGGTCCTTGCTGCCCCGCATCTCCTACGGCGGATAATAGAATGAGGCCCCAGGACAATACTCCTCTTTGGATACAGAAAAAAAACCTTGGACATTCTGTCAAGCAACTTTATTGGGTCTTTTTATGCTTACATATCAATATTCTTTTGGCTAGGTGGACACAGTTGTATAAGCTTTTATAGATTCACTGTATAATTCAAGTGAGATTTATGTTTCTCAGTAGTTATAAGAGTTATAATAGGCTATGGTCCTCATAGAACTGGTCAGCTTCAGCCTCTGATGGTGGCCCTGCACCCAGCAATAAAATACATCCAGCCATCAACTGGTGAACAACTGTGTTGACATCCCCTTACCAGTAACCAGCAGGTACCTTTGCTATAGTTCTAGCACGCCGGTGGCACCTACCCATTAAAATTAATTTTAAGGTCTTTCAGAGCTCAACATTTACTAATGTCCTTTAATTTTTTCTAGTGTCCATTTAGCATTCTTCCCTGAGATATTTAAAGTATGAATAGTAATCACATATTACAAAACCAGACTGCATATGCATTGTTTACACTTACTTTATCTGGAGATGGCAGACTAAATATAGACCATTAAATTTATTGCCAGTGTAAGAAATAGGCATTGCTTTTTTGGTGTGCTGAGATTCCCAAACAAAGCCTTTGCAAATGTATTGTTCATAAACTGTTTCCATTATTAGCCATACACTGAGTATATTTAAAGTGTAATTTGCTCTTTTAGGATTAATACTAATATAACAGAGAAATACAAAAAAATGCTTTTTTTATAAATCCATCACTGTCTCTCTTTGACACGTAACTGGTTGTACACATATTTATGTAGGCATTACTATGTCCAACATAATCCTCTGAGACTTTGCAACTGCTTTATTGTTACAGCTCTCATTTCTCCCTGATGTAGTAATATGAGTTTCTGTTTTCTAATAGACACTGCAAGCATTAATCTATTCATATATTGGGTATTCTGTCGTTCTCATTTCCCTGTGGAATCACAGGCAGTTGTATGAATCTATATCACTCGGGTTCATGTTGACTGTGAGACCTTCATTTTAAAGGTATCAGATATAACCAATGAGATGACAAAACTGCATGTGAAATAGTGTATCAAAGAACAGAAACAACCACACATACAGTCAATTCAAAGACAAATTCAACAGAGGTGTTTTATAAGATTAGGTATACATTTTAAAATCATTTCAGAGTGATACAGATTTTCGATCTCACCGTTTATTTTATTTTATGGGGAAATTAACTTTCAAGGCACAAAAAGGAGAATTACAATCACATTTGTCCTCTCTGTTAATGTGCACAGGTGAGTTACAAGCACAAATTACTTGTTAGTGAGGTCACATTGTTATTATAACTGAAAAAAAATGCACCTATAACTCAGAAATGAAATTATGTTTATTAAAGTGAGAGTAAATTATGTTTTAACTGTGATCATATATGAAAATAAGAAATTCTTGGAAATTGGATATGAGAGTCAAAACTGAAAGATTCTTTCCAATAAGATACTATCACTTATGGGGGCACTGGAATGATCAAACAATACAGTTTAATTTGTGTATTTAGTAATTATTAAGGAATAAAATCAGTATATGAAGAAAATAAATTCAATACAGCTTTTAAACCTTACATATAAACATTGCATTACAGCTTCCAGCTTCTCAAACTCATGTTGGGATACATACCATCCATGTAATGCCATAACCAATTCATAATATAATATTACATTTTTTTTATTGAGTATATTTTAAAAATGTTCATATTCGTTATAATTGGGCTGTAAATACCCCCTGAGTTCTCTTTCTATTCTGCCTTCGACAAAGGCTTCATATAACTTGCACTACGTAAATTAAAACTGAAGGTGGATGTAATCAGATGAATAAAAAATACAATACAATACTCTTTTTACTGTAGTGGAGGTTCAACAGACTATTTATAAAGTTATCTGTGGACATGAGTTGTTAATACATTTTTCTTCCTCTATCTCTTTTCCTCCGTATTTTGGTACAGCATTAACTACTTTACTTTTCTTTTTTTTTTGCAATTTAATAATATAATTAAAATCACCAACACTGTAAAACAAATACTACTTAAGATTTGGAATTTACAAAGATATTGCTTTTGATAATTGTTATTATTAATATTATTACTCCTTATTTATAAAGTGCCAGAATTTTTCATAGCACTATTTACAAAGTAAGATACAGTGGGTACAAATGGCAAATTACATGTAGAGGTACAATACAATACAAATGCGATGCAAATGGTTCAACAGGCAACTTGGTGCAAGAAATGAGTTCCCTAATCTAGAAGGAGTTCTGAGATGAAAAACATTTTCTTGCAAAATCAGTACATTAATATTATAATTATTTTATTATTTATTTTAAATGTCTTTGTAGATCTATCAAGGTATAATAGAGTAACTTAGACAGGAATCATGTGACTGCATGTCTATATCTCATATTGAAAATAAGCAAATAGTACACGACAAAGGTAGCAATGTGCTTAAGATTATTATTTCATTATTACATTTTAAAAAAACATCTGTTCATAAAACAATGTTTTATCTAAAAACCTAGTTATATTAAGTGAACAGAACAGTAATTACTTTTAAGAACAATCACTTGTCATGTTATTGATGGCAATACTGTCAGTTGATTAAAGGTACCCATGGAAGCTGGAGTGAAATTGCTTCATAGCAACAACGCAAAGTAAACAGAAAAAATATTGTTTTATGCAACTAGATTTCTTTACAGTGACAAGAATGCAGATATTAGCAATATATAAACATGCAATTTTCAATAATTATACTTTTTGTCTAGAATAATTGAAATTGTTATTGTTGTTATTATTATGGTTGCATGATTTTGGATGAAGTGTGGTAGCACCAAACTATATAATTTAGTTTTTCAACTCTTTTGGCCTATGAACATTTTGACATAAGCCCAGGATCCTTACAAGGATTCATAGAACCTATGCAATTCCTTCCTGGTACTTACACAATATGCACTGTCATGAAACTGCCGCACCATGCAATATAATAACGTTTTACATGGAAAGTCACGTGGCAGGGCTAGCCCAATAAAACTGGACTGGTGGGATCCTGCCTTGTTGTTGCTAACCTCAGTGCACTAACCCATACCACATTATGTATTTTTGTTGCACTGTTAATGTTTAATTTTAAATATGTGTACACTGTGTTGGCTAGCTGCAGGAAATAAAGCAAAGCAGGGTGGGAGTGAACAGTTACATTGCCCTCTGACCTCACAATAAGTCCTACATGGATCATATAACCTTTAAAGCTCTCTCCCTTGATGAGTTGATTTTGAGTGGTAGTTCGGCATAGTCATCATACTGGCTCTAATTACCATTTAGTGGGTGAGTGCCTAGTTAGTCAAAGGGCTACAAGAAGGCAATAATACTGGCTCCAATTACCATGTATTGAGAGGGTGAGTGCCTAATTAGTCAAATGGCTCCAAGAAAGCAATATGGCATTTGCAATCTCTATAGGACTGGTCGGCTTTTATTCCAAGTGTTGCCCACACCCCACTTATGTTACCCACTCAATTTTGTCCCAAAATATATGAATGTTTTTTTTGTCTCAATTTACTTAGTGTGTTTTCCTGTTTTAGAAAATACACAAGTATGAAAGCTGTTTTTATTTACAGGTAAAGCCCTTATAGCTCTTTTTGGAGAAAATTATTCTATTTATTCTGTTTGCCTGAAAGGTTAGAGTGTTGTTAACCTCCTTTGTTTGCTTGTCCAGCTGATTTTTGGTTCTGTGACAGTACCCATGGCCAAAATTGTCCTCTGACCAATCAATTTGAACATCACATTCAATAGATACCTATTAAGGCAATTTAATTGTGGAATCCTTAGTCACACCAAACAGAGTACGATGGTTTTACAGTACAGATTATAGACCTCAGGGGCTAATTTCATGATAACTTTCTTGAGTAGAAGTGGATCAATTGTTTTGATTTACTTTTATTCGCTTTGGAATGGAAAATGATTTATTCATACGAAAACCTTATTATGCTATGAAGTTTACTTTTTATTCCAGATGATATCCCATCTTTATAGAAATGATTGTTATTTCTGCATGTGATATATAAACAGTCATTCTTTAAAGTTTAAGTTGTAGCACAACATAATTTATGTTACTTTGAATTTTCTGGACAATTAATGACATGCTGTTTTTTTCTCTCTCTTAGGTGCCCTTGAATGGCCATTTTGGACAAAATTAGTGGTGGTGGCTATTGGCTTTACAGGTGGTTTAGTCTTCATGTATGTACAGTGTAAAGTCTATATTCAGTTATGGAGACGCCTAAAAGCTTACAACAGAGTAATCTTTGTTCAAAATTGCCCGCACACTACAAAGAAAATTGAAGAAAAGAGCTATACAAACAACCAAAACACTGATAAGGATGCCACTGTGATTCCAGTATCACAGACATCGACAAACACACAACCATGTTCTGATGGAGGTGTACCTGGAGTTTTATCTGTTTAATAATAACGTTTTACTAAATTTGTAAATTGTAAAAAAATACAGTTATCAGTATCAAAGTTATATGATGGTCATTGGCAATTGGTGCAATAACAGGAAAGAAAAACTACAAGGACAGAACTAATCAAGCTAATAAATATTCAAATTCGGATGTCCACAAATTGGAAACATTTAAATAGTTTTATTTGTGGAGGAAAACTTATTTTTCCAGTTGTTGTATTTGTAACTGTGTTGGTGAGATAACATTTTCTATTGAAAAAAAAACTGTTTTAAATAGCATAAAATGAAATTAAATAAAATTACCAGTAGTAGTCATTATTTGTTTTCTAAAGCAACCATTTACAGCCAAAGATGTGGCAATTATTGTTGTAATCATAACAGTGTGTCTTTGTAGAGTCATTGGGTGACACATTAAACAAAGACTTCACAAATATCCATCAGAAAAGAAAATTGGGGGAAGCTCATGCAACATAGGTATGAAGATATGGTTGCAACTTTAATACACCAATTTAAGGAGGCAAGAGATATTAGGTATAAATATATAGTAGCTTGGAAGCAAATGCTACAGTTTTAATTAATGACTAAAGATGTTTTGCACACAGTATTTTCACAGTTTATTGTATTTTAAATAAAATAAAAAAAGACTACCTAAGCTCTGAATTAATTTGTCTCCTTTCTATTAAATAGTCTCTTAAAGCGCCCAAGTGAAGCAGTTTGTCACAACCCAGGGAAGGGTGATCTGCTTTACCCCAAAAAAATCGTGCCTTTGAGCACAGGGTCATGAGGGGAAAGCTTCTCGTACCTGGCTGTCATTTAAGGATCATCAGCAGGAGCACCAGGAACACAGGATCACTGGGTCAACATAACAGTAATGATCTGCTTGAAAAAGCCAAGGAGACCAATCCTACCCACAGATCCAATTCAGTTCTTCAATCCCCTACTCATAAGATAGCAGCAGAAGTTCAGCATACAAAATGATTATAGCCCAGTAAAAATAATAAAAGCCTTCCCTCTAAATCAAACACACAATGTCTATGTGTCCCGAAAGGGCATAATCTTTATTCCTTGGGTTTTTTATACATTTCTTTCATACAATAAAACAATGGTGCTAACTCTGTACTAATTAGCAAGCTGCTTGGTGAGTGCTGATTTATGGGAAGTATAGGAGCGGGAAGGGATTACAGGGTTTCCGGCAGGGGCAGCAGTGCAAGGATGTCTACTTCACACAGCCAGGTGTCGGCTTATCTCCCCACCAAATGGTAAGACCTTCCATATAGCGTCTGAGCTCACAAGGGGATTGAGGAGATATCTCCATTGGAGAAGTTGGCTGTCTGGGAATCCAGGAAGTGAGTCTGGGAGGGGGGTCGGAGCCAGCCATAGCTAACATAAGAGTGCATGGGGGCCTGGGGCTGATTGACACATTCAAGCACATACAATGTAGTGGTTGAATGCAAGACAATGGATCAGAGGGATATAACTTACAAAGTACTTAACATCTCTTGACCGTTGTCTAGTGAAATAAAGTATTAAAATAGTTTTCTGACAAACTAGCAAACTATGGTTGATGACTAAATTTGGGCTGCAGACAGCCCAATTGAAGTCTAATGGAGCCTATGTATTAAACACACTTCAAAACACATTATATATATATATATATATATATATATATGATGGGGCAATAAAATTGTAAGGAAGGCAATGCTGTTTGGCACAGACATAACATTTTTTGATGGTCTGAGATCCTTTGGCGCTCATTGCGAGCCTCACGCTAAGTGCCTTCGGCTCTCATCACGTGGCTCGCAATGAGCGCTGAGAGGCTTTTTTGTTCCATGCTGACCTGCTTTTTTGCGCATAATGCAAGGCTTTGTGTGCTATGAGCAGCATTGGCGCTCGTTGTGAGGCGCGCAGTGAATGGCTTGTGTGTTGATTGGGATAGTGTTTTTTTTTTGTATATGTTTTTTTGTATGCTAATTAAATAATTAATAAATGAATAAATGAATATACTTTACCTATTTGGAAGTAATATATGCAGGAAGCATTGTGCTGAAGAGCTGACAATCTGTTTTGATATTCCTGCAGCATACAATGTAGGTTTGCACTGTTGT
The DNA here is from genome assembly GCA_027410445.1 of Discoglossus pictus. NCBI lineage: Eukaryota > Metazoa > Chordata > Amphibia > Anura > Alytidae > Discoglossus > Discoglossus pictus. The sequence goes on from CM050163.1 coordinate 119,231,939, forward strand.
GGAGCTGAGGTGTAAGTGTCAGCAAGGTGTGCAGTGTAAATAGGCTGCGTGCGCAAGGGGAAGCCATTAGTGTAGATGTGTACTTCCGCATTGTGTAAGTTAGTGTTGTAAAATGGCGGCGAATGTGTATGTGCTACGCGGGTGTGGATGATTTAGTGTCCTTGTGAAAAGTGTGTCTTGTACCTCATATGGCTTTTTGGAAAAGCTGTATGTGCTTGGTGGTGTTTGGCGGCTTTAGGGTCCTGTAGCCTCGTTTTCATTTTTTTCCGGCAGCCATTTTTTCTCTCGCTTAGGGGATTTTCGTATATCTAAACTCGGTAATTTGGAGTTAAATTGAGGTGTAACTTCACTTTCAGAGGTCCTCGGTGCCCCCCCCCCCCCCCCCCCCCCCCCGCTGTGGGTAAGCTTCTATGTCTTCTTTGTGTGTATAATGTTTTCAGGTGTGCGCGGTTCGGCTGTTAAGATCGCTTTGTTTTTTTTCTAAGTCCCGCGGCTCGTATTTTTTTTAGGCTAAGTCCGTAAATTTTGCGTTCTAAGTCCCGTGGTTCGTATTGTTTTGTGTAAGTCCGTATTCAGTGATTTTGTGTTAGATCTATTTTGTTAAAGTGCCGCTTGTGTGGGTGTCTGTATTCGCCATAGAACCTCCACCTCCGCAAATAGAGCCTCCACTGTAGAGCCTCCACCTCCGCAAATGCGGACCAAACAGCATGACCAAAGCGTGATGACGATTCGTAGTTTGACAACTATTGTATGTAATATATATATATATATATATATAATAAAAATCACAGAAGGTAAAAATGGGAACTGGGTTCTAGTGGACTAACCACTTAGGGTAAAATCCTTTATGGGGTTCTGGAGACAAGGAGGGCCACATTGGATCAGATTTATGACAATTCCAATTTTGAAAGACTTAATCCAGTGGAATCAGAACCAGTGATTTTAGTTTTTTAGGACAGCCTAGAGGATTGTTAGAACAGCCAGGGAAAACAAATAGTCTGTGGCTGAGGAAAAGACCACTTATCTCCACATACACCCTGGCCCCATAAAGCAAGTTGTGACATACAGTAGATGAAATTATTTTCTCTTCTGGAATTTTCAATGTACACAAGTTACAGAAGCATTACATTACATTTCTCAAACCCTTGAATATCATACACAATGTGTGAAGATCACTTGGGACTGTCTGTTCTCTGTCCAGGAAACTCTCTAATTGCATAGCCATTTGTCTAATCACTGTTACACGTGTTCCCAGTAGTGACATCTTGTGGCCATGGCAGGGTTCTGATTTTCCTTTGTGGGGATTGCAAATTGGTTCCCTCCACTGGGAAGTACCTTCCCTAGATCCACCCTGGGGAGGACAAGCCAAGCCCCCATACCCATCCACCCCCGATTGTCTAATCACTGTTACACGTGTTCCCAGTAGTGACATCTTGTGGCCATGGCAGGGTTCTGATTTTCCTTTGTGGGGATTGCAAATTGGTTCCCTCCACTGGGAAGTACCTTCCCTAGATCCACCCTGGGGAGGACAAGCCAAGCCCCCATACCCATCCACCCCCGATTGTCTCTAATCACCCAAGTCTACCCATACCCACCAGCTGCTGTTCTTTTACTGGATGATCCTGATCGGGGTGGGGTTTTTGAATAGGTCCTCCCAAACACATGGAAAATGTGATATAGAGATTGCTGTAAGAAATAAAGGGTTGTTGTGACTTGGAATGCATAGGGAATGGTGCGTTTCATTTAACGGGAAGGCTTTTATTATTTTCCTATACTAAAGCACATGTACATATTCCTGATCCATTAGCTGGATACCGAGGAGCCCATTCCTATAAATTTTATTTATTACCAAACTAGGCAGTAGACACTGTCTGGTCGTGGCATAAACAAAATACTCATCTGCAAAGGGAGACTATATTAACTGATCACACTGATCTCAGCTTTTGTGTAAATTAAATATAAATATACACAAATAAATTACAGACCCATAGGTTTTGGGGGAGGTGGGTGGCTTCTGAATTAGTTTCCCTTATAGGTTCCATAGAAAGGCTTTTGTAGACTGAAAGAGGAACTCTAAAAACATGTGAATGAGCTTGAATATGGGTGGACTGATATTTATTAACTCCTTGATTCCCGAGAGTGATATAACACGGAAATGAAATGAGACTGTTGTGCAATTAATTCTAATGTTTTTCATCATCATTTCTGCATATTTTAAAGTGCAGTATTGATTTTTTATGTGCCTTTACAGTGCTACGATCAGTTGTTTAAACCCCTTGTGAGTCCTATCTGGTACTCGTAGGATTTTCTTCTATATTTGCCATTTACGGGTGTGAAAACATTTGCGGGCTTGAGGAATTGTAGCAATTGAATAGTGATTTGCGATTGTAACATTTACGTGCTTGAAAGATTAAAGGCTTAAATGAGTTGGAGTTCCGATTTTGACAACCGCAGGGATTTTCAGCCTGTAACCCACAAATCGTTTGTCGGCAGCTAAAAGATGCCAATTGATAGCAAATTTGTTTACGGGCTCCAGTAACCAATTATTGCTCAATTGTATAGGGGCCTTGGTAACTTGGAGCATGCTCTGCAGAATACGGGGCTATAGCTACAATCTATCTATCTATCTACAATACTGTATCTATCTCTCTATCTATATCATAATTAGGTACACAAACACTATGACAAGTCTATTATATTAATTATGAAACAATGAGAAAGCAGAGATAAGATATGACAAGATAGAAGCTAGAAGTGACATAAAAGGTGCAACAAGAGGAAGAGGGGGTTATCAGGAGATTATTATTTCCTTCTCATCAGAGGCATATCAATATAGGACATTTACACTCAACTCATAATCCCTGCAAATTGCACAAAAACCTTTGCCAATAGTAAAAGATTTTGGAAAAGATTATTTTTTATACAAGCATTGTTTTGTTGGTTTAGTGGAAAGTCCACTCTGTATTACACAGATAGGAAGCTGCCAGTAATTAAAATCATAAGACACAAAACATGCATGTGACAAACATAAAAACAGGAGCCGACCACATCCGAGATTTCTGTTGCATGAGAAATACAGACCAATTGGCAAATGGTGTCTTATCTGCTTTCATGTTTTTGCACTCCTATTTGCAGATCAAAAACAGACATAGTATAAAGAAGTAGGTCTTCTACTGATCACTGAAGAACTCCATTAATCACTTACGTGCATATCAAGCATGCACATTTTATAATAATTGTGTCCTCCATCCTTCAACAAGGCCTCAGTGTAACTAACACCAATTAAACTTAAGTAAAGTAAAAAAATACCTGTTAAATGTAACTTTTCATATAAGGAGCATCATGCTTTTCTTGTTAAAGTACTTGTCAAATGACTGCCTAGAGATTGTTCCCTGATAAATAACCCATGGTTGACTCAGTTTTACATTTTACCTGGTAAATTATAAAGGGTCTCTTTATAATTGTATTTATGCAGAGATCAATATATACAGCCTTATTAAATTGTGATTTGGCCCATTGAATAGGGCTCTATATCAGCACAGAGCATATTCTTTTACAGAAGTTTTTAGTTAGTGAAGACCTTGCTTTTGGATAGTTCAGTAACTAAAAACTTCTGTAAAAAAATATGCTCTGTGCTTATATAGAGCCATATTCAATTGGTCGAATCACAATTTAATAAGGCTGATAATCTGCTCAGTATTGCTATGGGTACTTTTAAATATGAAACAAAGGTTAAACAGCACCCTTACTTTTTGAAGGTTAACATAAATCTTAAATAGCTTAATTAGAATAAGGTCTGGATGTCCTCTGAATCCTTGGATAAGTTATATCCAAAGTAACAGCCTTATTAAATTGCGATTTGGCCAATTAAATAGGGCTCTATATACTGTAAGCACATAGCATATTTTTTTACAGAAGTTTTTAGTTAGTGAACTTCTATCCAAAAGCAAGGTCTTCATTAACTAAAAACTTCTGTGGAAAAAAAAAGCTCTGTGCTTATATAGAGCCCTATTCAATTGGCGGAATTGCAATTTAATAAGGTTGTATGCACTTAATTTACAAAAAAAATATGAATTAGCTTTTGGATTATGCCTTGATTTAACCAAGTATTATGTATGAGAAGTTCCATATATCTGATATTACAGGAGTTTCAGCTTGCCTGCTTAAACTGGGTTGATTACAATATGCTTTTAGGTCAGTCTAGCTATGACAGCCATTATAAGGCTACTGTTTCATACATGAATAATATTGTAGGCATTATTGCTTTATAATACAAATGCAATTTTATACATCTCAAGTGTTATATGTTGCACTATTAGAGAGTATTATCATAAAATGGTACCTAATGTCAGTTTGATTTACATAGCTTTTGTGAGGTCTGCATACAATAATGGATCTATATTTAGGGAATACATGTAATTCCAAGAAACCCTTTGCATATCTCAGTAATTGACTAGACTGAATTGATATTATATGAGATACAGATATCTTTTACTATATAAAGGCCTTTCGGGGAAGTCTGTTCATTCTATTTAGCCGATTATCAACTGACTAGAAATTGGTCATCTATTTATTATTAGTATCCAGTATATACTGACAAATAAATATATACAAAAATACTTTATGCCATACAATGATGACAAAACCTAAGTCAACAAATTGTGAAAATATTGGTTTTATCAGTGGAAACATTTATGTTTATCAAAATTATTCTTAAGTTTCTTTTAATTTTATTCAGTTATACTAAATTCAACATAAATTTACTCTCAGAAAATTCATTTTTAAAAGACCCCTGCACCATGAAAAACATATTTGTTTGAAAACTACAAATTACAAATGACAAAATTTGATACAGTTTTTAATTGGAAAAAATAGATTGTGATAATTTTAGGGAATCCCTGATACATAGTGTAAGATAATTTACATTGCTGGAGAGATATAATTGCAAGTCTGCTTCTGGGCTAGTAAAGGGGAAGAAGTGTGGTAACAATTTCAGTCCTATCCAATTATCTAAATAAAGGCTCTCTATTCCTCACCCTCGCTCCACAAAAGATACACCCTCATGATTCGGCTCATAAACAGAGTCCAAAACAAGAGTGTATGTCCACAGCTTACACAGCTGTTAATATTGTTAGTTTGATACATACTTCACAAAAATGGTGTATTTTTCCTTGAATCATTGGAGTCATTTTAAATAACATCAAATTCTTATACTTCATGCTTTTTTTTGGAAACTTTGCTCTTTCTCTACTATAATACTATAGGTAAAACTCTCAAAGATAGTACTTTATTTTAATAATGTATAACATACTTGACTTTGACTTGACTGTTTGTAAAATGAGCTTTCTGATATGGCTGTGGGCAACTTAACCTTTAAAAGGTTGATTTATGCCAACTGAAATGCAAAGAAATTTTAAATTCACTGTCATTTGAAAATCCATTACAAGCTGAAAACACTTTTGACTGTACTGGAATAAGAACCAGTGGCTGATATGAATTTAAAATCAAAGCAATTGAGGCGCTATTGGTCCTCTAAATATGAGACCAACAAAGTCATAAGAGATAAAAATAAAATATATTGTTATTATAGAAAACCCTGATCAAGGACTTATGCAGCAGCTACTGATCACATATATACAGTGGATATAAAAAGTGTACACACCCCTGTTAAAATGTCAGGTTTCTGTGCTGTAAAAAAATTAGACAAAGATAAATCATTTCAGAAATGTATCCACCTTTAATGTGACCTATAAACTGTACAACTCAATTGAAAAACAACCTGAAATCTTTTAGGTGGAGGGAAGAAAAAATATAAAATTAAAATAATATGGCTGCATAAGTATGCACACCCTTAAACTAATACTTTGTTGAAGCACCTTTTGATTTTATTACAGCACTCAGTCTTTTTGGGTATGAGTCTATCAGCATGGCACATTTTGACTTGGCAAGATTTGCCCACTCTTCTTTGCAAAAACACTCCAAATCTATCAGATTGAGAGGGCATCTCCTGTGCACAGCCCTCTTCAGATCACCCCACAGATTTTCAACCGGATTCAGGTCTGGGCTCTGGCTGGGCCATTCCAAAACTTTAATCTTCTTCTGGTAAAGCCATTCCTTTGTTGATTTGGATGTATGCTTTGGGTCGTTGTCATGCTGAAAGATGAAGTTCCTCTTCATGTTCAGCTTTCTAGCAGAAGCCTGAAGGTTTTGTGCCAATATTGACTGGTATTTGGAACTGTTCATAATTCCCTCTATCTTAACTAAGGCCGCAGGTCCAGCTGAAGAAAAACAGCCCCAAAGCATGATGCTGCCACTACCATGCTTCACTGTGGGTATGGTGTTCTTTTGGTGATGTGCAGTGTTGTTTTTGTGCCAAACATATCTTTTGGAATTATGGCCACAAAGTTTAACCTAGGTTTCATCAGATCATAACACCTTTTCCCACATGCATTTGGGAGACTTCAGATGTGTTTTTGAAAAATGTAGCCTGGCTTGTATGCTTTTCTTCGTAAGAAAAGGCTTTCATCTTGCCACTCTACCCCATAGCCCAGACATATGAAGAATACGGGAGATTGTTGTCACATGTACCATACAGCCAGTACTTGCCAGATATTCCTGCAGCTCCTTTAATGTTGCTGTAGCCCTCTTGGTAGCCTCCCAGACCAGTTTTCTTCTCGTCTTTTCATCAATTTTGGAGGGAGCTCCAGTTCTTGGTAATGTCACTGTTGTGCCATATTTTCTCCACTTGATGATGACTTGATGAGTCTTCACTGTGTTCCATGGTAAATCTAATGCCTTGAAAATTATTTTGTACTCTTCTCCTGACTGATACCTTTTAACAATGAGATCCCTCTGATGCTTTGGAAGCTCTCTGTGGAGCATGGCTTTTGCTGTGGGATGCGACTAAGAACATTTCAGGAAAGACCAACTAGAGCAGCTGAACTTTATTTGAGGTTAATCAGAAGCACTTTAAATGATGGCAGGTGTATACTGACTCCTATTTAACATGATTTGGAATGTGATTGCTTAATTCTGAACACAGGTGGAAAAAGTTCTGAAATGATTTATCTTTGTCTCATTTTTTTACAGCACAGAAACCTGACATTTTAACAGGGCTGTGTAGACTTTTTATATCCACTGTAGTTGTCAGCAGTGTGGCTTGCGCTGGTGATGAGCGCCGTAGGCGATTATCCCTACAGCCCCCTACGACTTTCGGCCCGCAAATGCGGACCCTCGCAAAGCATGGAGGCTCTACGGAGACTCACAACTGCTTACAAAATGCAAAAACGAACTACGGACTTCCATAAAAAAAATACGAGTCGCGGGACTTAGGAAAAAAAAAATGTGTCCTTACAACAACAAAAAAAAGCTGTAAATATATTACGGACTCGCAAAAATACAGACTTTACGGACTAACCACACACACAAAAAAATACTCAAAACACCAAAAAAAGAGCAAAAAAAAAATTTGACAAACATTGCCCAAAGCAAGAGGGGACACCCAGGAGAAAACATTAGAATTACATCCCATTTACACACTTTACAGACTAGAAAAATCACGACTCAAGAGAAAAAATGGGCAACGAAAAAAAACGAAAACGAGGCTAAGGACGGAAGATTACTACACTTACTCGCAAAACGGAACGAACACTGAAGAACACTTCATGCGGCACATAACACTCACTATGCGGCACGTACCACAGTGAAATTCACCACCATTTCACATGAAACACATAACTATTAGCCGCAAAATGCCGGCTGGAACACAAATTGAAGGCTGGAACGCAAATAGCGCATGCGTAAAGTTTACAATACTCATTAATACAATGTTCTACTGTTCCTACATTCAAATGTTACTACTTTTACAAAAAAAAGGTTAACAGTTCGTCACTAAAAAGTTGCATGTTAAAAAAATAAACATGTTTCATATAATATATATTGTACTTCTTTAGAGATACGAAAAAGGTTGCAAGTGTCAAATACGCATATTACCGACAAAACAGAATTACAAACATACACTTTTATTTGTCGTCATTTTTTGACGGGCAAGTCGCTAGTGTTAAAAATTAATCAGTGTGAATTCTTACAATCAAGAAGAAAAACTATAACAGCTACTGGATTCAATGTTGCACTCATATTGATAAGTTCAAGATATTTAATTTATTTATTTGACTGTAGTTTGTCTTGCACAAGAAAATAAATGAAAGCTACATCTCTACTGTGACATATATCATACTAAAATATCGAAGTATTGCCCTTACCTTTCTAATCCGAGTTATAATGTATAACAAACATACACATAAGTTATTGCTTTAAGTTACAATAAGTTATGTAAATGTTTGTTATATGCCAAAAGCATGAAATCAAATAATTAGAGAACAAATAAAATGTAATATTAATACAAATCTAATTACAGGAACTTGCATCAACTATTCTTATTATTTATTTATTTTACTTTATTATACCCGAGTCAGACGAGTTGATCTATAGCTCTTTGAATATGCCATATAAAGATCAGAAGAAATTAATCCTTGGAGACTGCAGTATGTAATTTCCTTACCAAAGGTCATACACACCTGAGCAATCAGGTGTCATCCCTGAACAGATCATGTAATGGAAATAACCAAAGGAGAAACATTTAACACTGCATTGAGATTTTTACAATATAGAAATGGCACACAGTCTTGTCAGCTCTATCTTAAAGTGATACTTTAGCTCCCAAAAGCACATGTAATTGCATTTAAGAGGGCTCATATAGTATATCATTAAGATAAAAAGGTTAACATTTTAACAGCAAAATTCACCTTACCCATAGATTCAAGATAACTCAATGTCATTTTTTTCACTTTGCACATAATACCAAGTTTAAACTAATGTAGCAGAGGCTTAAAAGCTGTGTATTATAAAAAATTGAGGACATTTGAAAATACTCAAGTGGTGGGCATAGGAAGGCTAAATTGTTGTTGAGTAAATGTTAAAGGGGACCTATTATGATTTAAGTTTTGTATATCAGAGGATAAAACAGCAAATAAAGATGTGTACATTATAATTGTGATATTTAAATTTGATTTACTAACTTTAGCATAAATATAATCTTTTGGGCACCATGGATAATATTTATCTCAGGTAAAACAGCTAAAATCAAATAGTAAATATGTAAAATTATTTTAATTTTAAGCTATTTTCATAATGTTATAGTTATTCAAATGTCTGCAGTCATAGCTTTCATAGCACTCAACTTGTTAATATAACCCTAAGCAGTAGGCTGAAGCACAGCAAGAATCATGGAGCTTATGGGCACATTCTTCTAGGGCTTGGCATGTGCCAGGCAATACTACATAGTCCTTGTTACTAATGCTCTAATCCCAGCAGACTTCATTGACCCCAGGTTGCTTGAAATGCTCTTCTAACTGATGGCATGGTTTATCTCTTTTCAATATTGATGACTGGCACATTAACCTTATGTGTTGAGTCTCAACATGTTGCTACTTCCTCAGATAAGGCTAATAGGTGCTTTACTCATCTTAAAAAAGGCACCATCTTTTCTGGATCCATTCCCGTTTAATTAGAGTTTTCACTGAAAGGTCTGTGGGAAGAAATTAAGTTGCTTATGACCCAAGAAGGCTTTATCTTGGTCTGATATTTGAAGTTTCAGTTCTTTAAAATGAATCCTGAATTTAGATAGCTAGATTGTCTTCCAAAAATAGTTTTTATTTTCCTTTTGTCTATTTTTTGCCTCCACCTTCTGGATCACGACCTTGTCATTAGGATGGGGCTTGTGTCCTTCAATGAATCTGTGAGATATGCAAGGTCACCAAAAGATGGTCAGAGAGGTTATACAAAAAAACAGTCCACTGAAGATGAAGCTAGCAAACCATCCAATATCTTTGCCAAGAAAACCTTATGGATAAGCACAACCTCAGGTCAGAAGGCGCTTACCATATTACTGGGGAAGAGCAGAGGTGAGTGCTAGTAACACCAGATCTAATTAAGTGTTTGGGGCAAAGTTGAGAGGTTTGCTGCTGATTGTAGCTTAGATCACAAGCTTCATATTGCAAAATTTAAATTAAGGAAAAGAGGGAAAGTCATCTGACCAATATATATCGGTGAATATGCAGTGGAGATAAAGAATAGATTAACAGACTAGACATGGTAGGTAAAATGTCTGAAGAAATGTGTGACATTGTCCAGAAAACACCAACAAAGAATATCATCAATAGAAAACTCAGAAGGCAATCTGATTGTCTTATGAGGCTTTGAAAGTAAGAAAGCCTCATCAAACAACCATTTAACAGATGCAGATAAAACTAAAGAAAAAGTGGCAGTAATGCAACGAAGATTTATACAGGAAGGATATTAACTGCACTGATAACCTCAATAGTCCAATGAGCTGGAGCCAGATACCTTGTTGGAGAAAACTGCTTAGAGTAACTTTGATGCAAGAAGATCCAATCAATCAATACTGAATAAAATCAATCCAAATTGTTCACTAGAAGGTTTGAGCAGCAAATATGTCGGCCATATCAGGAGAAGACAGAGAATATAATGCTGGGACATATTGAAAACACAAGAATAAGGGAAATGACAGAGGCAGAGATCGATAGATGAGGTCATTGAAGCAATAGCTTGGGGGAACTTAGTGGGGCAGGTTCAGACAGATGTGCCTGGCAGGTACAGCCCATAGGTCCAGGGAGAATCAGACACAATTGAGTGATTGAATCCCAGCTGCTTAGGATAAAACAAGTGAAAAGTGTCCTGTAGTGCAGGCTGAAAACATTCCAGGAAGAACTTGATTTCAGGAACAGCCAATGGGTTACAGAGGGTGATCCATGCCAGTCTGGAGTGAGAAGCCTGAGAATTCGGCACTTGCGATGGTGCTGATACAATCAGTGACGTATTGAAAGCATGTCACTGGCACTAACATGATATATATATCCAACTGGCAATGTTTGCCACTTAGTGAACATCTTGTAGACTAAAGTTTCAGGTCTGGAGGCTGGTGTTTTAGCTTTAGAAACTGCATTGTAGCAAGTGTATCCATTAAAAGAAAGTATTTGTGGAGAGCAGACATTCTAATCCACTAATAAATGAAAAACTGGCAAAACTGTATAAAGAGCCCATCGTCTAGCTATTGTCCTATCTCTCTACATCCCCTGGCTTCAAAACTGCTTGAACAACTCATTTACAATCACCTTATCCAATTTATTTCTTCCAACTCCCTCCTAGATCTGATCCATCTGGTTTGCTAACCCAACACAACACAGACAGCTCTCACAAAAATCACTAATGACTTGCCAAAGGGTAATTTATTTATTCTAATTCTCCTGTATCTGCCTTCTACACAATTAACCACTTTCTTCTTATCCATATTCTCCGCTCCCTTAGCATCTGTGACACTGCTCTCTCATGGTTCACATCATACCTAAAAGATCTAGGATTTATTGTCACCGTCTTTGACGCCTCTTCTTTGGTCCGTGGAAAACCTTCAGACCACCTCCATGCAAGGGGGCAGACAATTGAAGGAATAACTAGTATAAATGCTCTTATAAAACAGTTAAACATACATCAGTTAAAAAATCTAAAAGATTTTTTCACTTTATTTTTTGTGTTTGATTATGCAGAGCAGGACTGAGGATTTCATGTCCCTTTAATTGCTGAAGTGTCTGTTTCTATACAGAAAACTTCAATCTGTTCTTTCTTGTCTTTTCTGGTGCCTCCTGATTTTAACCTGAGGGCAGCTTTTATTTACTTTAGAATGGAAAGGGATGGAATTTAACACAATCTTTTTCCATTGCATTTTTTTACAAGCAGGTAGCATGCATCAATAAATGCAAGCTCTGTGCTGCAAAAATGTAAAAGCCCATCTCACACATGGAATCTTCACCAAATAGAATGGATGCCTCCCAGGTCCAGTAGAAGGAAAATATGTTTTTCCTAATTAAAAACTATTTTTTTTACTGCCTAACTATGCTCTTATTCACAAATATTTCAAACATATATTTCTTTCATGATACAGTAGTCATTTAACTCCAATCTGTTCATACACTGTCTAGTCACATTATTATGACTACCAGCTAATACCCTGAATAATCACTGTGTGCAGCATGGACAGCAGCTAGATGTCATGGTAGTAAGTCAATAAGATGTGGTAGGAGGGTATCTGGAGTCATGCAGACTGGAGCATCCGTATGGCGATCAAGGTGGTTCCACAGCTGCTCAATGAGATTCAAGTCAGGAGAATTTGGAGGCCACGGAAATACTTGGAAGTCTTTGTCGTACTCCTCCAACCACTCCCAGACAATTCTGGCCATATGACATGTTGCATTGTCCTGATGGAAGATCCCATCCACTCCAGGAAAGACAGTCAACATACTTGATCTGCAAGGATGGATGGATAACCCAATAAGTTGAGAGTGCCTTCCAGAGGTATGAGTGGAGCCAGACAATGTCAAGAAAACATTCCCAAGACCATAACAGTGCGGTCACCAGAGTATGTTCTTCCAAAAATGGTTGCAGTTCATAATAATGTGACTTTACCCTGTATCTGGGGCTAATAGAGAGGACTGCATATAACTATTGTTTATTTAAGGAAATATCAGCTTTTTTTGGGGGGGGGGTGTATATTTTATGTAATATCTAATAAAACATTTTGATGAATAATATAAGTTTAGTTTTAACATTTGAGCAGTGTATTAATTGACCTTGTGAAAAACACATATTTGACACCTAGTCAGGTTTCAACTCATGTCATTTATTCCAATTTTATCATTGAAATTTCAACTTGGCAAATGACTCAGAAAATAATTTATACAATGCAGATGATTAATTCAACAACATGTCTTGAATTAATAAGACATAATGTATAAGTAAAACAATTAAATAAAATATATTAACACTGAACTAATAAAAAGCCAATGAGATTTATTAATTCCTAGAACTAACATTTTCTTTTAATATCTACACAAATTGTAGCAAACTTCACAACCACTCATAGCTTGCCAATATGATATCTCCTTATCTTTGAGGCCAGAACGGTGTATTTTACCACTTTTAAATTACACTTCTCCAAGTAAAGTATAAAAAACTTGTCACACAACTGCAAACATTAACTACAAAAAACCTTGTTTGAGTTTTAATTAAAATATTGACCCCTGACGTCTAGTTGCCTTTTCTGTGGTCCTCATCAACTCTGTTTATTGCTCTTGTTAAATGATGTAATGGAACAGTAAAGGAAATTTAGAGAACACACATTAATGTATATGTGTACAATTTAAGCCGTATAATTGATTAATTTTTCATCACAATACATGCAAGTGCAATTACTGCCCATAGCACCACCTGCCAGTCCTCTACTAATTATAGTAACAGGCAGATTAATCTGACTTTCTACTTCCTATTCTTGTACGCTTTCAATGTTCCATTTATTGAAAAAGACATGCCAGATAATTTTTGAGTAATTGCACTTTTAAATCATTGTGTGATTATTAAAAAAAGGAAGGGAGTTTGAAAAGCTACTGATAATAGGCGTGCTATATTGAAAGAGTCAACTAACACACCATATTGTCACAAAAGAAATAACTATTTGCTTTTGATCTAGTATACATTCAACTAAATACAGTAATATGCTAGGTGACTTAACAGTGTAAAATAGTTATCATAAATCCAATTCAATATTCTACAGTATAAGGCCTTCATTCAATTGATATTAATGTAGGCTGTAAAATAATTTGCTATTCAATTTTCGTCTTTTAGCTACCACAAACTATTTGCGGGTTACAGGCTAAAAATCCCTGAGGTTGTCAAAATCGTAAGTCCAACCCATCTAAACCTTTGATGTCTCAAGCCCGCAAATGTTTTCACGCCTGTAAATGGCAAATGTAGAAGAAAATCCTACAAGTACCAGATAGGACTCGCAAGGGGGTTAAATACCTGTTCATTCCACTGTAAATGCAAATAAAAAAACAATACTGCAGTTTAAAAGAAAGAGAAAGTTATCAAAGACATTAGAATTAATTGCACTGCAGTGTCAAGCTCGCAAATCTGCAATCAAAAATTACATTTACATGTTATTTCAGTGTTATATCAATACATGTCAGGTCACCCACATGGACTAGAACAGTATCGTCATTCATTTTTATTATTTTATACATTGCCAGATTGCGAGTCCAATTGCATATCAAACTTCTAAATGCTAATTGATTGATGTTTAACCTCCATGTTTTACTGACGTCATGATGACGGTCTCATTTACTATTGGCTTTTTCTAAATCGGTAGTTACAGCCTTGATTAATTGATCATGATCATGCTCTGAAATGCTACTTACGGGTGCATGGTTATGGTTGAGGCTTTCGGGCAGGTAGCTGCGGGCTTGATCAATTGAATCGCTCTATAACTGTTGCAAATGTCAAGCCCGTAGATTTACGGACGGTATAGAGCTAACTGCGGACTGCAATTGAATAGAGGCCTAAGAGTCATAAATATACAGTTTTATTATGTAGAAGTCTGCAAAGAGGGACACATAGGGGTCTATTTCTTATTCAAGGTATAGCAATACAAAGAATACAGCAGAGACAAGCCATGGTCGCTAAATGGGTCTGAATCTTCCCTACAGAGCTCAGCTGCATTATTCATTTTAGCATATCCCAATTTTATCTTTCAAATGCTTAAATAAAGTATCAATTACATTTTATTATTTTCCTAAATGCCCTTCAGTAAGTATTTATTTCTGTACCTTATGAATCACCTTTGTAATATTACTTGTATGTGCGTATGCATAAAATGTATGGGTGCCGGACTTTGATTTCATTTTCAGAAAAAACATTTTTTAAGTTTTGGAAAAAAAAATTTGATATCCTCTGCTCTATAGCAACACTGCCTGATGACATTGTAAGAAAATGAATAAAACATAACTTTTATCTAAATCAAATGTGTTTCTGTGTTTTAAACACGGAAATAATTTGAAATAAATGGAATTTGTAATTTGTATAAAGTTATGCCAAGTAACTACCCCTGATAAATATATTCAGACACAACAGATGAAAATCTATATGTCAGGTTTTAAAGAATTTCCTATCTGTCTTAAAACCTTTATTTTAATGTATATGCCTGGGTATTTTAGTATAAACGTACAGGATGTATACTGTGCATGAGAAAAGAAGCTAGATGTAGTATATAATACTGATTAACAGACCAATGAAAAATAGTTAGTTCATAGGTAATAAAGCTTTTGAAATCACACTGGTTACTTCTTTTGTTGTCTTGAAGAAGAAACAGTTGTGGTTTTGCAACTACAAATATTTAATAATTATTTTCAGTTAGTGCCCTAAAAGATACTCCCTCTACAACCAACATCATGGTTGCTCCCAGGGGGGTACATAGGATATATTGGTCTTGGACTGGTAAGGAGAGAGGACCTACATTCAAGGTTCCCAGCTTCTTCTTCAATTCTTGTTAACTAGAATGTCACACTGTAATGCCGGGGCTCAACACCACAATACAGATATAATACTGCCATTCCTCTTATCTCTGACCTTGTGCATATACTCACAAACTTGACTGACCAAATACTTTATTTGTGATTCCTGTCTTCTCTCCACATGGATTTATTATTAGTTTGAATCCCTGCTCTGTATTTTCCAAAGCTCATATTAAACCTTAATCCATATTGCTTATGATCGGATAAAGCGAGGCTCAACTCTCAAAAGCTAGTCACTCTAATTAAAAAGGTATCACTATATACTACAGTACTCTGATTAATCATATAGATTACTGGACATTCAAGTCTCCCCCACTCTTCACTGAATATACCTACATAAAAGGCAACTATAAAGGGTTAATTGTTAAAGCTGAAAAAACACAACAGTGTCAATTATTACTGTTAGGAGAAAGCAGAACAAATATTTCGGATTTTTGTAGAATGTGTAAAGACAAAACACACAGAGCATTGCATGTTAGTTAGTGTGTGTTTATCACTTTCTTGTGAAAGAAGATTTGCAATGTAACAGCAATCCAATTCCTCCTCACCTACCCTCAACTTACCCTAAACTGTACAACCTCTTTGCTACCCCCTTTCTCTTTAACCTCCCCTTCTACTGCACTTTACATCCTTATGTACTCATCATTCATCACCAGCTCCTCAATCATATCTGCCTTGGTCATACCAGCAATCCGGTTAAAGTCCCTGGTCCTGAAGACCTCCTTTAGCTCGGCAACTGTCATGTGTAGGTTGCCATCCTGCTGTATTCCACAGAGGTCCCACGACTGCCAGCCAATTATCACGATCTGCTACTTCAATAAGACTTGGTAAGAACCTAGTTTAAACCTATCCAGCAGAATAGTGGGGTCCTTGTACACCTCTGATAGCAGAAGATGGACCATACACAGGAACCATGCCCAGGAACTTGCTTCAGCAGACCAGAATATCAGGAACACCATATAATCCCTTAGAATAAGGATTAATGCACAGAATGACACTTACACCGTGTCTATGTAAATTCCAACACAACTGACATACCATTATTAATTGGCACATTTTATATAATATTCTGGCACACAGGCTGGCCAATCAGTAAGCCTCTTGCTTACTAGGAAAACCCTGTACCTCTGATGAGATCAGATTTCATCCTGTTGATTGTATTACCTCTCACCATTTGCTGTAAACACTCAGACTTTTAATCTGCTCAAGACCCCCTGTGTTTGTTTATTTAGGTGGGGCTGAGTGCATCACAAGATAACAATACTATAACATAATAGGCCTTAATCTTATTTAGGTGGGGGCAGATGCAACAGCCTGCAGAATAGCTAATATGTTTTTTTTATAACAATTTGTATACCATGAAACATAATACATATGTTCTGCAGAGCATAAACCAAGATACATATAGTATAACAGTGTAATCATATTTTAAACATAAGCACTAAGAAATACATAACCATAATAGTAAAAACAGGGTAACTCTGGTCAGTCAGGCCCAGGCCATAGTGTAAAACAGTCCAGTCAGGCCCTGGGCAAGACAGTAGCCTAAAATCCTACGGGTACCAGAGAGGACGTCCCCTCTGCTCCTAACCCTCCCTCCTAAAGTAACCACCCTATGCTGTGGGGTCCCCATCGGGACCCCGACAGGGTCCTCACATTAACCCCATGATGCAGGGGTTCCCATTGGTACCCCCGCAGGGACCCTGCATTAACCCCTTGCTGCAGGGGTCCCAATCAATACCCACAGTATTTAAGAATTCAAATCCCCTGTCGCTGGTCCTTAAGGAGCCCACGGCACACAAATAGTTAACCCTGACTCCTGAGGTACTGTAAGTACCTCTGCAGCACCTAACATTAACCCCCCTATGCTGCAGGGTACCCACAGGGTCCCTACATTAACCCTTGCTGCGGGGTTCCTGATCAGAATTTAAAATTCAAATGACCTACCTAAAGGCCCTTAAAGGTCTTATGCTACAATTTAAATTAACCCATGCCTAAAATTAACCTAACCCCTAATAAACCCCCAACACCCTATTAAACTCCCCAATGCCCCACTAAGTACATAAAATAGACCCCATATAGACCCTTATGGGACTGATGTGATTAATTTTAGGCAGGGGTTATTTTCAATTGTAGCGTGGGTCCTTTAAGGACCCACAAGGTGGGTAGTTTGAATTGTAAATGCTGCAGGGGTCCTGATTGGGACCCCTGCAGCAATGGGTTCATGTGCGCACCCTGCGGGGTCATTGCTTAATTGATCATGTTCCGACCCGAACTGCTACACACCAGTGCATGGTTTATGGTTTTAACTTTGGGACAGTAACTTGGGCTCCTGCTCAATTGAATAGCATTGCAATTGGAGACGAACGGGAGCCTGCAACTCACTCGCAAACAGAGCCACATGAGCCCTTAATTAACCCTGTCACTCATGGGTGTCAATACAGATATTAAGTACAAACACTACACTACACAATCACTGCCCCATAAACCCAAAATCTAAACTAACCCCCCTCTACCCTAACACTACCTACCTAACCCCCTATTAAACCACCCCACTAATTACACAAAATAAAAAAAAAGTTAAGGTACAAAAAATAAAAAACCTATGTTACCAAAAATAAAAAAATCTATGTTACCAAAAATAAAAAAAACTAAGGTACAAAAAGTTAAAAAAGTACATTACAAACCCCTCTCACTACAAAAAATGTAAAATAATTACAAACCTACAAAGAAAAGGCATACAGAAATATGCATAACATTACAGTAATACATATATTATAAATATATCCCTAACTACAATACATTCCCCCAATCTATATGTAACCCTGTATCTAGACATAACCCCCTATATAGGGTGAAAAGGTGAGTTCAATACTGTATTCATAAAGTTTATTTATTATATGTAATGTTTAATTCTGTACTAATTTGATGTTTCTTTTTTTCCTAGGGGGTGTGATCTGAAGGGACATCTGCAATGGTAAGTGGTTTTATTTATTCTATTTTAGCTTAGATTTAGGGGGTATTGGATAGATAGGGGGTAATGTCTAGATAGGGGCTTATGTCTAGATAGGGGGTAATACATAGATAGGGGGTAATGCATAGATAGGGGGTAATTCATAGATAAAGGGTAATGCATAGATAGGAAGTAATGTCTAGATAGGGGTTATATATAGATAGGGGGTAATGTTTATATAGGGGTTATTTATACATAAGGGGTTATGTATAGAAAGGGGGTTATGTATAGATAGGGGTAATGTCTAGATAGGGGATTATGTATAGATAGGGGTAATGCATAGATAGGGGGTTATGTTTAGATAGGGGGTAAGGTCTAGATAGGGGGAAATGTTTTGTAGTTAGGGGTATATTTATAATGTATTTATAACTGTAATGTTATGTATATTTTTTGTATGCCTTTTCTTTGCAGGTGTGTAATTATTTCATCATTTTTTGTAGTGGGGGGTTTGTGATGTTCTTTTTTTGTAGTGAGGGGGGTGTTGTATTTTTTTATTTTTTGTACCTTAGGTTTTTTATTTTTGGTAACATAGTTTTTTTTATTTTTGGTAACATAGGTTTTTTTATTTTTTGTAATTAGTGGGGTGGTTAAGTAGGTAGTGTTAGGTAGGTAAGGGTTAATAGGTTAGGGTAGAGGGAGGTTAGTTCAAATAGTGGTTTATTGAGGGAAGAATAGTGTAGTGTAGTGTTTGTACTTTGTGTCATGAGGGTCCTGGAGGCACTTATGGGATTAATAATTGGGTTCTCATATGAGGGTCTTCATAGACCCTTATGGGACTGATTGGGGTAAATAGAGGCTTACAGGGGTCTGTAAAGACCCCCATAAGTGATGGGATTAAATAGGGCTAGACGGGGTTAAATAGGTCCAGTTTGGGTTATTAGGTTAACATAGGTTTAAATAGCGCTAGTTAGGGTTAGATTGGCCCAGTAAGGATTATTAGGTCCAGATAGGGTTAGATATTCCCGGTTAGTTAGATAGGGTTTAGTATAGGTTAATGGGGTATAGTTAGGGTTAATGGGTTAATGGGGTATAGTTAGGGTTCATAGTGTAGTGCTTAGACTTTGTCATGAGGTTCCTGGAGGACCTTCATGGCACTTGTAGAGTTAACCTAGGGGTTAATAGTGTCCTATAGGGGTCTATATAAACCCCTATAGGACTAAGGGGGTTCATTTTAGTCTCATGGGGTTCTGTATAGAGCCCCATGAGTTATAGGGTTAATTAAGGGCTTTTAGGGGTCTGTGCTGTGGGCCTTTTAAGGAGCCGCATCGGGGAAGTTGAATTTTTTAAATACAGTGGGGCATGATCGATGCCGATCGGGGAACCCCGCTGCAAGGGGTTAATGTGGGAAGGCATCATGAGGATGTCTTTAGGGAGCAGGGGGGAGAATCAGACGGCGGTGCAGCACGTAGAGGCTTTTGGATCCCTTGCGGGCACTTTTTAGTGCCCGTAGGGATTCTTCCGAGGTGTGAGGTTCACCTCATAGATTTATGGCTGCATGTTACTTCGTAGCTCTCTCGGAGCCTATTCTCGGCCTTTTTCGGGTGTCATCTCGGAAAGGAGGCTGCGAGGAACATATTGTGGAATCTGTCCTCGCAAACAGCAAAAAAATGTCTTTTGCTAGGACCGAGGGAACTACGAGGGCTAATTTAATGAGGCTGTGAATATGTTAATTGTTACTTCCTTTAGATTTTTTTTTCTATTGTAATTAATGATATTTAATTTAGTGACCTTGGAACACTAATGAATTCATTTTGAAATCAGTTTGTTGTAGAATTCTTATTTATTTCTTTAGTTATGCTGCGGCTATGCTTTTTTTTCTGCCTGATTAAAATGCAGACACATCTTCTGTTTGTTTCCATAGAGGCTTCTGCAGATTTTCAAAGGTACATGAAGGTCTCTTAGCTCTTTCATTTTGTGGACTAAATAAATGGTTTCACGGAACAGAATAAAAACAAAGTGAGACCAGTCAAAAATTAATTTAAACCAAATTTTACAATTAATAAAAGATTCAAAGTCGGTCTTGGTTACTGTTTCTGAATTCTATAATGTACTTGTCTAACCTTGCAGTGCCCCCAGGAGTGTAGAAACTGGGGGTATGGGTGGGGGGACAAATCCCTCCCTGATTAAATGAATAGGCGACACAAAAAATAGCAAAACTAAACTTAACCATGAAAGCTTTGGCTCATTATTTATCTATCTATATATATATATATATTGTGACAAACCACTTCTTTTACAGGTAGGATTGTCACCGATCTTGCAGTAACCACAGCCTTCTAGGGTATACAAAGTCCAGGACACCTTCAGCTCAGTTTTCCTCTTTTATTCAGTTTGAAAGCAGGTACTTTAAATAATAACAAAACAAACAAAATCCCTTGCTCTTACTTGAGCTCTTACTAGACAGTACTTGCTATCTGCAATTGGGTGGCTTTCCCACTTACCAATTTCCCAAACAAAAGCAATGTCTTTGCAATAAGCGCAGCCTCTCCTAGCTGTCTTTTCCTCTGCCCCTTGGAGCAGGCTGCTCTCTTCTTTTAAAGGCCTGTCTGCTAATTGAGTAGCTACAGGTGAGTGCCAATTAGCTAACTCTTAAAAACCAGATCCAAGCTGTGGTCTGTTTATACAGCCACTAGTGCTGTTGGAGCATTGGCCCCCCCTGCTCTCCAAATACTCCGCCCCAGGGACCCATACCATGTTTTGCAGAGCATCAGCTATGCATATTGCAAACTGTAACATCTCTCCCTGGGGCATTTAACTGAGAAATCCTCTGGTTGCTGTCTAGCAAATCAGGTCTGATGTATCTCCCATCAACCACTATTCCACCTTTATTCTCACATATCCTCCCCCCCAGCTCATACCCAAGGGTTTGAGCGACCATGGAAATCAGGGAGTGTACCCTCGAAAGCCCATCAGCATTACCTTGTTGCAGACCAGCCCTGTGTTCCACAGTGAAATCAAAAGATTGCAAACTCAAAAACCATCTGGTTACTCTGGAGTTACTTTCCCTGTTCTGATACATCCACGTCAGAGGAGCATGGTCCGTTATCAATCGAAACCTTCTGCCTAGTAGGTAGTATTTAAGAGAGTCTAATGCCCACTTAATAGCAAGACACTCTTTTTCAACAATAGAGTAGTTCTTCTCATGTGGGTTTAACTTTCTGCTCAAAAAGAAAACAGGGTGTTCTTCACCCTGGTATTCCTGTGAAAGAACAGCCCCCAAGCCCACATCAGAAGCATCTGTCTGAACTATAAAATCCCTGGAAAAATCTGGGGTCACTAAGACAGGATGGCTACAGATAGCTTCCTTCAGACTCTTAAAAGCCTTTTCTGCCTCAGGGCACCATTTAACTATGACTGGGGATTTTGCTTTAATAAGGTCTGTCAGGGGTGCAGCAATGGTAGCAAAATCTGGAATGAACCGCCTATAATATCCAATTAAACCCAAAAATGCCTTTACTTGTTTCTTTGTAAGGGGCTGTGGCCATTTTTGTATGGCTTCTACTTTGGCTTCCTGTGGTTTAACCAAACCCCTCCCAATAGAATAACCTAAGTACTTAGCTTCCTCTAAACCAATCGTACACTTGGAAGGATTGGCAGTTAAGCCTGCTGAGCGGATAGCATCAAGTACCGCTTGAACTTTAGGGAGGTGGGATTCCCAGTCTGCACTGTGGATGACGACATCATCCAAGTATGCTGCAGCATAACGAACATGAGGTTTAAGAATTCTGTCCATCATTCGTTGGAATGTGGCAGGTGCCCCATGTAACCCGAATGGCAATACAGTGTACTGAAACAGGCCACTGGGTGTTGAAAAGGCTGTCTTTTCTTTGGCTCTTTCAGTGAGCGGGACCTGCCAGTAACCCTTTGTTAAATCCAAGGTTGTTAGATAACGAGCTTTGCCCAGTCTTTCTATTAACTCATCAACTCTTGGCATTGGGTAAGCATCACATTTTGAGAGGGCGTTTAACTTGCGGTAGTCATTGCAGAACCTCCATGTGCCATCAGGTTTTGGCACCAATACAATAGGACTACTCCAGTTACTCTGGGATTCTTCAATGACTCCAAGTTTTAACATGCTCTCAACCTCTAAGTTTATAACCTCCCTCCGGGCCTCAGGAATTCTATAGGGTTTGAGGTTAACTCTTTTCCCTGGTTCGGTTATTATGTCATGTTTAATCACTTTAGTCTTTCCTGGAACTATCGAGAAAACATCCCTATTTCTTCTGATGAAATCTCTGACCTCTTGCTTTTGATGGACAGACAGAGTCTTAGATACGTTCACATCTGGCTCTACTATAGGAGGTTCTGAAGGTTTTAAAGCAACCAGGACCTCCCTGTCCTTCCATGGCTTTAACAGATTTATATGATACAACTGTTCAGGCTTTCTTCTTCCTGGTTGTCTGACTTTATAATTGACATCACTCACTTTCTCTATTATTTCATAGGGTCCATGCCAAGTCGCAAGGAACTTATTCTCCACAGTAGGGACCAGAACCAATACCCTGTCTCCAGGTTGGAACACTCTGACTCTAGCATTACGGTTATAGCTGTTTTTCTGAGCCTGCTGGGCTTCCAGCATGTGTTCCCTGACAATAGGCATGATGGTGGCCATTCTATCCTGCATTTGAGCTATATGCTCAATTACACTCCTGTGAGGAGTAGTCTCCTGTTCCCAGGTCTCCTTAGCAATATCCAATATTCCCCTGGGATGTCTTCCATATAATAATTCAAAAGGAGAGAAGCCCGTGGAGGCCTGTGGAACTTCCCTAATGGAAAACAGTAGATATGGCAATAAAAAATCCCAATTTCTTCCATCTGCATCAATTACCTTGCGTAGCATACTCTTAAGGGTTTTGTTGAACCTCTCTACTAAACCATCAGTCTGTGGGTGATATACTGAGGTCTTAAGATGTTTAACCTGCAAGAGCCTGCACAACTCTTTTGTGACTCTGGACATGAACGGGGTCCCCTGGTCTGTCAGTATTTCTTTAGGGATACCCACCCTACTGAACATCAACATAAGTTCCTTAGCTATTAGCTTTGCAGAGGTATTACGCAAGGGAATGGCCTCAGGATAGCGAGTTGCATAGTCCAAGATGACTAATATATATTGGTGTCCCCTAGCGGACTTTACCAGTGGCCCCACTAAGTCCATAGCGATCCTTTCAAAAGGCACGTCAATTATGGGTAAGGGTACAAGTGGACTACGAAAAGTCTTGAAAGGAGCCCTGTACTGGCACTCAGGACATGAGGAGCAATAGTGTGTAATAGCAGCAAACACTCCAGGCCAGTAAAACCGTCTAAGGACTCTCTCTCTAGTTTTTTCGACTCCCAAGTGTCCCCCTAATATGTGGCTGTGAGCCAACTTTAGCACTATATTCTGGTAAGTCTGAGGAACCAACAGCTGCCTAATGATGTCTGAATCCTTTTTTTCTACACGGTAAATTAGGTCATTTTGTACTTCAAAATAGGGGAACGGCAGTGCTCCTCCTGGCTGATTAACAACCCCGTTTACAACTTTAATATCATTTCTAGCTGTCACTAAAGTGGGATCTTCCCACTGAGCGCTTTTAAAATTACCTGGACTAATTCCAATATCAATTAAGTCCTTATCCTTGTCTGCATTATTAGTAGGCTCCTCACTAGTTTGAGCTGGGTTATCTCCTATTAATACTGGTTTAGGGCAGTATTTTTTCTTTTTCCTTATTTTTCCGTCACAGTGGTCAAAACCCAAGTCAATATCGGAAAAAGGGAACACATTATCCTCGACAGACTGACTCATTTCTGATAAATTTTGATCTGTCTTTTGTAAAGCTGCCCATAATTTTAGAAAATGAGGAAAGTCTCTACCGATCACTACCTCATGGGCTAATCTAGGTACTACACCCACTCGGTACTTTAAATTCCCATACTGGGTTCCAATATTTACTTCCGCAGTGGGGTATTCCTTTTTATCACCATGAACACAGATAATGCCTATTTTCTGTCCATGATCAGGTTTTACACAAGGTATTATAGACTCTGCTACCAACGTAACCATACTACCTGAATCAAGTAATGCTTTAGACATTTTTCCATTCACAGTTACACAGCATTTATGAGCGTTATTATCATAGTCATTGTTAGCAATACCACAACAACTGAGCAAAAATGAACGTGTTCCCTCATTTTTGCCCATATTGCATTCCATAGGTTCATCCTTAAATGGACAGTCTTTGGCCATATGACCATCCTCTTTGCACTTGAAACATTTGACAGTACAGTCTGACCACCAATTAGTTCCTTTCCCAGGCCTATTAGACCTGGATGCCCCCCTTAAACCTTGAACAGTCTTACCCGGTCTTGCAGAATCTTGGGGCTTAGGATTGCGAGGGTTTTCCTGTGAAGTAGGACATAGCAGTTCTCCTGCAGCCGCATATCTTTCCACCAAGGCAATCAGTTGGTCAGCTGTATGGGGGTCACTTTGGCTGACCCAGCGACGCAGGGAAGCTGGTAAACCACGCAAAAACCGGTCCATTACTAAGGTTTCCACAATGTGGCTAGCTGAATGGATTTCAGGTTGTAACCATTTCCGTGCAAGGTGTATGAGGTCAAACATTTGGGAACGTGCGGCTTTGTCTGAAGAATATGACCACGAGTGGAACCTTTGGGCACGTACTGCAGAGGTTACACCCAGTCGTGCCAAGATTTCAGCTTTCAATTTGCTGTAGCTACTTGCATCGGCTGGTTCTAGGTCATAATATGCCTTCTGCGGCTCTCCACTTAGGAACGGTGCCAGTATGCTTGCCCACTCACCAGCCGGCCATCCGTCCCTCTCAGCAGTGCGCTCAAATGCCAGAAGGTACGCCTCAACATCATCTGATGCGGTCATTTTCTGAAGATAGTGGCTCGCCCGAATCACCTTTGGCCCCTGGTATCTTCCATCAGGGTCTCCATTCAGTTTTCCAGAGATCGCTTGGATTACCTGTTGTAGTCCCTGGGTGACTTTTTGCTGCTCCTCACGGGCTACTTTAAACATCTCCGCTTGTGTCACAACAAGCTGTTTCACCAAGGACTCAGTGCCCTCCATTTGTGTTTTGGCCAGGACTTTAGCACTCTCTGCCTGGGCCAGCACCAGTTGCTGCAGGGCTGCACTGTTTTCTGCAGCTCTCCTGTTAGTCTCCTGTTGCACAGAGGAGGATTGGATCAGAGCCTTGATAACATCCTCCATGTTGAGCTTTAAATGACTTCTACCCTCAGGCTTACGTGGATGCCCGCATTCTCCACCATATGTGACAAACCACTTCTTTTACAGGTAGGATTGTCACCGATCTTGCAGTAACCACAGCCTTCTAGGGTATACAAAGTCCAGGACACCTTCAGCTCAGTTTTCCTCTTTTATTCAGTTTGAAAGCAGGTACTTTAAATAATAACAAAACAAACAAAATCCCTTGCTCTTACTTGAGCTCTTACTAGACAGTACTTGCTATCTGCAATTGGGTGGCTTTCCCACTTACCAATTTCCCAAACAAAAGCAATGTCTTTGCAATAAGCGCAGCCTCTCCTAGCTGTCTTTTCCTCTGCCCCTTGGAGCAGGCTGCTCTCTTCTTTTAAAGGCCTGTCTGCTAATTGAGTAGCTACAGGTGAGTGCCAATTAGCTAACTCTTAAAAACCAGATCCAAGCTGTGGTCTGTTTATACAGCCACTAGTGCTGTTGGAGCATTGGCCCCCCCTGCTCTCCAAATACTCCGCCCCAGGGACCCATACCATGTTTTGCAGAGCATCAGCTATGCATATTGCAAACTGTAACATCTCTCCCTGGGGCATTTAACTGAGAAATCCTCTGGTTGCTGTCTAGCAAATCAGGTCTGATGTATCTCCCATCAACCACTATTCCACCTTTATTCTCACAATATATATATATATATTTGAAGCCAATAAAAAAAATATTTTCTACAGCTCTGCATACATTGAAATTCTTAAAATCATCATAGTACAATGACTTTGTATTTTGTAACCAATTATTCAAATTATTTTCGAACTGGGTGAACTATATATATATATATATATATATATATATATATATATATATATATATATATAATGTGATGAAGTACCACCAGAGGTCAGAAGAGAGCACTTCACAAATTCTCCCCAGGAGTGAGACTGTTAACACACAGCTTAAAAGGCATGGGTGTGGCTGCAATAAAGGGCCTCGTCCAGGCATAGATTTGTATGGAAGTTTGGAACCTGAGCTCAGTCTGAGCTGGGATGGAGATCCTGAGAAAGTTCTGTGTGGACACAGAGAGAGAGGTCTGTATGGCCTAGCAATTGAGTGAGACTGCCTGGAGGATACAGCAAAACTAAGAGACACGGGCAAGAGTGTTCAACGACCTGGGAGGTGAAGGAGACACAACTCAGCTGCAGACTGAAGGCAGAGCCCTAAGAGTGGACTTCTGAAGCAGATAAGGGCCCAGGCCTGTCTTATGTAAATTGGACTGTATTTTGTTTGGACGTTATTTTGGACAGTGAGGGAACTTCAGCAAAGAATTTAGTCAGCGCTTCAAAAGAAGCTAGGTTTTTGTTTTTGCACAGTTTATGTTATTTTGTTGTAAGAAAATAAATAAAACAACAAAGTCAGAGGTGCTCATCAGAGAACGAACCAACCTTAATAGGTTAGTTCTATAGCCATGATAAGCCACTCTGAGAGCAACCTCTTTTAGCTCACTTGCACCCTTCACAGGGAGAAATATCCTGTAATATATCAGTCTGGTCCCACTCAAAAGAGTGACCCAGGCCCGAAATACCAGGCAATTCTACCCTGAACAGGAGAAATAGCAAACACCAGACGCGTTTCAGCCTTTATGAGCCTCGTCAGTGAGGTGCAGCTGAACTCCCTAAGGCACAGTGAGCAAGGGGTACATGTCTGGAGTCCCCTATTACCCTTAGGGAGACTAAACCCTAAAGGTAAGTTGCATACACAAAACAACAAAGTCAGAGGTGCTCATCAGAGAACGAACCAACCTTAATAGGTTAGTTCTATAGCCATGATAAGCCACTCTGAGAGCAACCTCTTTTAGCTCACTTGCGCCCTTCACAGGGAGAAATATCCTGTAATATATCAGTCTGGTCCCACTCAAAAGAGTGACCCAGGCCTGAAATACCAGGCAATTCTACCCTGAACAGGAGAAACATCAAACCCCAGATGCGTTTCGGCCTTTATGAGCCTCGTCAGTGAGGTGCAGCTGAACTCCCTAAGGCACAGTGAGCAAGGGGTCCACGTCTGTAGTCCCCTATTACCCTTAGGGAGACTAAACCCTAAAGGTAATTTGCATACACAAAACAACAAAGTCAGAGGTGCTCATCAGAGAATGAACCAACCTTAATAGGTTAGTTCTATAGCCATGATAAGCCACTCTGAGAGCAACCTCTTTTAGCTCACTTGCGCCCTTCACAGGAAGAAATATCCTGTAATATATCAGTCTGGTCCCACTCAAAAGAGTGACCCAGGCCCGAAATACCAGGCAATTCTACCCTGAACAGGAGAAACAGCAAACCACAGACGCGTTTTGGCCTTTATGAGCCTCGTCAGTGAGGTGCAGCTGAACTCCCTAAGGCACAGTGAGCAAGGGGTCCACGTCTGGAGTCCTCTATTACCCTTAGGGAGTCTAAACCCTAAAGGTAATTTTCATACACAAAACAACAAAGTCAGAAGGTGCTCATCAGAGAACAAACCAACCTTAATAGGTTAGTTCTATAGCCATGATAAGCCACTCTGAGAGCAACCTCTTTTAGCTCACTTGCGCCCTTCACAGGGAGAAATATCCTGTAATATATCAGTCTGGTCCCACTCAAAAAAATGACCCAGGCCCGAAATACCAGGCAATTCTACCCTGAACAGGAGAAACATCAAACCCCAGATGCGTTTCAGCCTTTATGAGCCTCGTCAGTGAGGTGCAGCTGAACTCCCTAAGGCACAGTGAGCAAGGGGTACACGTCTGGAGTCCCCTATTAACCTTAGGGAGACTAAATACTAAAGGTAAGTTGCATACACAAAACAACAAAGTCAGAGGTGCTCATCAGAGAACGAACCAACCTTAATAGGTTAGTTCGATAGCCATGATAAGCCACTCTGAGAGCAACCTCTTTTAGCTCACTTGCGCCCTTCACAGGGAGAAATATCCTGTAATATATCAGTCTGGTCCCACTCAAAAGAGTGACCCAGGCCCGAAATACCAGGCAATTCTACCCTGAACAGGAGAAACAGCAAACTCCAGACGCGTTTCGGCCTTTATGAGCCTCGTCAATGAGGTGCAGCTGAACTCCCTAAGGCACAGTGAGCAAGGGGTCCACGTCTGGAGCCCCCTATTACCCTTAGGGAGACTAAACCCTAAAGTTAAGTTGCATACACAAAACAACAAAGTCAGAGGTGCTCATCAGAGAACAAACCAACCTTAATAGGTTAGTTCTATAGCCATGATAAGCCACTCTGAGAGCAACCTCTTTTAGCTCACTTGCGCCCTTCACAGGGAGAAATATCCTGTAATATATCAGTCTGGTCCCACTCAAAAGAGTGACCCAGGCCTGAAATACCAGGCAATTCTACCCTGAACAGGAGAAACATCAAACCCCAGACGCGTTTCGGCCTTTATGAGCCTCGTCAGTGAGGTGCAGCTGAACTCCCAAATACATCGATCGGGACCCCCCGCAGCCTCCCAAAATGGCAGTCAATGTGTTAACCCCTGCCCCGGGGGTACTTCAAGTACTCCCCTAGATCCTAAAATTAACCCCCTATGCTGCATTTCAAATTCAAATTTCCTGCCTTGCGGGTCCTGAAAGGATTGTAAAGGTCCTGAAAGGATCCACAATCACAAAAAAAAAAAAACCCTGCCGCAAGGTATTATAAGTACTCCCAGAGGCACCTAAAATTAACATATTCACTCATAGTGGTCTATACAGACTCCCATAAGCCTTTCATTAACCCCATCAGTCCAATAGGCGTCTATATCTAGGCTTCTCTTATGGGGGTCTATACCGTCCCCCATAAGTCTCTAATTATCCCTATCACTTATGGGGGTCTATACCGACCCCCATAAGCCTCTATATAGACCCGTGTAGGAGATTAATTAACTCCATCAGTCCAATAGGGGGTCTATATAGACCCCATAAGCCACTATTTAAACCCATTTGCCCCATAAGGGTCTATGAAGACCCTTATGGTACAATAAGAACCATAACAGTAACTCCATAAGTGCAATGAGGGTCCTCCAGGACTTTCATGACACTAAGTACAAACACTACACTATTCCCCCCAATAATTCTAAACCAATCCCCTCCTCCCTATTCTAATTACCCCCCTTTACCCTAACCTATTAACATCTACACAACCTACCTAATCCCCTATTGAACCCCCCACACCCCACTAAATGG
The DNA here is from genome assembly GCA_027410445.1 of Discoglossus pictus. Classification (NCBI taxonomy): domain Eukaryota; kingdom Metazoa; phylum Chordata; class Amphibia; order Anura; family Alytidae; genus Discoglossus; species Discoglossus pictus. The sequence goes on from CM050163.1 coordinate 119,261,837, forward strand.
AAATATAATAAAACCTAGAATACACAAAATAAAAAGACCTACATTACAAAAAAAAAAATAGATCACAGAAGATAAAAAAAATCTACATTACAAACAATAAAAAAAGCTACTGACTACAGAAAATAAAAAATGAACATTATCAAAAATAAAAAAAGTACATTATCCAAAATAAAAAAAACAAAATTACAGAAAAAAAACGACTTTACTGAAAATAAAAAAAACTACTTTGCTGAAAATAAAAAAACCTAAGTAACTGAAAAAAAAAAACTACTTCACTGAAAAAAAAGCATACATCACATGCAATACATTATATACATTAATACACTAACTACATACATATCCCAATGCTATTGGCCAATCAGAAGCAAGGATGTATACCATTCAGATTGGCTGAAGGCAATAGTGCCTTCTGATTGGTTTACAAATGATTGACAGGTCCATCAGCCAATTAGAATGGGATATAGGGGTGTATCCCACTCAGATTGTTAGTTTTTTTATTTTGTATAATGTTCTTTTTTTATTTTTGATAATGTTCATTTATTATTTTCTGTAGTGGTGCTTTTTTTATTTTTGTAATGTAGCTTATTTTGTGTATTCCAGGTTTTATTATTTTTTGTAATTAGTGAGGTGTGAGGGGGGTTAATAGGGGGTCAGGTAGGTTGTGTAGGTGGTAATAGGTTAGGGTAGAGGGGGTAATTAATTTATTGGGGGGAATAGTGTAGTGTTTGTACTTAGTGTCATAAGGGTCATCCAGGACCCTCATGACACTGTTAGGGTACTTATTGTCTCTTATGGGCTGATGCAGCTAAATAGAGACTTATGGGGGTTTGTATAGACCCCCATAAGAATGGGGTTAAATGGAGGTTATGGGGGTCTGTATAGACCCCCATAGGAGATGGGGTTAAATAGGCTTAGATGGGGTTAAATAGGCCTAGATAGGGTTATTGGGTCCAGATAGGGTTAACTGGACATAGTTAGGGTTAATGGGTTAATGGGGTATGATTAGGGTTAATAGTGTAGTGTAGTAATCAGGCTTTGTGTCATGGAGGACCCTCATTGCACTTATAGTGTTATTAGATGGGTTTAATTAGAGACTTATGGGGGTCTGTATAGACCCCCATAAGTGATGGGGATAATTAGAGACTTATGGGGATCTAAGCACTAATTACTTAGATGGGGTTAATTTAGATGGGGTTAATTTAGATTTATTGTTTTTTTGAGGTGGCTAATAGTGTAGTGGGGACACTGCAGGGGTTCCAATAGGGACCCCAGCATAGGGGGTGGTTAATTTAGGTGCCGCAGGGTACTAGGACCACCGCGGCAAGGGCTGATTTCTGGAGCCTGCATGTGATCACGCAGGCTTTCATTAGCCATGATGGCAATCTCTCCTGCCATTGGCTAATTCAGACCCATTGCTATGTATGCATTCAGTACTGACAGAGGTAGGTTTCACAGACAGAACATTTAAAAAGGTCTTGCTCTTTATATGTTCTAATTCTTTAAACAGGCACTATGTAAATATTGGATTTTGTGTCCTTTTAAATATATTTATTCCTGTCTAACACCAGACAGCTAATCTATGTATCATTATGGCACCAGCTTTTGAACATTTCAGCTTTTCTCAGTCATGACAAGGTATTGGGATGTAGGAGCTCTGTGCCAATTTTATCTATATATCTATTATATATTATCTTGGCAGAGATGTCTTAAAGGTATATATAAGTTTCATGGGTTTCAAATGTTTGGTAAGAAACAGGTAGTAGTTATCCTAAAAATATGTATTATATAGATAAGTTCAATGTACACCCACAGGGAACTTGCATAACCAAGTACACCCAGGAAAGCAGCCAAGTACAGAGTTTGACCTTTCAAAGGAAGTACTTGCTGCAGGATGGAATCACATGGTTGGGTGGGGTCTGAGCTCACAGCTGAATCAGAGCACAGGGATAGAGAGTGAAAAAGACTACATATCCCAGGCTGCTTTGCAACACAGGAACCCCAGAGTATGATACAAATATGTCCGCTAACCTTCGCTTTCTCCTAATTGGCCAAAACAAATTATGAATTTTACGCAAATCTTAGCAGGGATTTTCAGGTGTGTCAACTAACAAATGCCATTAGCTTTCAAAAACTGAAAAAACAGAAAAAAGTTAGCAAACATCAGGCTGAGTGTGTAAATGTTTATTTTGGTATTTACTCATGCAAAAATGTTTTTGCATACATTACTGATTCTCCTCTATCAGATGCATTCATAATCCAGGAAATTTAGATATGCCTTCACTTGTGTCCTATAATTAACCACTTACAATATAAATATATAAGCAGTAAGTTTATTTATGTATCATTTTCACATACAATAATGTGTTCTGTAGCTATGTATAATAATTTCTGACCTGGAATTTTTTAAAACGTTTGTAATAATGAAAAGCTATTTGTGCAAATATTAGTATTTGTAATGATGTCTTCAGAAAAGGGATTCAAATTAAATCTACGTGGGTTGGGGATTTGAATCCTCCTGGAAACCTTTAGTCTTTTTCCAATCTCTAGTTTCCTTTCTGCTGTCATTGATTGTAGCCCCACCCCATAGTCTGATTGGAAGAAAAAATATATAGTTCAAAATCTAGTTTAAGGTAGCTGTCACAATAGAGGACAACTACAGTAAAGCACAATACTATTAACAGAAATGATAAACAAATAAAACAATAGTAAAAATACAAAGGTAGTAGACATAAAATCATATTTTAAAAAAATGCATACACTTCAATTCTTGCTCAACTACTACTTTGCTGTATTTGTCCTTTATTTATGTCCTCAGAATTCCATTAGTCCTACGGAATACACAATCACTTTGTATTGGCAGATTTACATTTCAGATGCTAAATCTTTCTGTGCATTCAAAGTTTCCTCAAATATGTAAAAGATGTGCAGAAAAAAAATGGTAACACCCATTGCAACGTTTTGCATATAAAATGCAATTAATTAAAGTTTTTTTTTTCTTTTTTAAAGCATTTTGCCATTATTAAGTGCAGTTAAAGAGAATGTAGTAAGAAAAGGACTACATAGGTACTTTAATGGACTTTTATAATTTAATATAACATCAGTCTATCTTCATAATAATTAACAGGCTCTAAAGACATAAGTATGACAAACAAATGTGATTTTGCTAAAATTTTACTATGTGAGAAATGCAGTTTGATGGTGTAGTACAACCATAATGATAAAGAATCACTTTAATATATATATACAGGTGCGCCACTGATTTTCTTGCATCGTTTAAACCGGAACCTTTTTTAATCTGGAAAAAAAGGAAGTAATTTTGAGTCTTGACGCACTCACATTGTCCCAATCCAAAGTTTGATATTCTGTATCACGATTTGGTTTGTCACACCCTGTTTGGGACCTGTTCTGAGCAAGTATTACAATTGGAGCCCTTTTTGAGCACATTATGAGCCTATTTGACCTTCTTAGCCTAATTGGAGGATCTTCTGAGCCCATTTAACGAACACTGGTCCGGCAAAATCGATTTTCCGAGAAAGTTTTGTCCTCAATTTATTAATTATTACATGTTATACTGCAATAGAAACTATCATACTGGTTTCTTCTGATATGCTTCTACAGGTAGGATGAACCTTGAAATTAGCGGACGCTTCCATCAATACAATGAATCTGTTGCTATTCAAAATGTCAGTGATTTCAACAGGACTATATGCTATTGAGAAAGCAGTTTAACAAAGGGAACTGAAACCCACAGTCAAAAATTATTGCATATAAAAGTTAAATATTTAAATACTTTATTGAATTCTTTACTTTCTAAAAATGTTGCCTGTATATTACATAGATACATAGTTACATAGTAATTGAGGTTGAAAAAAGACTTTCAGTCCATCAAGTTCAACTATTTAAGATCTCCTCTGATCTGCAATATCCAGATTAGAACAGATAAAGAGCAAAATCCAATTGATCCAGAGGAAGGTAAACAGAAAAAAAAAAACAATCGTCTCAGTAGGGAAAAAAGAATGTCTTCCTGACCCCAGATACTGGCATTTAGATTCCTCCCTGGATCAATACTCCCTCCCAATTAACCGAGATAACCCTGAATACACTTTTTAATAAAAAATATATCCAGTTCCCTTTTAAAGTTATCTATCAAATCCTCTGTCACCGCCTCCCTTGATAGAGAATTACACAGATTACGGTAACCACCCTTACTGTGAAGAACCCTTTTTTTTCTTTAAGATGGAATCTTTTTACTTCAAATCTTAAAGGATGTCTTCTTGTCAGTTGAAAACCTCTAAGCACAAAAAGTTCACTTAACAAAGCTTTATACTGACCCTGGATGTATTTACATACGGAAATCATATCTCCTCTTACATGCATTTTTTTTTTTGAGAAAATAAGTTTCATTTGGTTAATCTTTCTTCATGTCCTTTTTTATCAAATGGTGCCCAAAATTGTACTCCATATTCCAAATGAGGGCATACTAGGGATTTGTACAGTGGCAGAATTATAGTTGCTTCCATACCCTTAATAATACATACTAATATTTTATTTGCCTTTGCAGCTGCTGCTTGGCATTAAGCACTATTACCTAGTACTCCCAAAACTCTTTCAATATCTGATACCCCTATATTTGCTGCATTAAGATTATACATTTTATGGCTGTTTTTCCTTTCCAGATGCATAACTTTACATTTATTCATATTAAATATCATTTGCCATTTAGATGCCCATTCCTCTAATTTATGTAAATCCCTTTGAAAGGAAAAGTACATCATTATCTGATTTAATTACCTTGCACAACTTCATGTCATCAGCAAAAATGGAGACACTACTTTCCAGCCCCACCTCTAAGTCATTAATAAATGTGTTAAAAAGGAGAGGACCTAATACTGAACCCTGAGAAACTCCACTTACCACATTAGTACAATCAGAGTATGTTCCATTTACCACAACCCTTTGCTTCCTGTCTTTTAGCCTGCTCTTGATCTGCAATTCCTGTGTCCCTTAGTTTGCACAATAGTCTTCCACGTGGCACTGTATCAAAAGCCTTTGCAAAATCCAAAAAGACTACATCCACTAAGTTCCCTTGACCCAAGTTCCTACTAACCTCCTCATATATCTAATTACATTTGTTTGACATGACCTATCCCTCATAAATCCATGTTGACTCTACTTATAATCCTGTTCAAATAGACAAATTCTTGTAGATTATCCCTTATTAACCCTTGTAAAAGCTTTCCGACTACAGAAGTGAGCCTTACTGGTCTATTATTCCCCGGATTTGCTCTTGTTCCCTTCTTATATATAGGTATCACCTCTGCTTTTCGCCAGTCATCTGAAAAATGAAATATAATGGTTTGGCTATTAGAGAACCCAGTTCCCTCAGTACCCGTGGATGTATTATATCAGGAGATATATTATTTTGACAGATGTTGTACAGTTTACATAGTTATGGAATGCAGATAGTCTGATAGATCAGTGTAGAATACAGCGGCACATTACTTCACTTCGGAATTACACTACTCTGGTAAGTAATTAGGTGCTGGATAATGATAATCATTCATTCAAATACTTCTCTAGTCAAAAACATCTTCGGTGCTCCAAAACATATCATTTTAGTACTTGTGATAGGCACCAGAAACTCTCAAATGTGTTCCTGTGTCCTTCCCTCCATACTTTAAGCTACATTAGACACAATGGACCTTAATCAGCTGTCATAAGACTTATTCTCTCTATATAATTTTTTTGCTCTTCAGCTCAATATTTAACTTAACAATGAAATAAAATGCAAAGCAACAATCAAACATATATAACCTGAATGACATTCATAAGAATGTACGCAATGAATTAAATTAATATTCACCCAATCTATAATATTTTATAGTGATAATAGCCCAATATATATGCAAATTACACTTGCAGTACAAACTTAATGAAAGGAGATAGAGAGAGATGAGAGAAAAACGAACAGAGTGGAGAAAGATAGAGGTAGTGAAGGAAATACATTTTATGCTAATAATACTGGTTATGTATTTAGTATGTGTATAAAAGCATCTCTTTTTTTGCATTCAGATATTGTTATGGTTCCATTTGCATATTATCACAACATAAATTATAACTGACAAGCTATTCTGTGATTATTTTATTGCGTTTGATCACTTAAAAGACCACTGTAGTCCACTTACAAATAAACCTCAAATGCTTGATTGTGGAGCAGAGACTATTAAAAACAAAATACTGTTTAAAATAATTAACAGTTAATGTTTTTTCATACTTTATAAATTGCTTCCCCCCTAAAAAGAGTTGCCTTTCTCCACCTTCCTGTGCTTTATCACAAGGCTTGATCAGCTCTGCCTGGTCCTGGAGCAGGGGCGGCTGGTGCACAGGGGCAAATGGGCAAGCGCACCCCAAAAATTATCAATCACTTTAATATTGTATTTTAAATTTATATATATAATAAAATTTGATTATATCTGTATATATCTGGTGTCTTTCAGTGCTGCTCTAGATCATATTCCCTGTGCTGTATCAATTTTCCTATCTGTTAAGCTTTGCAGCATCTACCAATCAGTGCTGCAGGCTGTGTGGTTACTGGGAACATTCCCTCTAAAGGCCCTAGCCTGTAGAGGCTTAGTGTTATGATATGACATCAGAAAGGCTTTATAAGCCAATTATTTTAAACTCTTTTTACTGACTGATCCACCCATGCTGATCTACCCAACCTCATCAACCAAGTAAGCTTGCACAGGCAGTGATACTGGAGTGGGTTGCCAGTTCCTTCTCCAATGGAACTGACTTGGATTAGAACCCAGATAATTAGCGTGGAAGCACAGAGCCCTAACCCACTGCACCACTAACAACACTCCAATATATATATATATTCTAGCAACTTGCCCGTCAAAAAATGACGGTCAATAAAATAAAGTGTTGAAATGCTGTTTGCCACACAATGTGAGTGTACTGTGTGCCTCAACTATATAGACCCCTCTAACACACTAATGAACGCATGTAATAACACTATAAGTGCCATGAGGGTCATCCAGGACCCTCATGACCCAAAGTGTAAGCACTACACCATTTTAACCCGGTCACTTATGGGAGACTATCCAGACCCTCATAAGCCTCTATTTAACCCCATCAGTCCCATAAGACCATTATGGGCCTGTTACAACCCAACATTAACCACATACTGTAAGTGCCATGACGGTCCTCAAGGACCATCATGACACTAAGTATAAACACTACACTGCACTATACCCCCCCAATAAAACATTAAATATCAACTAAACACCCTCTACACTAACCTATTAACACCTACACTACCTACCTACCCCCTAATAACCCCGTCCCCACCACTGTAATTACAGAAATCAAAAAAACTAAAGTCATCAAAAATCTAAAATCTACATTACATAAAATAAAAAAAACTAAAATTACCAAAAATAAAAAATGTACATTACAGAAAAAAAAAAACTTAAGTCAATACATACAATATAATACAATACAATACAAATACATACAATACAATTAAATACAATACAATACAATTAAATACAATACAATACACCCCTATCTAATATACATCCCCCTATGTAATATACACCCCCCTATCTAATATACAATACTATCTATCTAATATACATCCCCCTATCTAATATAGAATACTATCTATCTAATATATGGTACATCCCCCTATCTAATATACACCCCCTATCTAATATACAATACTATCTATCTAATATACATCCCCCTATCTATCTAATATACAATAAATACTATCTATGTACTATACATCCCCCTATCTATCTAATATACAATACATGCTATCTCTATATAGCAACCCTAATTCTAAGCTAAAATAAAATAATTAAGACCACTTACCTTTGAGATGTTTCTTCAGATCACCAACTTAGGGTAAAAAAGATTTTAAAAAATTCTACAACAAATTTACATAAAATAACTAAACATTCTAATTATTCTACTCACCTTTCCAGCATGTCCCGAACTCCTCCATCTTTGCTTCGGCGGCGCGGCCCCTGTTAAAAAAAAACATTACATTAGTTCACATACATAAACATAAAACCAAGTAAAATAAACACAATCTACATTGTACTTACCTCCCCGCGATGTCTCCGACCTCCTGGTGTTCTGCCCCGGAAGCTTCCGCGCTCTTTAAAAAAAAAAAAAAACAACAACACACATCCGCCCTGGCGGATGACTCCGATGCTAATGAGCTTCCTACGAAGTGTTCCAGAATAAAATTTGCAATGTGGCTTCTGATTGGCTGAAAACGCTATCTATCAAATTCAGCCAATGAGAAAGGGATACAACCCAAAATCCCACGCTGATTGGATAACGCACCTGTCAATCTTTATTTGAACCAATCCAAAGGCTTTATTGCCAGCAGCAAATCACAATGGGATACACCCCCACGTACTGATTGGTGAAGACATCTGTGCCTTCCCATTGGTTGTAATACTGATTGACATTGACAATAGCCAATGAGAAGGCGCAAATGCCTTCACCAATCAGTACGTGGGGGTGTATTCCATTGTGATTGGCTATTGTCAGTGCAACCAATCAAAATGCGCAGATGCCTCCAGCTAATCACCCTGTGGGGGTGTATTCCATTGTGATTGGCTGAAGGCATCTGCGCCTTGTGATTGGTTTAAAAAATGATTGACAGGTGCATTATCCAATCAGAGTGGGATTTTAGGCTGTATCCCTTTCTGATTGGCTCACACATTGGCGCCTCCTGATTGGGTGAATTTGATAGACAGCGATTTCAACCAATCAGAAGGCGCCATTGCCTATTTTCTTCCGGAAAAGTCTCCGGAAGCCTCCCTAGCGTCGGGGATGTCCGTGAGTGCGGATGTGAGTATATATATATATATATATATATATATATATTTTTTTTTTTTTTTTTTACAGGGCGTGGCAGAAGAGGAGGAGGAGGCCAGAGACATTGCAGGGAGGTAAGTACAATGTAGATTATGTTTATTTTATTTAGTTTTTATGTTTATGTATGTGTATTAATGTTCTGTTTTTTTTAACAGGTGCCGTGCCAGAGAAGAAGAAAATAAGACGAACGGGACATGCCGGAAAGGTGAGTATAATATTTAGAATGTTTAGAATGTTTAGTATTTACTGTAAATGTGTTGCACTAATTTTTTTTTCCCCTAGGTGGCTGATCTGAATGGACATCTGCAAAGGTAAGTGGTCTTAATTATTTTATTTTAGCTTAGAATTAGATTATTTTATATATAGATAGCATTTATTGTATGTTAGCTAGGGGTATGTGTTTCATATAGATAGCATAGCATGTATTGTATATTAGATTGTGTTATTTATTTAGATAGATTGTGTGATGTATATTATATATATAGGATGTATATTAGATTATGGTATTTATTTAGATAGATTGGGAGATGTATATTAGATAGATAGAATGTATTGTATATTAGATAGGGGTGTATTGTATTGTATTTAATTGCATTGTATTTAATTGTATTGTATTGTATTATATTGTATGTATTATATTGTATGTATTGTATTGTATGTATTATATGTATTTCCTTTTCAGGTGTGTAATTTTTTTTTCTGTACTGGGGGAGGGGGGGTTGTAATGTTTTTTTTTCTGTAATGTTCCTTTTTTATTTTTTGTGACTTAGGTTTTTTTACTTTCTGTAATGTAGATTTTTTATTAGGGGTGGGTTATTAGGGGGTAGGTAGGTATTGTAGGTGTTATTAGGTTAGTGTAGAGGCTGTTTAGTTGATATTTAATGTTTGATTGGGGGGTATAGTGCAGTGTAGTGTTTATACTTAGTGTCATGATGGTCCTTAAGGGCCGTCATGGCACTTATGTGGTTAATGTTGGGTTGTAACAGGCCCATAATGGTCTTAATATACCCTTATGGGACTGATGGGGTTAAACAGAAGTTTATGAGGGTCTGTATGGACCCCCATGAGTGACAGGGTTAATTAGCGGTTTATGGGGGTCTGTATTGACCCTCCTGAGTGACAGTGTTAAGGGTTTATGGGGGTCTGTATTGACCCCCATGAGTGAGGGGGTTAATGAAGTGCTTATGGGGGTCTCTATTGACCCCCATGAGTGACAGGGTTAATGAAGGGTTTATGGGGGTCTGTATTGACCCCCATGAGTGACAGGGTTAATGAATGGCTTATGGGGGTCTATATTTACCCCCATGAGTGACAGGGTTAATGAAGTGCTTATGGGGGCCTGTATTGACCCCCATGAGTGACAGGGTTAATAAAGGGCTTATGGGGGTGTATATTGAACCCCATGAGTGACAGGGTTAATAAGGGGTTTATGGGGGTCTGTATTAACCCCCATTAGTGAGGGGGTTAATTAAGTGCTTATGGGGGTCTGTATTGACCCCCATGATTGACAGGGTTAATGAAGGGCTTATGGGGTCTGTATTGACCCCCATGAGTGACAGGGTTAATGAAGGGTTTATGGGGATCTGTATTGACCCCCATGAGTGACAGGGTTAATGAATGGCTTATGGGCATCTATATTTACCCCCATGAGTGACAGGGTTAATGAAGTGCTTATGGGGGCCTGTATTGACCCCCATGAGTGACAGGGTTAATGAAGGGCTTACGGGGGTCTGTATTGACCCCCATGAGTGACAGGGTTAATGAATGGCTTATGGGGGTCTATATTGACCCCCATGAGTGACAGGGTTAATGAAGGGCTTATGGGGGTCTATATTGACCCCCATGAGTGACAGGGTTAATGAAGGGCTTATGGGGGTCTGTATTGATCCCCATGAGTGACAGGGTTAATTAGGGGTTTATGGGGGTCTGTATTGACCCCCATGAGTGAGGGTCTGCATTTGCGAGGGTCTGCACTTGCGGACAAACACAGCTGAGGTTGGAGCCTCCACCTTTCGCAAATGCGGCCCGTGGCGACAAATCATAGTTTGACAACTATTATATGTGATATATATATATATATATATATATATATGTTTATTTCTGTACTCTGTATGGTGGAGGCTTCTCTTGTACACTAAATGGTATTCCTATAGACACAGGGGAGGGAGAGGAGGGGGAGAGGCTAACAATGAGCACCAAATGCACTCATTGCAAAGTCCTCAATGAGCCCCAAAAGCTCTCATCGCAAAGCCAGTAAAGTAGAGGGGGGAGAGGCTCACAATGAGCGTCAAATGCACTCATTGCAAGGCCCATGATGAGCGCCAAAGGCGCTCCCCAAGGCCAGTAAAGTAGAGGGGTTAGAGGCTTGCAATGACCGCCAAAGGCGTTCATTGCGAGGCCCGTGATGAGCACCAGAGGCGCTCACCGCAAGGCCAGTAAAGTCGAGGGGGGAGAGGCTTGCAATGAGCACCAAAGGTGCTCATCACGGGCCTCTCAATGAACGCCTTTGGCCCTCATCACAAAGGCGCTCATCACAATGCCAGTAAAGTAGAGGGGGGGAGAGGATCGAAATGAGCGCTGAATGCACTCATTGCAAGGCCTGTGATGAGCGCCGAATGCGCTCATCGCAAGGCCAGTAAAGTTGAGGGGATGGAGGGAAAGGGGGGGGGAGGCTCACAATGAGCTCCAAAGGCCAGTAAATTTGAGGGGGGAGAGGTAGAGGAGTGAGAGGCATACAATGAGCGCCAAAGTCCAGTAAAGAAAATGGGGGGGGGGGGGGAGAGGTCCCGCTTGATGGATGTAATGTGGGTTTTTAAGGTCCGGTTGAGGCCTATATGGTCCCGCTTGTGTAATGTGTGTTTTTAAGGTCCGGTAAGGGCCGATATGGTCCCGCTTGGTGTAATGTGGGTTTTTAAGGTACGGTTGGGGCCTATATGGTCCTGCTTGGTGTTATGTGGGTTTTTAAGGTCCGGTTTGGGACTATATAGTCCCAGTTGGTATTTTAAGGTTTTAAAGGTCCAGATGGGGCCTATATGGTACCGCTTGGTGTAGTGTGGGTTTTTAAGGTCTGGTTGGGGCCTATATAGCCCCACTTTGTATTTTAAGTTTTTTTAGGTACGGTTTTGGCCTATATAGTCCCACTTGGTATTATAAGGTTTTAAAGGTCCGGTTGGGGCCTATATGGTCCTGTGTGGTGTAATGTGTGTTTTTAAGGTCCGGTTGGGGCCTATATGGTCCCGCTTGGTGTAATGTGTGTTTTTAAGGTCCAGTTGAGGCCTATACAGTCCCGCTTGGAGTAATGTGGGGCTCGATGGGGTTCACATTTATATAAAACTAGCGACTTGCCTGTCAAAAATGACGGCAATAAAATTGAAAGCCTGGAAATGCTGTTTGCCACACAATGAGATGCTCTGCCCCCTCTGAGCACCTTCGGTGCTCATTGCGAACCTCTCCTCCCATCTGCTTCACCTGTCATTACAGGCCTCGGCAACTTGCCATGTGTCTGTTTCCACCATCTCCCCCTGTGCCTTCCCTGTGTCTTTCTCCTCTGTGTCTCTGCTGAATCTTTGCGTGGCGCGTGCTGACTGACGTTGGTTTTATTTTCAAAGTCCTGCGTGCTTGGCCTCATTGGTGTAAGTGTTACTGTCTGTTGCATTGTGTATTTTCTAAGTTCTGTGTGCCTGGCCTTGCTGAGCCTCATTTTCATATTGTTTCAGAAATTTTATGTTTTTTCGTCCGCCATTTTTTTCCCCGCTTCTGCAATTTTCGATTGTTAAAAAAGATAAAATATGCCTCAAATTAACTTGCAACCTCACTCACCGGGTCCGTGGCTCCCCCCCGGACGTTGAGTTGCTCAACTGTAATGTGTCAGTTGGTCCTCACACACCTTCGCAGCCAACGTTCACCTCTAACATCAATGGCACTCAGTGCTTGCGGTTTTGATCATGTATATTCACAATAGTGCCGATTGTTCAGTCACGGTACACTTTAATCACAGCAGCACATGAACAGTTCCCAAACTGCGCTGTTTCAGAAAAACTGCCACCCATGACCCAAAAGGCAATGACATCCACTTTTCAAAGTTGGATAAATCGCACATTTTACACACGACAGTGATGGTTGATATGTTTACAGAATGCCTACATGTCACTTTATATACCCACCAAACCAGCTCATGACACATGTGGTATTTCATTTACTATGTGCTACTGATGTCAAAAGTCATGTTTTACTTAATATTTGTTCATGCAGAAGTGGGAACGGAGCTAATGATGTATGGGGCATAATTCTTCCAAGCACAAGATAGACCAACTCACAGACAGAGCTAGCACAGCCCCTTATAGACACAGGCAGGAAGAGACGCACAGCTTTGCTTGAGGGGAAAACTGACAGTTTAAAAGCTAATAAAAAAACTTTATTTATTTTAAACTGTATCAAAGTACATTGTCTTCATGAACTGCAGAGGGGAAACCCAGTTAGAAACTATTTGTAAGATTACACACAGAAAAAAAACAGAGCTTTTAAGCACTTCTTAAAAAAATAAAGTTCCAGAAAGCAATGAGATACATTGGTATATTAAATTACTAGTTAAATCCAGAGCTGTTTCATGTTCCTTTACAGGTGTAACTTCAGCTACACTTTGAAAATAACCCATTAACAAAAAGACTTGATAGCAGGGCATTATAACAGTTTGATCTGACCATTTGATTAAAGCAAACTGGTTGTCTCATGTATCTGTTAAAAAGAGCACTCATAGACATTAATTATGTAGAAACCTAGTATGCTCTCTGGATAAATAAAATTGTCTTATGAAATCAGTTAACATTTATTAGATGCAGAGTGAGGCTGAGAAAAGGTACATTTTAATTACTTTGTAGGAGAATATCTACTGGTAGCACAGCCACTAAGCAGTCATTGGATAAATAGTTAGCAAGGTCAATGTGTCAATACTGATATGAAAAAATTACACATGGGTGCTGAAGTCATCTGAATATTTTAATACCTGAGTGGTGTTATGTATCTTACAGCCCAACTGAGATTCTTGCTTAGTGCATACCTTAAGAAACCACAGAGCAAACGAGAGATACTTATTAAAATAATACTTATCACTTCTTCCTGTGAATTTCAAGTCAGAGGTAAAACTTCTGCAGGTAATGTGTGCTAATTAAGTGGATTCAATGACTTTATCACTTTTTTTTGCCTCTGTATGTCTTACTATTTAAGAAAAATAGGCCTCTTTCTTCATAGCATTGACAGCTGGTGCTGGCTTTGCTTCTAACCTGCCCTCCATCCCTTGGCTCATCTTCTATATTCTGTGACCAATGGATTGTCCTGTATATTATCTGAATATCATACTGGCCAGTTCCTTAGAGACAGCCAAAGTAGACTAATTATTGAAAATGTACCCATCAAGTGCAACAAACATCAAGTGAACAGACACACAATGATAAATGTAAAGGAGCACAGGTAGCCTCTCACACACACACAACTGTCATTATTATAATTATCTACAATAATAGATATTAGCTTGTGAGTAACGTCTGCGTGGTGCTTTTGATTTGGTTTGAATCCCAAATTAAACAAATTGTTTCAGCCAGCACATTACTACAAGCTCAACTGGTTAGCTTTCATTAAATATGATGGGCAATCAATATTATATTACATATATTTAAAAAACAAGCAGATGTATAGTGAATAGGCTTCATAAGTCTCAAGTAGTAAAGATCATTTTTCAAAATATTATGATAAAAAATATGATCTTTCGTATGAAACCTTTGAAAATAGTTTTTGCCCTCATCTTTCGATGGGAGTAAGCCTATTTGTTTCCAGGGAGCTTAGCTTTGGCAGCAGAATTACATTTACTTTGCGTGTACTGTAGCTGCAGGGAAGTGGTAGTACCAATGCTAAGCAGTCCGTAAAAACTGAGACTTAATATGGAGGAAAACTGGTATTTCCATGTAAGTTTTTAATCTCAATAAATTGTGAAATGTACATCTCAGGTAATGTAAAGTCATATTTATAGTAATTCAGCTCAAGCATTAATATTGGACCTTGTTTCCATTAATTCTTCTACTGAAACATAAAGGTATATTGCTGTAGAGACAGGTTGCTCATTACTGTATAGCAGTTTTCTGGGAAACAGTTTGCATAACATCGGCATCAAAGTAGAAAAATGTACAAGGGAAGTAATAGCTGTGGGCATGATCATAACAGAGAGAGATGCTGGAAATATTCTCTTGAAACTGTATGAAAAATCGTACCAAGTGATTTGTAGGCATAATAAAAACACTAATTAATTATTTTAAATCCAGGGCAAAAAGCAAATCCTAACCATTATCTGTTTTCTTACTAAATCAACCGAGAAATGTCAATATGTTTATATATTAGAAAAACTCCTAGCTCAATGAAAAAATAAAAATAGGAATTTTGGCATAAATAATCTGGTTATAGGAAGCAAGTAGGATTCAAATGAAAACTTTCATGAAGTTATTAAAAGGACCACTGTGGTCACTTACTATTTCGAAGAAGTACACATATGCAACATATTTTTATAATGTAACAAGAAAATATATCCTCTAATTTATTACCTTTTCTATGCAATAATACTGTTGCGGTGGAAGGAAACATATTATTTGCACAGTGGGACTGTGGCATCTACAACTGCCAGAGTTTAAAATTACACATCCACCTGAGAAAATAACAGACAACAGCGAGCAAGTAAACAAGATTAGAGTAAAGAATAATTGCATTTTAAATTTGTAAAATGTAATGGGTGTGTTTTCTTTTTTGTTGTTGTTGCTTCTGAAATAATTTTGCCCATTATCAAGTAAAATTTTTCAAAAGGCAACATAGAAAAAAACTTGACCGCACAGTGGTTCTTTAAAGAGACCAAGCACATGGAAGATCCATAATTTTAGTACGCTGTTTTGAAGAACTAGAAGTGGTAGCGGTAAAATGTTTTATGTAATTATACACAGTACTGGCTATCTATCTTGCTAGCTTATAAGAATGATCTTTTTGTACAAAGACAAATAATATTATTTATTTCCCTTCAAGGAGGAAGGAGCCTTGCAAGTTAAAACATAATGCATATGATATGATCTGGATGGAACAGCCCAGGCACTGCATTTAACCTTATATAATGGTTAGTAAGATTTCTATTCTTTTACTTTTTAAATATTTTTCCCTAATTGTAATTTTCAGTTCTAGCTATCAGTTTCAGTGTCCTTTTAAGATTTAAAAATAATTATACACAATAATAATAATCATTTAATTCATGTACAATATCACTGGCTTGTGCCACACCTCTTATGGTAGTGTAGCATTGATGCTTTATTTACACTGTATATTTATTTGGTTTTATAAAGTATATATATAACCATTTGATCATTTTATAAGTGAACAAAATAAATTAAATGTATAAGAAACAATGGAAGAGATAGGGTGAGTGAATTGATTGTTTGGATATAGGTTGGTAATTAAATGGTTTCCTCTAAGATATTCTGCACAATAAGATAATGGGCATTTGGACTTTCCAGCCAGGGCAACCAAATTTACATGCATGTCTTAAATATTTTTTAAATAATAAATAAGTATTTTGTTAATTCTTTTTACTATTACCCTATATTATACCAAGATAGGTCTAATGTTTTTCATTGAGGCCATATATCAATTCTAAACTCTGTAAAGATATTGTGGAGCAGTATTTTCTCTCATAGTTAAACCATTCCCATATACATTTAATAAGGCCTTTCAAACCATTAGCTGGGATGACAGAAAATCTGTGAAAGTAATAAAGCTGTATTATTCCATATTCTATCTATTTTTGGACATTTCCATCAAATGTGTTTAAAATCTCATGGTTCCCAGCCAGCAAGTTATATGTTCCCGCCAGGTTCAGCTTTTTCAGCCTACATGTTTGTGGATGTGGTGTGTATGGTTTTGTGCTTTCCACACTTGCTGTTGTTGTTATGTCCTTCAGTTGTGTTCCACTCTCTGTGACCCTATAGACTGCAGCACACCAGGCACAGTTGTTATGTCTATGGTCATGCTTAGCCATAAGATTTCTTGGCAAAGATACTGAAGTGGGTTGCAAGTTCCTTTTTTATTGGATAATTCCACACAGCCTGGAATTTATAGTATGGTGAGAAATTGAAAATCATTATAATGTTCTTCCATCGGAAAGGTGTTGAATAAACTTAGAACAACTAAGCTTACTAGAGCTATTTGAAAAAAAATGGAAGCCCTCCCAAACTTTCTGTCGATACTGAAAAGGAATATGAAACAGAATTGGGGCATTGCTTTCTTGGGGAAGTACACTTCTTATTCTTATTATTTGCTTTATATATTTTCCTTTCTTCTCTTTTTTTTTTTTTTTTCTTGTCTTCCACCCCCCCCCCCCCCTTTTCCAATCAGATGTATGTGACTCAAAGAAGATCTATTTACTTCTTTAATAGAGTTAAATGTTATAAAAGTCTATGTTAGGTGATTGTGGTGCATGAAACAGGTCACTGTTAAACTCTTGGATCAATAAGCTTTAGGAAGCTCTCTGTGTGAGGGCACCAACCTGACTATCATATGAAAATATAATCTATATGTTTCTTTATTTGCTTTATTAATGAGAAACTATGTATTTTCTAGAATGTAAAATAGTAAAACTATATAAAATCCATACATACAGGGTTGTAGAAAAACACAGCTTCTTCGGTTAAAAGGAATAGGATTATCTTTAACAAATCATTAAAAAGAGCTAATTTAACATCAGTGCTAATTGTTTGGTAGATATATTTGTTTAATCATAAGCTAAATCAACAATTAAGACAATCCTTGCAACAACAAAAAAAAGTTTTAACCAATAGAGCTTCTTTGCATAAGTGTCAGTTTTTATTTAAATTTGGTGAAAGTTTTCTTCAGCTTGGAACCTTTCTATGTGAATTCACTAAACATAGAGAAGAACATAATATTTTTTCATTTTTTTCTGTCTGGTTGTTTTGTACCAAATTGTTAATATTATGGAAATTTATAAAATATAAAAATGTTACTACTTTGTGGTGAACAGTCAAACACAAAGCATTTGGACATCACTTTAAAGGCTATTTTAGAAAAAAAAACTAAGAAAACAACTTCACACTAACAAAATTGTGGTTTATTGATAAATAATATGGATGTCTTTAAATCCTGCAGTTCAATGGCATGGATCCTACTCAGAAATGGCTTATAAACTGGAAGGTTAGGGATACTTGCGGGGCAGCAATAGCTATTAGTTGTGGAAGAGGAATACAAAATAAATAATGGTTAAATACTAAAAAAAAAAAAAATCTCAAAACTTCAGCCATTTTGTATTTTAAGCTTTAAGTTATAACACATTATTCAATTAATCTAAAATGTTAGTTTAACTAGTTTTAGACAATGACACAATGCATACAATAAAAATGTTGAAAAATAGATTGCAGAAATTACAGAAAAAGACTTAAACTGGAGAAGGAAAATTGTACAAATATAGATTTATTAAGACATTTTCTTGGGAGATGCAACCACTTTTTAACTGAGATTCATAACATCAGATATTATACACAAAGGAATCCTACTATTAATGGTTGCTTAACACATTATAGAAAAAAAAATATATATATTTATATATATATATATACATATCTGTACATTTATACCATTTTCAAAACACAGCAGCAATCAAAAGCTTTATTATGTATTCCTATAAATGTAAAGCAAGAGAGATGTTTTGAGTCCAATTAATACTGAGGATTAAAGACCACCATCAGATGTGGTATTAATACAAACGTAAAATATTTGTATTCAAGTAACAGGACAGCAGTATAAATCTGTATTTAAGATCTTAATCAATATCAATGTGCTTACACTGATATATGGTATTTTAAAATATTACAACATCTCTTCATAATTTCAAAACTAAATCTGGATAAAAACATACATATAAAATATGTATTTTATTAAATATAATTGAGTTTAAATTAAAGCTATAAACTATTGTTCTATATTGCACTCAATCTATCTTGATCTGCCAATAACCTTTTAGACATCTAAGACATTATATTAAATTCAGCAATATAAATGAATCATTTGTAAGACCAGAAAATACAGATATCTTTAATATAGTAACAAAGGTCAGGGGGTAAGGGCAATGCCTTGTTTTCATTATATTCTGGAAACTTGGCATAGAACTGTAATTTAATTGATTCACAATTCATTTCAGTAACAACGGTTTGGAGAGATACAAATGAAGACACTGAGGTAGTGAATATTGCTAGTTCTCAGAAGGGTTAAGACACTTTTGCAAGCTGTCATGTTGTTGGTCAAGGATCTGGCCACCACCTGCTAGACAGTCCAAAGGAGGTGAATCTGATTTAATTCAGTCGTATCCAGTCACTGCTTTTTGCCTCTCGGATGTTATTTCATCAAGTATTGGGTCTTTACTTATTCTTGAGATATTGCTGAATATTAAATTGAAATATCACAATAACAGCTAGGAAACCAAACCCCACCAGTGATTAACACTACCAATCATCAAACAGTAACATGTGTATGATATTTTTTTTTTCTAAAGTCTCATTTTTTCTTTACAAGGTCGGCGAAGAAAAAAATAAAACCATTAAAAAATGAAAAAAAATAATATACAAAGATCACCTTTGGCGTTTCTAATTGTTGTTTACCATTGTTCAATAGCAACTGGGTATAATTTTGAGGGAACTGTTGTGTCTCAATGTAAATGCAAAAATGAACAATTATATTATCATTCTGCAGATATTGTGTAATATATTTAATTAGTCCAGACTTATAAGTCCTCTTTGAAATAATATAACTTTAAATATTCTGGGATAGTTCATTTATGACTATTCACATAATTTTATTTATAATATCTTCCATTGTCCTGTTATGTATGTTTATTGATAGAGATTGATTACTTGTGCTGCAGTTGTTTATCCATAATCCATTTTTTTTTTGCAGTCACTGAATTGGTGTTTTCCATTTTAAAGTAAATTATCTTGTATTTGCTTATATAAACACAGTTTAGCTATTTTATCCTTTATATCTTCTTTAAAACAGAGACCCGACTATATATCTATTATCAAGTATGTTACACTTTGCTGTTGTAATCTGCTTTCCCTTAATATGTATCTATGGTCTAATATTTGTGCTTATGGACAGACCATAAATGAATACAGAATCAAGCATTGCTTAATAAGGAACATATAACTTTGCAATAGTGCTGATACACTTATTAAAACTTGTACTTTTACTGCAGTTAATTCTGTTTCCGATGTGTGCCTTTAATCTTGGGCACTTATAATCACTGCATTTGTACATGTGATAGTTGCAGGATCATTTGTCGGCACATGAAATTACCACAGGGTCATAAATCTAATTTGGGCAGTTGTATATTATTTTCCATCTGTCCCCTTTTCTGTCTGTCCTTTAGTATCAGGGCACTTTATTGAATGCCAGTTAAAATAGAAAGATAATACTATAACTATACAACGATAGAAGTTATAACAACATATAGAGGCATTGTTTGTAGATGAGGATAGGCACTATCAAACTGGTACAGCCTTAGCCTATAGTAAGAGTTAAACACACCAGTATAGCAAGCATTGGGGCGCAGTTTGAAGGGGACGGACGGAAAATAAAATACAACTGTCCAAATTAGATTTATAATCCTGTAGTAATTTCATGTGTCAACTATGTAGAATGGTTGGTATCTTGGAATTTGAACAAGGAGTATATTAAGGATGTCCCTTATTTGGACAGCTACATGAACTGGCCCTAGAGTCTTTCCTTTGTCTATTGCGAAGAAGACTCACAGGGTTGGAACTGAAGGAGCCACGCACTTAGATGGTCATTTTAGCCTATGTTCATGATGTGCCTCTCGTAGCCCAGGACGCAGTTGATCTTCAGCTGGCAAGAGAGTGCAAGGAGGTTTATTCAGCTTCCTTCTCTGCTCAGATTAACTGATTCAAAGGGTTCTCTAAAGGTGAACTCCTTGCCTCCCACAATCCACATCATCTAGTGGGAGGCAGATGTCATAAAATACATGGGGCTTTGATTGTCTGCTATGGACTGTTACATTCCAGGGAACTGAACTGATTTTGAGGACCATGTCCTCCCTCTTCTGTGATGATGGATTGGTCTGGCAAAAATGCTTTCCCTTCAGGGATGGACTTGTGATCAGTCAGCTGGTGGCCTCTCAGCTATGGTACCGGTTGATCTGTTTGACTGCGATCCACGAGTCTTGTCAGCAATATCCCCAGAAGATTGCTGGAGTTCAGCTGGTTGGCAAATTCATTGAGTCTCTCCAGGTGTAGCTAAACTTTATTTTGTGGAAAGTGGAAAGTCATTTTTTTTTTGTGAGCTTCCAATTGCACACCTGCCTTCAGTACTTGCAGAGGCACCAGAATACAGATCCCCCTCCAACGTGGTGTGAACTGGCATCCAGTTTATATCACTAATTGTGCAACATGGGGTATGACCAACAGTTATTTATTATCAGGGGTTAGAACTCTCTGTGTTACCAAAATACTATTGGGAAACCCTCAATGCCTGGAGCATGGTCTTTGTGATTAGGAAAGGCATGACTTTTGGGAGATGTGCTATGTATAGAGCCCCTTTTGCATGACCCAGCATTTCTGGCTGCATTTCTGCCCTCACATTTTTCTTTTGGGGTGTCCAGTGTCCCCGGGCAACAAGGCACTGAGGCGCTCCCATATCCAGGCAGAGTGCCAGCTGATTAAGTCCACTGGAAGTATGTGTGAGATTACCTTCCAATGTGCTGTAGATGGAGTACTCTGTTTGTTATCCCCCATCCAGATTCATTTGGATTCCACTTCCTTGTTTAGTTTTTGGTTTATTTAAAAAAAATGTACTCCATTGTTTGACCTTCTTTCCCTGCCACCAGGTTGATTCAACATATTTGACTTGTCCTTTAAAAGATTGGTCAGAATCAAACCAGCCTTATGTGACAATCCGCGAGTAGGGGTTATACAAGCCCAGAGCCACCTGCTTTAGACTACAGGTTACCTACCCACAAGGGCCGTTGGGTTCTTTGAAATCTCAGCACCAGCACCCTGATATCTGTCTTCTGTATCAGTCTCTCAGTAACCTTCCTGTGGTAGTGACCAGGACAGGATCACTGTAGGGTAGAGATAGAATCAGTATCGCAGTCACCAGGAGCATAATCAGAGATACACAATTTTTATATATCTCCAAGTGAACTGATTTATTTTTTTAAATGACCGCAGTATTTACAAGGGATAGATACCAAGGGGGTATATATAGCACAACAATGAGAGGGTGTGGCAGACAAACACAAGAGATAAACTCCACATGGGGTCTAAAAGTAGCTTCCTGAGATCAATAGGATTAACACATCCTGCCGTCTCTAGCACATATCAGACATGATAAACTTAATCTGACAAACAATGGAACAAAGCAGATTTACAAATACAAAAGAGGTGTTTATGCAGATAATCCAATGACTGGAGCGAAGCAGTCTGTGCTTTTAAATGAGCTCAATGGGCCAAAAAACAGGCCAGGAAAAAGATTCCTGTGACACCTTAATACACTGTATGCACGCAATATGTTCATAAGAATATGGACACATTAAAAATAATTAAAAGAAAGGCATTTTGGAAAGTTCATGGTCTAAAAAAACAAAACAAAAGGATAGTCTTCATGACCTAAATATTTATAGATTAAAGGACAGAAGAGAGAGGGGTAATATGATAGAAACCGTCACATATATATCAAATTATTTAATAAAGTTCAGGAGGAAAATGTATTTTAGATAAGGAGGAATGTTAGAACAAGAGGTCATAGTTTGAAGTTGGAGGTAGTGTAAGAAAGTACTATGTTACAGAAAGAGCAGTGGATAAGTGGAAAAACATTCCAGTTGGTGTGGTAGCATCCTGGGATAAGTATAAGACTTTTAGGTAGATATTACAGGAATACCATATGGCCATTTTTGGTTCTTATGTGCTAAACAAATGATGTTTTTTTAAACAAACTGATGATTTTTTTTTTTTGTGAATGACAAAACAAACTGATACTTAGGAAGTATTCAAGAAATAACCAGTAATGCAGCATTTTCCAATTTTGCAGTGAAGTGTTGGTTTCCATTTTGTATCACCAGGGCTGTACAAAAACAATTACCCTAAAAAGTATATTTCTTCAGAAACCTTTGTGTGGAAATTTGATTCATGAGAGTGATTTTGAATATTTGTATAAAATGTGTAGTACTGGGAATTCTGTTGTTGGTTTACCTGATAATCATTTTACGCTAACACAATTTAGGGAGAGCCTGGTTTTCCATAAGGGAGAGTAAGCAGGTACCCATGCCTCTAAGGTACACCATGTTTTTGCATTAAAAATGTGTTAAACTAGAAGTTTTTCTTGGTTACACAGTGCTCCATGTAAGAAGTTCTACTGCCAATATATGCACCTACCATCTTCTCTACATAGCATGCTGGGAGGCATAGTCTTATCTTCATATTAATGATTTTAACGAAAGGCAAAAGAAACAGAGCCCCAGCAATTCCGAGTGCTCTGAGCTTCATCACTTATTGTTTTTTGGAGGGGCAGATATTTCAGATTTGTATTGTTGTTCCTCATTGTTCACATAAACACATTATGCAATCACTATCTCTTTTTGCATCATAAAATGTATGAATGAATGACCCAAAATTCTGCAAAACAATTTGTCTGATAACCAGCTAATATCACAAGCACATACTCTGTACTCACACACACTTATATACTGATGTGCTAAAGCTCATTCACCATTTTTTCATCAGAATGGTATCACATATATAGTTGTGAGCATGCGAGCCCGCTCAAACCGTTGCTAACGCAAAGCAGGCGCTCCTTGCCAGCAACTGCGACCCTCGCAAACTTGCCGCCCGGCCCACCCTCTGTCACGCACCCCGCCCCTCTCCTCGCGGAAGACCCCACACAGACGTGTCTCTCCCCGGTTCTCCGTGCCCTGGGTTCCCTGTGCTCCTGCCCTCCTTCCCTCTATAAGCTATGAGCGGCTGGCGGTGATGGGCCAGGGGCCTGAGCTACTGTGCGGGGCCATATCGATGAGCTGCGCCCTCATCGTGGCACTGAGGGTTAGCTGCAGGTACCGGCCTGGGGCGGACATGGAGGAGGGCGGCACTGATAGGGGATGAGTGTGACAGGGATAAGGAGATTATATATATATATATATATGAAGATGTACTGTGTATATATATATATATATATATATATATATATATACGTTAATCTCAATGACACGGTACATTACAGTCAGTCATTGTATATGTGCCTCATCTCCATCTTATTGTGTGTGTGTGTGTGTATAGTGTGTGTGTATATATAGTGTGTGTGTGTATATATAGTGTGTGTGTGTATATAGTGTGTGTATATAGTGTGTGTGTGTGTATAATGTGTGTGTGTATATATATAATGTGTGTGTGTGTGTGTGTGTGTATAGTTTGTGTGTGTGTATATAGTGTGTGTGTGTGTACAGATATACAGTCAGTGCATATACCTATATGTGCATGTATAACATATATTACACGGTACATTACAGTCAGTCATTGTATATGTGCCTCATCTCCATCTTATTGTGTGTGTGTGTGTGTGTATATATAGTGTGTGTGTGTATATAGTGTGTGTGTGTGTACAGATATACAGTCAGTGCATACACCTATAAGTGCATGTATAACATATATTACATGGTACATTACAGTCAGTCATTGTACATGTGCCTCATCTCCATCTTATTTTGTGTGTGTATATATATATATATATATATATATATATATATATATATATAATGTGTGTGTGTGTATTGTGTGTGTGTGTATTGTGTGTGTGTATATTGTGTGTGTATATATAATGTGTGTGTATATTGTGTGTGTGTTTTTGTGTATATATAATGTGTGTGTATATATAATGTGTGTGTGTGTATATAATATGTGTGTGTATATATAATGTGTGTGTATATAATGTGTGTGTGTATCACATATATAGTTGTGAGCATGCGAGCCCGCTCGAGGCGTTGCGAGCCCACAAGCGTGAGCAACGTCTCGAGGCGCTCCATGCCAGCAACTGCGACCCTCTCAAACTTTACGTCGCAACGCAAACAACATACGAGACACGTTAACACACATTACGGACTAGCAAAAATCGGCTGCAACCCGCGGACATGAAAAAATTTAAAACACAATAAATAAACACAACACATACATAAAAAGCTTACCTACAGCAAGAGGGAGCATCCAGGACCTCAAAAAATGAAGTTACACCTTAATTTAACTCAAAATAAAAGAGTTTAGACACTAAAAAATTCTCTAAGCGAGAGAAAAAATGGCTGCCGAACAAAACGAAAACGAGGCTACAACACACTCTAAACACCACAAGAAACACGCGAAACACCACAAAACACCTACGGATATTCCGCTACAGACGTATACTACACATTACCCGCCATTTTAGAACAATGCGGAAGTACACAACTACGCTAGCGGTTTGGTCTCGCGCATGCACACTATTACACTGCACACATTCACCACGCTTACACAGCAGCTCCACACCACTAATGCTGCAGCAACATCAAAACAGATTGCCAGCTCTTCAACACAATGCTTCCTGCATATATTACTTCAAAATAGGTAAAGTATATTACTTTATTAATCTATTAGTTATTTTATTTTTATACACCAAATAGCATTAGCTCACTTACAATTTCATTGCCGTCATTTTTTGACGGGCAATTCGCTAGTCTCATACTAATAACCATCTCCAGTTGATGAGAGTTATCAAAATCAGATATTGGTCAATCACTGGATTACCAGACAGCCAACTTCCCCGGTGGAGACACTGCCTCAACCCCCCGGAGAGCCCAGATGCTTTAAAGAAGGACTTACCATTTGGTGGGGAGATAAGACGACACCTGACTGGGGAAATAGACAGACTGCAGGTCTGAAACCTGTGTTTGTCTAAGGAAGTGGCCAACTGCTGATTGGTGCAGGGCTGAATAAATATAATAATAAAGTTTATGCTCTGTTTGGGACACATATGTTTTCGTTTAGAGGGAAGACTTTTATTATTTTTAGTGGACTATAATTACATTGTATCCTGAACTTCTGCAGCTTTCCTATGAAAAGGGGATTGAAGAACCAGGTTGGAACTGTGGGTAGGATTGGTCTCCTTGGCCTTTTCAAGCCCACTGAAGAGCAGATTGTACCACCAGGCACTGAGAAGCCCTCTACCTTCATGATCATGTCAGAAAATTCCTGTAGGTGAAGGCATGAGTTTTAGGGGTAAAGCAGACCCCCTTTCCATGGGTTGTGACAATATATTTTTAAAATCTAGATGCAAATGGAAATATAATTGTAACGGATCTACTGGCACCCCGACCGGGTACCTCCGTTGATGGACGCGTCCTAGCTTGCGTCGAGGCCTACAAGCACCGCACCGGACACCACAACCACCACAGACTCCACAACCGCCGTAGTTTAGCTGGAGCCGCGCCGTCTTCCTTCCACCCTGTATGAATCTCCAGCATCCAGGACCGTGTGGGGAAGACCTCTCCTCCAAGGATAGCACATCAGGAACAAGCGTTCAGTAGTTACAGCTCAAGGGAGTATGCAAAAGCATAGCAATCCCCAGTATGATAGAGCAATCCCCTCCAAGAACGAGATGAGACTACGTTTTGAAGGGTCAAGTAGAACTATATTTTAATGACAGGGGAATCTCCTTTTATGCAATGGTGCCCTCTGAAGGGCTACACCCACATAATTATCACAACAGCCAAGTATATACATGGTTCAACCCCCACATCTCCTCCCCTCAGATAACAGGTAACACAATTAAAACAGACACAATTTTAACCACATTCTGGATGTACCCCAAAAACAGGGGGTACACCTTTAAGTCCAGCACCGTTCAATAGCTCTCACCCAGGGGAACAACATATTAAAAAATGGCATGAATCGGACCAGGGGTTCAAAAGTTAGTAAAAGTATCTTTTACACATAACACACAGACATTTCACAGGCAATCCACATCCCCCATAGTTGGCCACACAATACACATAGAGGGACAATGGGTGGGTCACACCTCCCTGAGGCTCCCTGATAACTTGGATACAATCAGACATTAATTAGATCATCCTTCTTTGTTCTTATCTGAGAATGAAAACAGTTTGTTGAAATGCAAGGATCCTTTACAACTTCCTTATTTTAGGAGAGTCTCTGTAACAGGATTATCTGTAATAGGATTATCAATTAGCCTAGTAGCTGTGATATTCTGAGCCAATATATTCTGTAGAACATAAAACAACATATCTACAGTACAGCAATGTGATCATATTTTAACCAAGAATTAAATAACCATAAAACAGGGTAAAACAGTGATGGGTTCCGTTACACACCTCACCCGTGACCATAAGCCGGTATACACGGTCTGATCCCAACGGATCGGCCTGGGGATGTCCGGACAAAAGTATTTGTTGATCAATTCTCTAGTTTGACAACCCATCAGCATTACTGCAATTCACATTTACTCACATTTCACATATCCCCAGATAGCTGGGATCTGAGCGCACAAAACTACTGAATAGCGCTCAGATCCTCTTCACCCAGTTCAATTGCGATTTAACTAAAGTCTTTCCCATAGTCTTTCATTATATGAATGGGCTCCATGGCACAGTTATCTGGGGTATCACCGCTCCCACAGGGCAAGTACTGAATGACCCCCCTGTATGTAAAGGGCCAGATGGAGTGACATACACTCTGGTATGGCCGAATACTGTGTTTAAAGGGCAATATGTCCCAGGGCCATAGTCGCAGGGCAGGAGGCTGGCAAACAGTCCTCTCCAAGACAAAGTTGCGAAGGGCACTTCGTCACACATCTCCCCTTTGGGGGTAAGTCTAACCGGGCACCTGACCTTCTGCCGGTCAGTGCCTCCGTTAGACGATCCACCAACCCACAATAAACCGTTACTGCACCTGGATATTTCGCTGTGGTGATGGGGCAACACGCTGAGGGGACTTGAGGGGCAGATTCCAGCGGCACTCTGCCCTGATGCCAGCTCTTCTGCTGGTATAACCTGCAGGACATCCTGCTCTGTACAAGGGACAAAGGGAGAGCAGAGGCCGACTGCACTCTGCCCCGCTGTCAGCTCTTCTGCTGGGGTACTTGGGACATATTTCGGCTCAGTAGCCAGGGAAAGGTGGGGGTCAGTGGGGGTTAACATTTCCTCTGTTAACCCTGGGGCCACATTAGGAGTTAGCTGGGGAGGGGGATTTGTACTTACCCCCTCCTCCGGTTGTCCCAGTGGACAGGCTGTGGGCGCAGAGACCACGGTCCCATCTGCGCCGTCTGGGAGATTGGTGTCTCCCCTGGTTAGGGTAAACTGTCGCTGGGGGGAAAGGACGACACCTTCTGCCCCCTGGGGTTCACACTGCCGCTGGGGGGGAAGGACGACACCTTCTGCCCCCTGGGGTTCACACTGCCGCTGTGGGGGAAGGACGACACCTTCTGCCCCCTGGGGTTCACACTGCCACTGGGGGGGAAGGACGACACCTTCTGCCCCCTGGGGTTCACACTGCTGCTGGGGGGTAAGGACGACACCTTCTGCCCCCTGGGGTTCACACTGCCGCTGGGGGGGAAGGACGACACCTTCTGCCCCCTGGGGTTCACACTGCCGCTGGGGGGGAAGGACGACACCTTCTGCCCCCTGTAGGGCCGGTAGAGAGACCTCGGTCCCATCTCTACCTGCCATCTGGAGGTCATCCCAGGACCAGTCAATGCAGTCTGGTTCTGCTTGGCGAGTAGGTTGGGGCTGCACGAAGCTGAGCAGGTATTGGTAGTCCTGCTCCAGCTCCCACTCTCTCGTTACCAGGTGGGTCATGTCTTTGCTCACCTCGCCTTCGTCATCCCAGACATACATGCCCATCCGGTAGTCGTAGATGTCCCAAAACCTAGACCCATCCGTGCTGCCAAGATCAATGTCGTCCTCCAAGGCATCCCATAATAAACCCGGGCCATCATAATCATCCCCCTCCGGTAAGTCGTGTTCAGCCGTCCAGGGGGTAAGTCGAATGGTATGCCACCAGAGGGCCTGGTATGCGTTGTCTAGCCAGATCTCTCGCCGTACCAGGGTCTCTAGTCTTGTCACCCACTCATCCAAGGGCTGCTCTCCCAATAGATACATCCGCATCGCCACACGCTTCTGTAGCCGCTGCTCATCACTGGGGAGACTCTCCCCTCGCCGCCATTGGGCATCTTCCAGGGCATCATACCAGAGTTCCTTTCTGTCTGCATCCCTGTAGTCCGCGGCCTCCTCCTCATCCTCATCATGGAACGCTGTCCGAAAACTAGCCGGTTCCATCCTGCTGTAGCCAGGGGCGCTGTACGGATACTAGCGTTGCCCTCAATTTGTAACTCCAAACGTTACCGGTGTCTCCGTGCTGCTTTTCCTCTTACTAGGACGCCATCCCACCACTGCCACCAATGTAACGGATCTACTGGCACCCCGACCGGGTACCTCCGTTGATGGACGCGTCCTAGCTTACGTCGAGGCCTACAAGCACCGCACCGGACATCACAACCACCACAGACTCCACAACCGCGGTAGTTTAGCTGGAGCCGCGCCGTCTTCCTTCCACCCTGTATGAATCTCCAGCATCCAGGACCGTGTGGGGAAGACCTCTCCTCCAAGGATAGCACATCAGGAACAAGCGTTCAGTAGTTAGAGCTCTAGGGAGTATGCAAAAGCATAGCAATCCCCAGTATGACAGAGCAATCCCCTCCAAGAACGAGATGAGACTACGTTTTGAAGGGTCAAGTAGAACTATATTTTAATGACAGGGGAATCTCCTTTTATGCAATGGTGCCCTCTGAAGGGCTACACCCACATAATTATCACAACAGCCAATTATATACATGGTTCAACCCCACACGTCTCCTCCCCTCAGATAACAGGTAACACAATTAAAACAGACACAATTTTAACCACATTCTGGATGTACCCCAAAAACAGGGGGTACACCTTTAAGTCCAGCACCGTTCAATAGCTCTCACCCAGGGGAACAACATATTAAATAAAATGGCATGAATCGGACCAGGGGTTCAAAAGTTAGTAAAAGTATCTTTTACACATAACACACAGACATTTCACAGGCAATCCACATCCCCCATAGTTGGCCACACAATACACATAGAGGGACAATGGGTGGGTCACACCCCACTGAGGCTCCCTGGTAACTTGGATACAATCAGACATTAATTAGATCATCCTTCTTTGTTCTTATCTGAGAATGAAAACAGTTTGTTGAAATGCAAGGATCCTTTACAACTTCTTTATTTTAGGAGAGTCTCTGTAACAGGATTATCTGTAATAGGATTATCAATTAGCCTAGTAGCTGTGATATTCTGAGCCAATATATTCTGTAGAACATAAAACAACATATCTACAGTACAGCAATGTGATCATATTTTAACCAAGAATTAAATAACCATAAAACAGGGTAAAACAGTGATGGGTTCCGTTACAATAATATTATAAAAATGCACTATAATGACACATCTTCTTCTCCCCACCCTTTGTCTGTTGGTGTACCACAATCCCGAGGTTCAGCCCTAGGCCTCCTCCTCTTCTCCATCTACACATCCTCATTTGGTTCCCGAATAAACTCTTTTGGATTTCAGTATCACCTCTATGCTGATGACCCCTCTTTTCTAACAAACTGCCTTTCGCGTATATCCTCCTGGTGGTCCGCCCACCACCTCAAACTAAACATGTCTAATACCGAACGCCTAATCTTTCCACCCTCTACTACAGCTTCAATTCCTCACATCTCTGTCACTGTCAACAATGCCATTATCACTCCCACCTCCCATGCCCGTTGTCTTGGGTTTCTGCCCTCTCTTTCATCTCTCACATACAGTCACTGACAAAATCTTGCCTTCTCCATCTAAAAAAACTATTCCAAAGTACATCACTACCTTACACAAGACACAACCAAGATTCAAATATATTCTCTCATCATATCTCGTCTTGACTACAGCAACTTGCTTCTTGCTGGCCTGCTCACCACCCGTTTATCCCCAGTTCAATCAATAATGAATGCCTCTGCTAACACTTACAACACTTCTCTTACCCTCCTGTACCACACCCAATACCTTTAGATTGTAAGTTTGGGAGTTTTCAATCTTGCATGGAGCTTTGGAGAAAGCACTATGGACTCTAGATTCTAAGCTCAAAGTGTTTTAAAATTGCTATTGCTTTTTCCTTGAACTTACATATGTATAGCGCTATGGAATAAGTTGTCATGTTACAAATAAACAATACAAATAATATAATCTATTTATGCAGATTTTAATGCATATCCATATTTTGCTACATCAATTATTTAGTAGTTTCTGGGCTAATTTATGTGTGTGTATGTGTTTGTTGGGATGGGGCACCTGTAGAATCTTTGCCTAGGAACATCTCAAGTAAATCCTGTCCTAGATTTAGTCATTGTACTTAAACAAGAGACCTTTAAATTCCATCCCTCAAGAACTGGACTTCAAGGTGCCTTATTTAAGATCATTCTCATTTGAAACTCAAACTATATATACAGTGGATATAAAAAGTCTACACACCCCTATTAAAATATCAAGTTTCTGTGCTGTAAAAAAAAAGATAAATAATTTCAGAACTTTTTCCACCTTTAATGTGACCTATAAACTGTACAACTCAATTGAAAAACAAACTAAAATCTTTTAGGTGGAGGGAATAAAAATAAAAAATAAAAATAATGTGGTTGCATAAGTCTGCCCACCCTCTTATAACTGGGGATGTAGCTGTGTTCAGAATTAAGCAATTACATTCCAAAATGTGTTAAATAGGAGTCAGCATACACCTGCCATCATTTAAAGTGCCTCTGGACATACACTCGTGTTTTGAACTCTGTTTATGAGTACATAAATCCATGTTGGCTCTGTTGCATCACTTCCTCTGAGCCGAATCATGAGGGTGTGTCTTTTGTGGAGCAAGGGGTGAGGAATAGAGAGCCTTTATTTAGATAATTGGATAGGACTGAAATTGATACCACACTCCTTCCCCTTCACTGGCCCTGAAGCAGACTCCTTGCTGCAGGAAATGCAATTATATCTCTTCAGAAATGTAAATTCTCTTACAATTTTAGGATACCCTAAAATCATCACAATTTATTTTTTCTAATTAAAAACTGTATCAAATTTTGTCATTTGTAATTTGTAGTTTTCAAACAAATATTTTTTTCACGGTGCAGTGGTCTTTTAAAAATGAATTTTCTTAGAGTAAATTTATGTTGACGTTAGTATAACTGAATAAAATTAAAAGAAACTTAAGAACAATTTTGAGAAACATAAATGTTTCAACTGATTCAACCAATATTTTCATAATTTGTTGACTTAGGTTTTGCCATCATTGTATGGCATAAAGTATTTTTGTATATATTTATTTGTCAGTATATACTAGATACTAATAATAAACACTGGTAGATGACCAATTTCTAGTTGATAATCGGCTAAATAGAATGAACAGACTTCCCTGAAAGGCATTTATATAGTAAAAGATATCTGTATCTCATATAATATCAATTCAGTCTAGTCAATTACTGAGATATGCAAAGGGTTTCTTGGAATTACATGGCTTCCCTAGATATAGATCCATTATTGTATGCAGACCTCACAAAAGCTATGTAAATCAAACTGACATTAGGTACCATTTTATGATAATACTCTCTAATAGTGCAACATATAACACTTGAGATGTATAAAATTGCATTTGTATTATAAAGCAATAATGCCTACAATATTATTCATGTATGAAACGGTAGCCTTATAATGGCTGTCATAGCTAGACTGACCTAAAAGCATATTGTAATCAACCCAGTTTAAGCAGGCAAGCTGAAACTCCTGTAATATCAGATATATGAACTTCTCATACATAATACTTGGTTAAATCAAGGCATAATCCAAAAGCTAATTCATATTTTTTTTGTAAATTAAGTGCATACAGCCTTATTAAATTGCGATTCGGCCAATTGAATAGGGCTCTATATAACCACAGAGCTTTTTTTTTTTTTTACAGAAGTTTTTAGTTAATGAAGACCTTGCTTTTGGATAGAAGTTCACTAACTAAAAAGTTCTGTAAAGAAATATGTGCTTACAGTGGATATAAAACGTCTACACACCCCTGTTAAAATATCAGGTTTCTGTGCTGTAAAAAAATGAGACAAAGATCAATCATTTCAGAACGTTTTCCACCTATAATGTGACCTATAAACTGTACAACTCAATTGAAAAACAAACTGAAATCTTTTAGGTAGAGGGAAGAAAAAGTATTAAAATAAAATAATATGGTTGCATAAGTATGCACACCCTTAAACTAATACTTTGTTGAAGCACCTTTTGATTTTATTACAGCACTCAGTCTTTTTGGGTATGAGTCTATCAGCATGGCACATTTTGACTTGGCAAGCTTTGCCCACTCTTCTTTGCAAAAACACTCCAAATCTGTCAGATTGCGAGGGCATCTCCTGTGCACAGCCCTCTTCAGATCACCCCACAGATTTTCAGTCAGATTCAGGTCTGGGCTCTGGCTGGGCCATTCCAAAAGTTAATCTTCTTCTGGTGAAGCTATTCCTTTGTTGATTTGGATGTATGCTTTGGGTTGTTGTCATGCTGAAAGGTGAAGTTCCTCTTCATGTTCAGCTTTCTAGCAAAAGCCTGAAGGTTTTGTCCGAATATTGACTGGTATTTGGAACTGTTTATAATTCCCTCTATTTTAACTAAGGCCCCAGTTCCAGCTGAAGAAGAACAGCCCCAGGCCATGATGCTGCCACCACCATGCTTCACTGTGGGTATGGTGTTCTTTTGGTGATGTGCAGTGTTGTTTTTGCCCAAACATATCTTTTGGAATTATGGCCAAATAAGTTCAACCTTGGTTTTTATCAGACCATAACACCTTTTCCCACATGCTTTTGGGAGACTTCAGATGTGTTTTTGCAAAATGTAGCCTGGCTTGGATGTTTTTCTTCGTAAGAAAAGGCTTTCGTCTTGCCACTCTACCCTATAGCCCAGACATATGAAGAATACGGGAGATTGTTGTCACATGAACCACACAGCCAGTACTTGCCAGATATTTCTGCAGCTCCTTTAACGTTGCTGTAGGCCTCTTGGTAGCCTCACAGACCAGTTTTCTTCTCGTCTTTTCATCAATTTTGGAGGGAGCTCCAGTTCTTGGTAATGTCACTGTTGTGCCATATTTTCTCCACTTGATGATGACTGTCTTCACTGTGTTCCATGGTATAGCTAATGCCTTGGAAATTATTTTGTACCCTTCTCCTGACTGATACCTTTTAACAATGAGATCCCTCTGATGCTTTGGAAGCTCTCTGTGGACCATGGCTTTTGCTGTGGGATGCGACTAAGAAAATTTCAGGAAAGACCAACTATAGCAGCTTTACTTTATTTGGGGTTAATCAGAGGCACTTTAAATGATGGCAGGTGTATGCTGACTCCTATTTAACACGATTTGGAATGTGATTGCTTAATTCTGAACACAGCACCATCCCCAGTTATAAGAGGGTGTGCAGACTTATGCAACCACATTATTTTTATTTTTATTCCCTCCACCTAAAAGATTTAAGTTTGTTTTGCAATTGAGTTGTACAGTTTATAGGTCACATTAAAGGTGGAAAAAGTTCTGAAATTATTTATTTTTGTCTCATTTTTTTACAGCACAGAAA
This sequence comes from Discoglossus pictus, assembly GCA_027410445.1. Taxonomy (NCBI): domain Eukaryota; kingdom Metazoa; phylum Chordata; class Amphibia; order Anura; family Alytidae; genus Discoglossus; species Discoglossus pictus. Next base: position 119,296,540 of record CM050163.1, read on the forward strand.
CCTGACATTTTAACAGGGGCGTGTAGACTTTTTATATCCACTGTAACTTATGAATTAAGTAGTTATGCAACTGGCATATTGACAGAAACGAATAATCGTCATTCAATAAAATAATATCCTAATTGTTATATTTATAAATGCCTAAGCCAGAGATGTTGCAGTTTAGTCTTCACAGGCCTTAGGCAGTCCAACAGTTTAGGGTTTCTTGGGTCAGAAGAAGCTTTGTCTTTCTAAACTAGGTACTGAGTTAGGACGACATTGATAAAACTACTTGTGCTAAAGAACATTAATCCTGAAATCTTGGACTAGCTTAAACCTTCCTTAAACTGCAATGTATCAGCAATATATTTCTTCCCACTCTTTGTTATGCTTGGATGCAAATTGCTCCCACAATTTTTTATTTGGAGGGTTGTGAATCAGTTATACCATTGTTTAATTTTTCCTTTAATACTGATGAAATTGTTGCTATATTTCTTCCTTCAGTATGACAATTCATTGTAAGAGCAGTTATGGGCAAATATGGCAATCAATGAGATAATGCAAAATTTTTAAACTGATTATAGTTACTTATTGTTTTATGGTATCATAGCTCCAAGGCTGCTGTAGTCTTTTGATAAGTTATATTACATAAACTTGTGATAAAACACGTTTTTTGTCTTCTCGGCTAATCTAAAACAGATACTGATTAATGGCATGCCATTCTTGTGTAAATATAATGACAATTATTCAGTTATTTACTTTATTACTATTTAGAATATCGTCTCCAGCACAATACACCCTGCTAAATAGAAATGAGAGAAAAGGAACAATTGCATTTAATGTAAATCATATTAGACTTGCTATACTAACTTAGGTTTAATGGAATTTAAGAAATCTTGCTATTCTTCAGTAAGTATTGGTAAGCTTCTCAGTTCTGTATGTCTGCTTGTTTCCATGGAAACCTGTTAAGAATGCCTGCAAGCATTACAAAAAAGGTTTAAGGGGCACCTCATTAGCCAATTATATTATTAACTTAAAAAAACTATAGCTCATGGTTTTGACACATATAAATAGTAAATTAATTGATATTGAATAAAAATTAAAATACTAAAAAAATAGAAGTATAAAACAATAGCCTTAAACAAATAAATAGCTCAGAGTGTATCCATATAATCAACATATTAACTGTACTGCATCTAATTTTATGGCCTTAACTTCATTAGTAAATGCTGATATAATGCTTTAAAAAAGAAATATAATAGAAGGTGCATACCCTTTATTATTCTGTAAACCTTGCTAACTACATATAGAAAATTGTATTGACATAAATATATATGCATTTATCAAAATTTCAATGTATATAAATATGTCTCTGTTTGTGAAATCATAACTTTGTTCGATGAATAGCTGCCTATTGACTTAGATGTGCTCCTTGTCAGCTAGGCAGAAATATGTAGCTTTATTCCCTAAATATATTCTCTTTAAATACTATTAAATAAATAATTTTGTGTTAATAATGGAAATGGATGTTTTGATAGAAAAACAATATGCCAGTGGGCCTAAATTACATTTCTAAATTAGTGCAGGGCCTTTTAGTCAACATGCAGGCTTTCTATGCTGTGTAATCTACATAAGAAACTCGAGCCTCACTAAAGAGTGTAGAAGGAAGCAAAGTTGCAACAACACATTCTGCACTGTGAAAATAATTTTAAAGATTTTTGTTTTTGTAATTTTTTTTAGGTGTAGTTAGTGTGTTTTTCGGGTTTTTGCATCTCGTATCTTTTTTTTCTAAGTCCCGCCTCTCGTAAATGCTCAGAGTTTAACGGCGAGCGCTCGGCGGCAATGAGCGCCTTCGTGCGCTCATTTCCTAAGTGCTCCGAGTTTAAGGGCGAGCCTCGTGTCGCCTTCAGCTCATTGCCTAAGTGCTCCGAGTTTAAGGGCGAGCCTCCTGTCGCCTTCAGCTCATTGCCTAAGTGCTCCGAGTTTAAGGGCGAGCCTCCTGTCGCCTTCAGCTCATTGCCTAAGTGCTCCGAGTTTAGCGGTGATAAGTGCCTGTGGCGCTCATCGATAACTCGTATACACCACGCAAACAGCGTGACGACGTCTCATAGTTAGATAATTATAATATGTGATAGGTTGTATCTCTTTCAGGTGAAATGGGTACAGCTAGTACTTGCTCATAGTGATTTAAAAAAATGTAATTCTTATCCGCATAGCCAATTGCTCAACTCACTACAAAGTCTAACACCTCTTTGTTCTGAGTAGTATTTCATCAAAGGCAACATTCAATTTGAGATTTCTTGAATAGTTTGCTGGATTATAAATGGCATTTGAACAGCAAAAAGTGATATAAAGTTTGCCAGTGACATATAAGCCATACATTAGTTTTGTGAATGCAATTGCTTTTGTTTGGTCAATTCACTATCAACACCATGGAATGAAATAACAATGTTTTTCTGAAATGAATTAATATCTTAAAAATTAGAAACTTTTGTGAAAAAAACAGTAAAACATGCTAAGACTTAAAATACTGTGATTTTTTTACTACATTTTACAGGGCCATCAACCCTTTTCCCTCCTTGTTGTTGCTTGTTCTGCTGTTGTTGTACCCCATCCCTAGCTCTCTGCAAGAACATGTCACACCAACCAAGATTTTAGTGGATTCCAATAGTCACAAATAATATCCTATAATTTATCTTTAAACCAAGTGAAGTTCTATATGTTGCTAACTGTTATTGTCGCAAAATGTATCAAGGAAAAATCACAATGCAAGAACAATTGGAAGCCAGTTGTAACTCCAGTTTCTATCCATTATAAAATATTCAATGATGCGATCCTAAAGTATTAGATTTGTGGTGATTGATCAGAAAACAAAGTGATGTGTATATTTTTGCCATCTTAAGATCCAAAGTCCTAATAATCTTAGTGATTGATTTTCCTTCAGGGCATTGTTGTGACACCATACATTGTTAATTTCAGCTGCTTGGTTTCCTGCAATTAAAAGGTACATAGATGTTTCAAGGATTATGAAGGCATTTGATGAGGAGAATCAGTTGTGCATGAAAACATGTTTTTGCATGAACAGTGGCTTCTAACAACAACTGAGCGCAAAAAGGCAGACCTCTGACATCATTTCCTACGATTCATCTTTCTGCTGTTTCAGAGAAAAACTTTACAAACTGTCTCTTGGAATGTAACTTTACTTATTGATGATTGTGTGTGTTCCAATTGCACCGGTGGAGTGGTCCTATGTGATTGTTATATACATATATGAATAAGTAAGTAATGGGATCCTTGTAGCTGTAATATGGGATCACAATGCTTACAAAAAAATGATATACCAATATAAGAAGTCAATTCTAGTATTTATTTGTTCCCATGCTATCACCAATAAGATGGAATATCCCTAAGAAACTGGAAAAGGCTGTAGAGAATAACATAGTGTTTAGATATAAAATACAATCATACTGCTATACCAAACACAGGCTGCAATGCCAGGTTCCAGCCTTCCAGCTGCAGTGCCAGGTTACTTTTCTGTATTATATGCCAAACAGAAGGAAATAGAGAATAAAAACAAAAAACAACTTTATTATCCTATCAGCCTAAATATAATGTTTTTTCTTATTTTCATTTCAATTGCCTTGCAGTGTTTTAAGAGAGGGACTGATGGTGTTCGTCAGAGCTAACAAAGCAAGAGGTTAGCTATTGCTGCAGATCTCTTCCCTACCACTATTGTTGGAAGTCAATTCTATGTATCAACTACTGCAGCTTGCTGCTGCAGACACTCTCTCAAAATCATACTGCTAAACCCAAACACAGTCTTCAATGCCAGGGTTCATCCTTTGTTACCTCTCTATATTATATGTCAGGACAAAACACACCCAGAAACAAAAACATTGATCATTCGATCAGCCTAATATAACGTTTTTTTTTATTTTCTTTTCTGTTGCCCTACACAGTTTTGTGGGAGGAGCTGATGGTGTTTGGCATCTCTCTCCCCCTTGCCCAGTACAGCATTCGTGCTGTGACTCCACACAAACATTCATTGGTTGCAACAGGCAAATTGAACTGTGCAGCTGTTGTATAACAAACAGGTTAAAAACGTGCTTGACTGCTGTAGTTCTATAGGCTACTATGGGTTGCCGAAGTATACAGCTCGGGAGGTGTGGAAGTGAAGTCTACTGCAAATAAAGTTTATTGAAGTTTTCAATCTAATACATCTTTTAATGTGAATCAGTGTCTGATAGATAAGAAACATTTAAAACCAAGGAAACTTTAATAAGTAAGGAAATATATTTGAAATGTGTGTGTTCATTAGAGTAAACCATGGCACATATTTATATACATTGGAAAATAGGTCCACTCTTTAACATCATGCAAATAATCTTTTTGTGTCCCATGTATGAATCTCTTTTATGGGATCATTCATTAATATATGATAGATATGTTTTTCTTATATATATCACATATATAGTGGTAATTGCGAGTGTTGGTCACGCAATGCTAAAAGTTAAGCTCATCGCGAGGCTCGCACCACTTTGCCACAATGAGCGTCAAAGACGTTCATTGCAGGCCTCGCAATTGTGGCCTTTCAGGGTCCCTCTTAGGGTTCTCTGTCCCTTCATAGCTCTAATTTGCCCCAGAACGCTCCACCGATGGAGGATAGAAAAGGATTGTAGCCGCACATGCCGATGCCCGCGAACAGCAACAAAGGCCTTCAGACTTTAGCACTGATCGCGAGGCATGCAACACTTTGCAAAAAATTATGATTTTAACGGCCAATATTTTTTCAAGCACGTAACTCAAAAAAAATAAATTAAAAACCTCACACACAGCTCAGGGGAACAGCCAGGGAGCCTGTAAGTGAGGTTGCAAGCTCATTTGAGCCCTAATTGCCCTTTTTCCAGAGACAGAAATTGGCTAAGAGAGGAAAAAAATGGGGCTGAAAAAACATAAATGCTTTAAAACAGAATCAAAACGAGGCCGAAGGACGTAAAACTTAGCCAAACGCCAAGCACTCAGTACTTGGAAAATACAAACAATGGTGCTCAGCTTGAAAAGACTAAAAAAGGATAAATAAAGAGACACAGGGGTGAGATAGGGGGGAAAAGAGACACATGGGAAGGGAAATGGGGGGGGGGGACAGAGCAGGGGGAGAGTGGGAGGGAGAGAGGGGAAAACAGACACAGGGGTCACAGAGTGGGGAGATGCTCACAATGAGCGCCAAAGGCACTCCTTGCTGGGCTCATGATGAGTGCCAAAGGTGATCAGCGGGAGGCACGAAAGTGGCGGGTTTCACAATGTCTGCAATGAGCAGTAAAGTACAGAGGAAGAGAGGCTCGCCGAAGGGAAGGGCCTTACATTGTGTGGCAAACAGCATTGCCAGCCTTCAATTTTTGACGGGCAAGTTGCTAGTATATATATATATACTGCTGGTTTGTCTGTCACGCTTGTAGGATGTTTTGTGCACAGGTGCGCAGGTTCATGATTGTTGGTAGAGTCGTGGCATGTGCAGAACTGTTAAATTTTTTCTTACTGCCGTCATAACCGTCGGGAAGCGCCGCCAGACAGAGAGAAAGAGACAGGACAGAGACACAGAGACAGAGAGAGAGAGAGACAGGACAGAGAGAGACAGCATTTTAAGATAACATTTTATGATAACATCATTTATGGCAGGCAAGTTACTAGTATCTATATATTTACAGTCTTAAGGACTTCCTGCCTATAGGAGACAATACCATTTGCTAGTTTCTCAATGTCTAGTTCTTGCCATGATTACACAACTCCTGTCTAGGTTAGATATGATCTAATGCATACATCATGAAGGGATTTCAGTAAAAAAAAATCCTATGGGGCAAATTTCAAGTCACTCAGAATACTACAGATAACTGAAGATCTATTGGAATATGGATACTGTGGGAAAATCTGTCTTGTTCATTGATTATAAATCACATGCTAAACTGGGATCAGTTAACTCTTCTGAAAGTAATTCCAAATACAAATCATGAATAACCTTTACCAATGTAGTTACTATTTATGAGGTCAAGATGAAGGACATCGTCATTTTTTCAAAATCAAACCATCTCCTCTCAGTTATAGTATCCTAACATTTATACACTTAGGAAGTGTAGACTCTCATCACTATGTTATGATGATTGGACAAAAATAGCTTTATGTATCTCCCTCAATTATACTGCCACTACTCTGCTTGACCAGTCACTTCCAAAACTTTGAATTTGAAAAGATCATGGGCAGTACTTTAACAAGACTATTAAGCTTCTGGTGAAAAGTGCGTTGAATGAAGTTACAATATAAAGGAGGAGGAGAAGAAGAAGAAGGAGAAGAAGAAGAAGCTATTTTCTTAGAAAACAGAACTGTAAGCTCAAGATCGCCCCTCAGCTATCAAATCTCTAATTTGGGAAAGTAAGTAAATAACTTGACTGTCATTGTGGACTAGAACAAATTGATGGGTTGATGTTTTTGTCCACTTATTTGATTTCTCTATGATGAACTTGAGACATAATAAAAGTTTATTATTATTAGATTTTTCTTGCAGGACAGAATCAAGAATTATGCTTAAGATGACATTCTGAAAAAGATAATATGGCAGCTTGTTGTGTAGCATTGTCTGGTTTGTACTGTAATGTTTGGTTACAGGATGTTGATTGAAGGTTTTATCTTTTAGTTTGAACATTTCTGGCAGGTATCACGGACACCAAGGACTTTGTTTAAAAGGGCAGCTGTGAAACCAGAAATAAATCCATAGTAAAATACTTAAGGAACAGTACTGCATTCTTGATCAATGTTTACAAAACTTGACAATCCTTTTACTATAAAGAGCAACTGACAGCTCAAAATTATTTGGGTATTTCTATCTTTTTACAAATCTAAGAATTGGATTGACAGCAAGTTCCAGCAAGGTTTGCTGCAGTCCAGCCTTTCGTTTACTGCAATTGGTTTGATTGACAGTTTTGTTTTTCTTGCTCTGAGCTAAGATATTCCTTATTGGAGCTTAGTGTATAACTCTCCATATCCTCTTTTAATATTGAGTAAACAGAGATTTTGATGATGCCTCAAACCAATACATATGAACAAATTTAGACCTAGAAAAAAAAGTCTGTGTTTCTGCTTAACACTTAGCATTTTGAAATGAATGTAATTTTTAAACTCAATTATAGATCACTCTATTTCTAAAATGCATTAACCTTAAATAAAATAATTTAACAATAATAGCAAAGGATGATGACCACAATGGAGCAAGAAGTATTACAATGTGAAAACTAATGAATTTCAAAGCTAAGAAAAATAATCAAACAATACATTTATGGTTCAGCTTTTCAATATATTTATTACAAACAAATCAGAACAAAAGGGCTATCACTGAATCTGCAATCAACAGATTCAGTGGTAACCACATTGTCACAAACCCTACTTGGTGTCCCCACACTCACTAAATGATAGCAATAGCCGTGTATGAGCCTAGTGTAGGATAAACCACAGACCTTATACATCCTCTGCATTGGCTTGTTGGTCTCATTATAATATTCCACATAACCCAGTACATTCAGGGGCCTGTCTCGCCTCAACAAGACAGATAGATAATAATTGGCTTAACTTGGTTTGTCTGTAGTAAATGTTGAGCCATTGCTTTTGGGTTGGAGTGATGCCTCTATATATGCTAAACTGAAAATATAACAGTATTTTTTTATTCTAAACATGAGAAACAGATAGTTAGTTCTTTACAAGCACTAATCCAATTTATTTAGATAGGTAAAAGGGAAAATTTGGGAGATTTTTAGCAATTGTATATAAAATGTATCCTAGTGGGCTCTTTATAAATAAAAATAATGAAGAACTTTGTTTTTAACTGCGGATTTTTTTTTTGGTAATATCATTAAAGGACTTATCATATGTGTGGGGGTGTAGGAACTGGTGGGATGAGGGGGACAAATCCCCCCAGATTTTATGATGATGGGGTCAGAGTTATCTTTCTGTTTTCCCCTACATGCCAATCTGTTTTTCTGCCCATGGTGTCTCTCCCCTATCATTCTCTCTGTTGTAGTCCCGCCTCTCCCACATGTCACTCACCCGTCCCCTTCATGATGTCATCACACAGGAGCCGGAGGAGCTGACGCAGCTTGGTGAGTAACTTCCTTATCTCCCACCCCCTTTACTCTTTCACTACAATATAACCCTTCTGTCTCTTCACTCTGGCGCTCTCCCTCTACCTTTTTTTCTCTCCTTGTCACACTCTCGGTCTCTCTCACATCTGTTTTCGCTCTAATCTTCACGGTCTCTCTCCTACACTTCTTCACCACCCCACTCATTTCTTTTTTTCTCTGTCTTTCTCCCCTCCCATGACTGCCCTCTTTCCCTCTCTCCATCCTCTACCTGTCCCACGCCTGTCTCTCTCACTATTCCTCTCCATCTTTCTTTCTTAACCCCTATGTTTTTTCACTCATCTATATAACCCCAATCCCTTGCCCTCTTCCTGTCTTTTTTTCCCCATTTTGTCTCTCTCCACATTCCCTGTCTGTCATCCTATCCTGACTGTAAGCCCCCAAACTGTGTCTTTTTTAATCCCCACATCCTCTGTTTCTCTCTCCCTTTTCTCCCTAACCTTTTATGCCTTCATCTGCCCCACTCCCTTTTGACTCCCCTCCCCCTGTCTGTTTCCCTGTCTGTATGTAATCCCCCCATATATTTCAATAGCCTCTCCTCTGTCTCTCCACCTTTTCTGACTCTCTCTAAGCATGTATCCCTCCTCTTGCCCCTCTTGTCTCACCCTCCCCTGTCCTTCTGTATTCCTCTTGTCTGTCTGTAATTCTCCACTGGGTCTTTCAATCCCCCATCTCTCTCCCTTTTCTGCCTGTCTCTAACTTGTTATCCCCCCTCCTGTCCTCTACCCCATCTGCCTTTGCCTCCCTTCGTCTGTCTGCAATTCCCAACAGTGTCCTTCAATCCACTCCCCTCAATATCTCTCCATGTTTTCTGCCTCTCTAACCTTTTTTTATCCCTAATCCTTCCCCCTCCCCTCTTGTCCCACCTCCTTCTGTATGTCTCCCCTTAGTCTGTCTTCAATCCCCCGTTCTTTTTTTCCAATACCCTCCCCCTCTGTCTCTCTCTCCATTTTCCTGTCTACTCCCCCCCCTTTCTCTCTCCCCTCTTGTGTATTTATCCCCCATCTGTCTCTGTTTATCCCCGTGTCTCAGCATCTTCTCTATCTTCTGCCTTCACCCTTTGTCTGTCTTCCTCTCAAACCAGTTTCTCCCCTCTCAAGCTGTCATCTACACCCCTCCCTTAAGTGTATCACTCTCCCTCCTGTCTCTAAACCCACCTGTCTCATTCTCTCTCCCTCTGTTTCTCCCGTCCATTTCTCTTCCCTATCTCTCTCACTAAATGTCTCTTTGTATCCCTATATGTCTATATCATCCCACTGTCTAACGCACTTCCAATGTCTGTATCTACTCTGTCAATGACCAATCTCTCTGCCCTCTCATACCTCTTTCTCTTAGCTCTATATGTCTCTTTCTTCCCTGCTTTCTCTCTACCACATCCTCTCTTGTATTTTCTACACCTCTTTCTTTCTCTCCCCTCTTCTGTCTGCCTCTGCTCTCTGTGATTCTTCCCTCCTCTGCCTGCCCCAATTCCTGTTTTGCGTTTTCTCCCCAACTCTCTCTTATTTCAATCTCTCCTTATCTGCCTGTCTCTCTTCTGTGTCTCTAAGCCCCCACTCCACCCCCCATATCCCTCTGCTTAATCCATATCCTGTTCCATATCTCTCTCACCTACCTGTGTCTCTAGCCCCTGTCTCTCCTTTTCTGCTTCTCTCTTTTCTCTCTCTGCTTTCCCACCCCTCTCACTTCATAACATCTCTGCATTTGTTATTTTCTCTCACTCTTTCTCTCTTCTCTCCCTCCTCCCAATTACTGTCTCCCTCTTTTTTTTTTGCTTCTAACAATCATAATCTTATCTCTCCCCTACCTTTATCACTCTCCATACACCTGCCTCTCTCTGGAAATTAGATCCAGAGAGAATGGGATGAATAAGAGAGAGACATAGAGCATTCTCTTTCCGACCTCTTCTCTCTCCCACCTCTTCTCTCTCCCTCCCATATCTCTCTCCCACCTCTTCTCTCTCCCTCCCATATCTCTCTCCCACCTCTTCTCTCTCCCTCCCATGTCTCTCTAACTTGTCTCTCTCTTCCTCTGTCCCGTTCCCTGTCCCATTTGTCTCTTACTCTCATACCGCTTCTCTCCTCCTCTATCGTTAACTTACCATTATCTTTCTCTTCTAGCCTCTGTCTTTCTTTGTTCTCCCTCTGCCCCTTTTCTTAAACACTTACAGTCTCAGTGTTCTTTAGTCTCTCCAAGTTTTCTCATGTCTTTCTCTACTGTCTCATCCCCTATCTCCCTTTTGGCCTCTTCTCTTTTCTCCATATATTCTCTCTCTCACTCCCTGTCTCCACTTTACTCACTTGAGGCATATTCTCTCGTATTCCCCTTTTCCTACCCTTTCCTCCTTTCTCACTCCCACTTATGCATGTCCTTTTTCTTCCTCACTTCTCTTGCATCCTTTTTTCTCTTCTCTACCCTCTTTATACTTATCTCTCTTCTGTTTGCTCTAAGTCTAATCTTCTCTGTCTCTACTATTCTTTTCACTTCACTGTCCTCTCCCTCTCTTAATGTTTGGACCTTTCCTGTTATCTGCTGTCTGCTTAAGTTTCCTGTTTTCTGCCTGCCATTTTGTTGTTAGGATTAGGGTAGTGAAGGCCAGACAAAAGGAATGTTTTGTGGGAAGCCACTCAGGTCCCTTTTTTTGTAAACTGTATACCCCCTCAGAATTTTTTGGGCTCCTACGTCCTTGCGTATGGGCAAGCGATTAGTGCTCTAAGATTAGCAGGCAGAAATATCTTAAATCCAGATAGTGAATAGGGTATGTAGATGTAAAGGGGCCCACAATCTGCAATACACATCATTACCATAGTAATTCCATATTCACAAACAGTAATAACAAACACTGATAGGAGTAAGAAGAAGGGAGAAGAGAGAGAGACTGCAGGCTGTCAAAACCTTCAACCTGCTTGAACGTTATATATTGGAAACCTCTTTGTCATTTAGCAGTTAGAGTATTTTGATGACTAACAAACGTCCCTAATATGTAGCTTTTACCATTTATGGTATTTCTTAGTCCCATGGACAACTGACTTTTTTTTTTTTTTTAATACTTGTTTTTAAACTTTGGGACTAAATTATTCAGATTTGGGATCTAATGGAAACTTGTGCTCAGAGCACACTAGTCTGCCTCTAGATCCTCTAGGGTTATTTGGATTATTGCACTCCAGGACAGGCTCTTGTCGTTACCTGCGAGGGACTCCAGCTTTGAGACATCAAACTAGTTGTGCCTTCCAGACACTAGGGTCCCTTGAGGATCATAGGTCTTCTTCTTACTCCTATCAGTGTTTGTTGTTACTATTTGTTAATATGGAATTACTACATGCTCATTATTCACTATCTGGACTTTTGCTATTCGTGCCTGCTTATCTTAGAGCACTTATCCCTTGCCCATATGATAAGTCCTTTGTTTTTAACAGCTGCATTTTTTTTCATAATAAAGTTATTTTTTTATTTTGTGACACTGATTTTAAACTAAGGAAATGTAAAAGTATGACAACTTGATGGGTGTGGATGAAGCGGCTACTGTACTTGACTTATTATTAGTAAGACCTGGAAGAACAGCTTTATGAATGTTACTATGGGTAAAGTTGCCATTTGCGAAACCTATGCTTCAGAACTGTTGAAGGCTGTTAAAAAAAAAAAAAGGTTAAGAAATATTTCACTAGACATCAAGGAAAGTAATTAAACAATAGCTTTAAGTCATGAGAATTTAGATAAAACAAATAATTGTGACTAACTGAGCACTGGAAATTTGTCAGACTTGCAAGACTAAGAAAAGTTCCTCTGGAGAACAGCCATAGTATAGTTTAACATTCTGTAGACAGATCTATGAATTAACAATTCTTTATACACACGCCAAGAGACTCTAGAGGATGTGAGCAAGGTGAGCTATAGGAAAGATTTTCTTAGGGAAGGTCGTAGATAAAAACATGCATTTTGCAGCAACAGAAAAATGGGCAGATTTAAATGAAGCATTTATTTCCTATTACCAGATTACAATATAAAATGAAGGGTGTGTGCATTAAGTATATTATTGAAATATATATAACCTTGGAATTGCATATTTTCATTAAGTCCCTTTCCATAAAATTAAAGGGGGATCAAAATGAATCAGGACTTTATGTAACTGATAGTTGAAGGGACACTATTCTATTCTATTTTGGAACTCTATTCTAAATAGAGAAAATATATGGGATCAGAACACCAGAGCATCAAGAAATATTCAGACTAAAGAAACAAACTATAAAATATTTTGGTACAGAATCACAATAATAATAAATAGTTACCAGCCACACATATAACCAACATGTTTCAGAGGATCTAAGGAATTGGGCACATCCATTTACCGTATATACCCGAGTATAAGCCGAGGCACCTATTTTACCACAAAATACTGTGAAAAATGAGTGACTCGAGTAAAGCCGAGGGTAGGAAATGGGCTGCCCCGTGTCCCCCTCTCCCTCCCCGGTGTCTCTCCCCCCCTCTCCCTTCCCTGTGTCTCTTCCCCCCTCCCTTATAACCCTCCTTATCCTCAACCTCCCTCCTCATCCTCCCTCCTCATCCTCAACCCTCTCCTTAACCTCCCTCCTCATCCTCAACCCCCCATCCTCAACCTCAACCCCCCATCCTCAACCTCAACCCCCCCTCCTCAACCTCAATCCCCCTCCTCAACCTTAACCCCCCCTCCTCATTCTAAACCCTCCATCCTCACTTTACCCCTCTAAATACCCCCCCCTCTCCCTTTCCCCTCACTTACCTGCATCTGAAGCTTCTGCTCCGGCCTCCGCTCCTTCCGGTGTCTTGACCCGGCCAATGCTAATGACGTGGCGTGCATGTGACGTCACGTCATTAGCTCATACCGGGTGCCGACATGAGCGCCACAACATTAGCATTGGCCGGGTCAAGACGCCGGAAGGAGCGGAGGGGTTGAGAATGAGGAGGGGGGGTTTAGAATGAGGGGGGGGGGTTGAGGATGAGGAGGGGGAAGGGTTTAGCGAGTCACAGGGGGAAGGGTTTAGCGAGTCACAGGGGGGGAGTGACTTGAGTATAAGCTGAGGGTGCCCTTTTCAGCCTTAAAAAAAGGGCTGAAAAACTCGGCTTATACTCGAATATATACGTTATATATATAAAAAATAAAATAAAAAAAACGACCAAAAAAGGTTAGGCAATTATTAAGAACATTTTATATTATCTGTTGGAGAAGGATACCAAATCCACAGCATTTGGAAACCATGTGTACAGTCTAATTATTTAGATTTATAACATATTGGTAATAATCTTCCCGTTGTATATAAGGTTAAAAATATGATATAGAGATTGAGGAGTAAAATAATACAATTAATACAATTTTATCATGTAATGCAAAGACACATTTAACTTTTGTGTACTGTTATCTTTTATTTTATTATTATTATTTTGTTTATGTTTATAATCTGGATGTATTAAAAAAAATGAATATAATACAAAATAAAATACTGGCAGCGGTGGGGATCTCTGTATAAAACACAGAAGGATGGCAGCTTATGAAGAGATGTCTGCAGCAGAGGAGGAGGAAGTGTCCAGACGGTATCAAAGATGGATGGAGGTAATGCCTGCAGGTTTTACTAAGGATCAGCAGAGGGAACTCCGGATACAAATCACACAGGAGGTAAAGGGGAACAGGAGAAGCGTAAGCAATGGCCCTGTCTCAGCTCCTGTGGAGGGGAAATGCTTATCCCCAGTAAAGATAGAGAATGTTCTGGTGACTGGAAAGGACTGTAGAGGAATGGGCCTTCTAAATAAATGGATGGCATTCCTGGGACTATGGCCAGGTCACAGGCTAATGGAATGGCTGGAAGAATTGGTATATGAGGAGGTCGCCCTGGAAGATCAATATGCTTATTGGGTTGGACCTGTTGGGATACATCATCATTTTTCATTGGGGCTGGAAAAGGCACTTTGGGACATAGTACATGGGGATCCGGACTGTGGCTTGGGGACAGAGAAAAGAAAGCTGTGTCTGTTTGCCAAGCGCTGTCACATGCTGGGACTGGAGACAGGCTCTCATACAGCTAACTTACTTTGGCCGTTGATCCAACAGGAGCTACAGCTGGAGGTGGATTATATAGACTTACTGGATGAAGCATCCCTGGATGGTTGTTGGCCAGCCAGCTGGGAGGGCTCATGCCAGTCAGGCATGGAACAGAACCACCTAACAGGTACTACAGAGACCCAGCTAAATATTGCTGAGGCTGGGTCAGAAAATAAATGTATGGACTGTGGGGAGGGAAAGGAACTGGTTCTTAGCTACAGGGAACCAGGCCTCACACAGCAAGAGTGCCAGGGGCACCAAGAGAGTGCCAGGGGCACCAAGAGCCAGACAGGGGCAGCAAGCTTGCCAGCCTTGGCAAAGGAGCCGTGGGTGCAGCGTGGCACCATAGTAGAGTGTGAACCAAGTGGGGAGATACCCTGGATAACCAATGTCCAGAGTACTGCTTTGCCTCAGAAGGGTGTATGGGTGCAACCCACTGTGTCCCCAGTGACTTCCATGCTGCTGCCAAGAAGAGAGAGATGGGGTCCTGAACTCTTTGGGTGGGGGTTGCATGGGAAGAGCAATTTCCTCTGTACAGTCAAGGCAAGACCACGCACTGGGGGAGGCTTTGACGCTACACCTTGGGACTGTGTGCGAACGGACTGGAACTGGCATAGCATACAGACGGCCTGGCCAAACCAGCAGATTCATGACTATCAGCGTAGCTGGGAAAATTAAGGATTTTCCCTGCATGCTTGGGGAGGTGTTGTCATGAATCAGCCAGGGGCCATCTTGGATTTGGAACTGTTATCTGCCACATGTTATTGAACAGAAGGTTTTGGGCTCCCAGAGCCACTGTTATAATGTGATATAGTCAGGGCAGAGTCCCACTGTTATTGTTATGCATTGAGAGAAGAGGCAGTTTACCACGTCACCACTAATAAAGTCGTCATAACGCATTAAGTGGACTGACATGGGAAGTACTGCCTCATAACATGTGGGTTATAAAATGTTGTAGTGGTAATATCTGTAAATATATTGTATTGGAATGTTGTGTGCAGTCATCCATATTGACTGCATATGTAACCTGAGTTGATCACCCATCTGCCTTCCAGCTATCACCTAAAGTAAACACTTGAAGTGATAGGAAGGCCAGAACAAAGGGGTCTGTACAGACATAGAGGCACCATAACCCCAGGGGGTCTACAGGGATTCTCACTCAGAGAATCAGGGCAAAGTCCAGAGGGCAGGGAGATGTTTCTCTCTTGAAAGTCATAGACCAAATGAATTAGGTAGCCACACCTAGTGGGCAGATCTGGGAGGAGTCTCATGGTTCACACGTAGGGACCCTGCCTGATTGGCCAGAGGCAGTTAGGGGCTGGCTAAAGGTAGCCCTTCCTGGTAATTTTGTATGCATGTTTAAAAGATAGTGTTTTTCCAAAATAAAGTGAGTTGAGAGATAGTTTTCACATAAACAAGGTGTGAGACTATTTCTGTGTGTTGTATCCTGACTTGGGGAGTGGTCTTGCTATGGGCCACTAAGTAACCTGGATCCAGTATTCTCTGTCTGTAGCTGTTGGGCCTTGCCCTCTTCAGAGGCCATCCTTTGTGCCACAGAGAACAGGAACTACATGATTCTGCTGGGGTAGGTTTGAACTAGGTTCATATCAAGCCCCAAGAAGAAGCAGATCGTGACATTTTGAGATTTGGGGTGAGCGTGGTCCCCCAAATTGGCCGGTCGTGACATTTGGCTGGCAGCGGTGGGATCTTTGTATAAAACACAGAAGGATGGCAGCTTATGAAGAGATGTCTGCAGCAGAGGAGGAGGAAGTGTCCAGACGGTATCAAAGATGGATGGAGGTAATGCCTGCAGGTTTTACTAAGGATCAGCAGAGGGAACTCCGGATACAAATCACACAGGAGGTACAGGGGAACAGGAGAAGGGTAAGCAATGGCCCCGTCTCAGCTCCTGTGGAGGGGAAATGCTTATCCCCAGTAAAGAAAGAGAGCCAGGTGACAGAGGCAAAGGACTGCAGAGGAATGGCCCTTCTAAAGCAATGGATGGCGTTCCTGGGATTGTGGCAGGACCATGAGCTGTCATGCTGGCTGAAGAAACTGGTATGGAAAGAGATTGCCTTAGAGAAACAGTATCATGCCAGGATAGGGCCTGTTGGTGCCCTTGAAGAGGATCTCTATGTTCAATTGGAGCTAATAGATGGGCTCTGGGAGATCGTCTTTGGTGATCCTGAATGTGGCATGGGGACTGTAAGGAGGAAAAATAACTTATTTCTTAAACGCTGTCATGGTCTGGGATTAGAACCATGGTCCCCGGAGGCTAATTTGCTGGAACCCCTGATTCAGCAAGAGCTGCAGCTGGAGGCTGAGTATGTTGAATTGCTGTATGAGGCATCCATGGAGGGGTTTTGGCCATCCAGTTGGGAGGAACCCTGTCAGGTGGACAGGGAGGAAAATGATTGGTTACCAGAGGTCTGGGGAGAGGATATTGTGGACTCTGACCAGGACAATACCAATGTGGAGATACAAATGGACAAGGCCCAGTTAATTTTTGCTACAACTGGGACAGATGAGGAGGGTACCATACATTATGGGTACATCTCAAAACCGGTGGAGTCTGAGTCTCAGACAGGAATAGCAGGCCAGATGGAGGGCCTGGGAGAGTTCTGGAAAGAACCAGAGATGGATTGTGAACCTAACATGGGGTTCCCGTGGATAACTACAGTCCAGGAACCAGCCATGGGTACAGGGGCGAACACCGAGAACAACCTTGGGACTGTGTCAGACCAAGGGGGCCAGCCAGACCCAAATGGCTGGGGCACAATTGCTAATAACAAGGCAATTGAGAAGACAGAGAATGTCTGTAAAACTGATGGCCCAAGGGGATGTCTGGATGAGAGCTGTGAGGTCCTGCCAGGGAACACAGTGACCAAAGATCCCAAGGGAGGCGAGATGGAATACAACGCACCAACTGTGGTCCAAGGAGATGGAAAAATGGAGTCCCATGCCCAGACCATTGCTGCAGGTGAGAGGGGTTACCATGCCCAGACTGCGGTGCAGGTGAAAGTGGAGCCTCCATTCCAGACCACCATCATGGATGCTGGGTTCAGTATCAGACTGGTATGTTCCTCCCTGGAGGTGTTAGTTTATGGGACTCCCAAGGAAAATGTTTCCCCTCAGACATTGGGAAGAGGAGGGCACTGGCCCTGGTTTTTGGGAGGGGGGCGAGCCATGTCACCTTGGGAACTGTCACCTGGACTTTGTACCACCCTGGGACCCTTTGGACTGGGTGAACGAATAGGCCCAAGGACTGTTTTAGATGCAGCTGCCCAATTAAATTGTTTTCCCCAATGGATGGGGAGGAAGGGGGCATGGCCCAAGGAAGGCGGTTGGCAATTGAGCCATGGAGGCTATGCCCAAAATTGTGTGCCCATTGGAATTGGAAGAAATGTGGACTGTGAGGCTATTACAATCACCATCACTTGCACAAGTGAGATCAGTGTGGCCATAAATTTGTCCGTCAGGACGGATTCCTAGGCCACACTAGGATGGGGGAAACTAGCTGTTATGAACAGAAGGGCCCACTGGACTATTTGGGGTTTATCTGTTATTATATGTGTGGTTAGAAGTTACTAACAATTTGCTTAACATTTATATCATGGATGTAATAAGTGCATGTGGTGCTGTAATTGACTAACATTGCAAAACTGTATCTGTGTTAGAATTAGGATAGTGGAATTTATATGGCCCTGCGATCGGCCACGTGTGAAGGCTCTGGCTTTATTCATGAAAGGGGTAACTAGTTTTATGGCTCTGTAAGAGGAGAAACAAAAGGTGTAATTAGAAGAAAGTTAGATGCCTCTCTACATCAGGAAATCATGTGGGTGAGGGGGAATAGCAAGCTATTTGCCTAGGAGGATGAGCTAGAACTGGGGGCAGTCTTTGGTGTTTTGTGTCATCTTTCTGTTTTTTTTTTTATATATCTTTGTAACAATAAAGAAGTGGCCAGTCTGACTTTGGACACACTAAACACAGGTGGTGTCAGAGTCTGCTTGTACTAATCCAAGGTACATGGGTGTGATTCTTAGATCCTAAGAATAGGGGTCTGAGGTGCGTGTCTCTGCAGTAATGATGCTGTCATCTGAAGTGTCTGCTGGTGTTGAGATCGGAACAAAAAGTGCGACCGTGGAGAGAGAGAGAGATTTGGGGTGAGCGTGGTCCCCCAAATTGGCCGGTCGTGACAACGTTGTTACATTTTTTAAATTGGAGCAACTGCGTTACCAACATCGCAAACTTTCCGGGCAGACGCAAGATCCACAAATATATATGTAATAGTTGTATAAGTTGCAATGTCTCAGGAAGGATATAGAGATGTATTATGGAAGAGGCAGTAAAAGCTGTCTGATAACAAACGGACTAGGGTGTTTATGAAACTCCTCCATTGTAATGCTCACATAGTATATGTATATGTGGCCCGCGGGTGGCTTTAATGGAATTCTTTAAGTGTTGTCAAATAATGTATCTGCTTGCTTTCTTGCAGTGGTTAATGTAAGCAGACATACACAGAATACAATTAAGGACATCTTTCTTTCAGTCCCTACCCCCCTAATAAGGGGTGGAAAGAAGCACATCTGCAGGAAAAGCAATGCTATGCTCAAAAGTAAATCTTAAAAACTAATTTTTCCCCACTCTTTGAATACTGATTTTATTGATGTTCAGTACCAAAATAAACAAACAACACCTTATACCTACAGTGGTCCTTAACTGGATTTGTGTAACTATTGGGGAAGGAGATAAAGTAGAACACCCAAATCAGCATGCAGTTTTTGTAAAAGTCTGTTGATTTATATACACAATATATTTTTAAAATGTAAACCTTCTTTTTCTGATAGTTGGACAGCAATTCAAATGACTTAGAGGTCTGGAGGTTGATATGGTGTCAAAAGGTAGGTAGGGGCAGGAAGAAAATAATGAGAGATGATTGAACTGCCAAGTAAATCAGCACGCACCATTTTATGTTTGCAGTTAACGTTTTTTGTACTTGAAGGTAAGTGACAATATCCCTTTGCAAAACCCTTTGCGCCTCCTTTAGAGTGTGCATTGCTTCAGTACATTTTTCTACAAGTGGTCCTCCATTATATTGTGCAGCTTATTTGTAGGTTATGACTATGGCTTCTCCGAGTGGCCACACTAATGCAATTCCTACACACCTTACATGTTTGAGTGCTATATCTTGCATTATTTAGCATAGAAATGATCACAACATTTACAGGTAAACTGAAATGACAGAGCTAACACCACTGTAACAAGTTGTATTAACATGTAATAGACAGCACTTAATTACTGAAACATTTCTTTTAGACTGATATTGAATATGAAAGCATGTGACAAGGAAGGAACTTGACGTTGCAAAGAACACTTTCTGGATTGTTCTTACATCCAGCACATTGTAATCTTTCCATACCTGTATTTTACAGAATGCACTTCTTTCTGTATCATTCTGTAATACTATTTCTAAAAACATACAGGTCCTATAAAATCAAGTTTCTTTTGTGGAAAACCAGAAGCTAGTCAATGCAATATATTTCTTGAGCACAAAGCAATATGTTATTTAAGCTGACGATTCTATACATAAATATTTTTTTTTTTCAGTCGTTACATATTTTATTGTAATTTGAGTTTCATAAATGGCCTTGTAAAACTGAATGTAATTTGCTTCTTCTCTCTATTGACGAGAAGACTATGTAAGCACATGTTAGAAGGAAAAACATTTTATGATAACCCTTTTCAGACAATACTTAGAAGAATAGTAGTGTTCACAAGGACCTGAAGAATCAATGCCTTTCATTTTTGAGCACATGTATCATTTTAAAGATAAATTACAGTAGAACCTTTAGTCTTAACAATAGAATAAATGCACTTTTAGTCCGTAGGTTGTTTGGAAAAAATCTCATTTGAATTTCAATGTGAACTTAAAACTATACTTACGCATGCCAAGGATACTGAACTGATTATTGAAAAGAAAGTCACAAGTGTCTGATCTAAACATCCTACAAGCTCTACATTCTATTCGCTACCTAAAATTCATAAAAACAAAGTTCCTATTCCTGGTAGACCTACTGTGTCGGGGTCCAACAATATGACACACCATAAAGATCTGGTAGTAACACTACTATCGTACATTCGTGACACTACTGATTTATTGTGTCATCTCCAGAATATGGATGTACCCAATAATACTAGCATAGATGTAGAGCAACTATACAATATACATGTATACCGCATAATTAAGGTATCCAAGCTGTAGAATTCTTTCTAAAGAGTAAAAAAAAAAAAACCTTGGCAGCTTATAATAAGTTCATATTTGAACTTTTGAAATTCATTCTCACAAGAAATTATTTCTTCTTCAACTGTAGGTGGTACCATCAAAAGAGGGGTACTGCCATGGGAACACCCTGGGCACCTAATTACGCCAACCTATTTTTAGGTTGGTGGGAGAACACATTGGTGTTCTCAGAGTATATGGCAGAAAAGACCCCAAAAGTATCAGTTTGGCATCGCTTTATTGATGTTGTGCTCCTATTTTGGTTGGGAACATTTGTTTCATATCTAAATATTATTTTGGGCCTACGTTTTACTTACGAGGCCACTGAAATCCATATAACATTCTTGGATTCTTGGATCTTGTTATCTACAAAAATGTAGATGGAACTATACAGACGTCTATTCATAGGAAGCCGACAGCCACCTTTTTTTTTTTATAGCTTGGTCCAGTATGCACCCTATCCATCTCAAATGTGGAATACCCATAGGCCAATATCTGTATCAGAAGAACAATTTCTCCTTACTCGCAGAGTTCAAAAAGCAAGCAGATATTTTACAACAGAACTGTAAAGCCAGAGGGTACCCTAATAGATGTTTGAAGATGGCATATAAAAAGGGCCTTGCTGACTAACAGGTATGAACTTTTGAATCTTAACACAAAAAGAATGGAAAAAAAAATCCAGTCCATACTGAACAAGAAAAAAACAAGGCTAGATGTATACTTACCTATGGCCAAAATTTTCAAGCAGTACATTTTGGATAAACATTTAGGACTACTAAAAGCTGATAAGGATCTAGCTGAAGTCCTGACTGAAAAGGCTTTAATCAAATACAGAAAGGCACAGAGTATTAAGGATGTCATCACTCATAGTCTTTTTCAAACAGCTAAATCCTCAGCAACTTGGTTGCAACCATTGACAGGCATGTATCGCTGTGGCAGATGCAAGGCCTACCAGTATAAATAACCAATTAAAGGATTTTATCAATCCAACTAACAACAAAGTGTATAGGATCAGAAAATTCTATAACTGTGGGTCCTTAGGTGTGGTCTACATTATGCAATGTAGTTGCAATAAGCTGTACGTGGGCAAAACAATACGCCAACTCAGAAGGGGTATCTTGGAACACGTCTATACCATACAAAATTAGCTTAACACGCCAGGAGCCCAGCATATTAAGTTATACCACAATAATGAACCTAAAGTTATGAGGTTTTGCCTTATAGACAATGTAATCTTGGGACCAAGAAAAGGGAATTTGGATAGGATTCTTTTACAAAAAGAATCCAGATGGATCCACCAATTAAAGACGTTAAACAACCCAAACGGGTTGAACGAAGCGTTTTCATTCACCCCATTTATCTAAGATGGTACATTTAAACTTTCTGTGAATTAATGTTATAACATAACTTATTAAATGACTCTCTTAGCACTAGTATGGTTTTCTTATTAATTTTACGTATTATTATTATGTAACAGACTTTTTTTTCACATTTCCTCACTATAAATTCAATCTATTGAGTCTTTTTACACAATGGCCTAACTTAAACAATATATCATATGCACGCACATGACGTAGTGACGTTAGCGTGGATGAAGGCAAAGATGGCTCCTTTCTATTTTGAAGGTATAAAAAGATGCAACGTTCCCAGCGCCAGCTCTTAGGCCCATTTAGTCTGAAAAAGCAGATTATTGGTGAAACGGGACAACAATACCCATTAGGTAGCTGAAAAGACTGCCATGAAACCTCAAAAAACTTAGTAAATATATTCATGCCCAATTAGGGCTGCAAAATTGGGTTCATTTAATTATACCCCGTTACTTTGGCTAGTCAGGAAAATAACCACAGGGGAGCATATCAAGGCTGAAAACCTTTTTTTTTTTAGGAGTACTCTGGAATTATACTATTAGTTGATCATTTCTGCTTTGTCACAATATATGAGTATCACCACAGGGACACAAGTCAGCTTGTGGAGCACACATTAGTCCCTTAGATAGGAGGTCCCTGAAATGGGACATAGGGCTGTTTAGATGTGCTCTCTGACTCAAAAGGAATTATTGTTGTCTACAGAGGCACCTAACCAAGTCTTTTGTGGCGTTTGTGGCTATGGAAATAAGTGGTAATTTGATAATGGGATCTTTTGCCTATATATATTAAGAAGTCCAGTAGTACTTGCATTACTATGTTTTGTGGTTGATATCGACGTAGTCATCTTTTTATTAATGTAAATAAAGTTCCAATTTTTACTGTGTTGGGAAAATCTAAATCAGAAAGCAGGCTGAACAATATGATTTTCTTTTGCTGTACCAAATGTTCAATTGTAGTTTCTTGTTGCATCCATATTTTTTGCACAGATACCGGTACCGTCAAATGAGTAATGTCACAAACCATCATCTGCCAGTCAGTATTATGTGAAATCCATTAGCACTGAGCCTCTGAGCTGGGAGTTTCACTGTACTGTTTACCCAATGTTCGACTCTAAGCCAGCATGTCCGATGAGTGAGATGTCTGGAGGCTGATATGGTGTCAAAAGCTAGGTAAGGACAGGGAGGAAATAATAAGAAATCATTGAACTACCAAGCAAATCAGAAAGCACCAATTTATATTTACAATTGTATAAAGTTTTATGCAATTGAAGGTAAGTGAAAATATGGTATATTGTCAAAAGTCCTTTGCACCTCCTTTAGAGTATGCATTGCTGTAGTACATTTCCCTGAGTAGTCCTCTGTTATATTGTGCTTTAGGACCAGTTATATTTATGTTATTGCCTGATATGTTATTTTTGTGTTGCTTTTTTGTCATAATTTATACTATACTGTGTGATTTAGTATATGGATGTGTAATCAAATTATTGTGTGCAAAGGCAGATCGACGAGGTCTTTTGTGGAGCGAACACAATGCCTCAACTACTTTTTTTGACAATGGCGGCGATGCAAACAACCAGATTCTAACCAGTCACATATTTTGCATCAGCTCTGAATAATTAGGTTAGATTGGCCTTTGGGTCTAGGAATCATAATTGTGTTATCAAGTAATATTGGTTAGGGGGGCGTGTCCAGCAAGCTAGCTGAACGGTCGTGCTACAAGGGAGCTCCGTATAGGCGACCGAAATTAGCCCTAATAACGTGATTAATTCACGCCAAAACACTATAAATCCACCACATAGTGTCCCACCTACTCCCAAGGACCACGGAGATATATTTTTGGAGTGGAATATACAACTTTTCAAACCCTCGTGGTCCCGAGCCTGACGGGCGCCTGATACACGCCGAACGTCTCCTCTCTCCCCCAGGAGGGGAGATCTTCCAACAAGACCCTGATCAAAGGGCACACCGGACCAGCACAGCGTCACAGAAGTCCCAAACCATGCAACAGGGTCCACAAGGCCAAATCAAAAACTGCAAGTAATCCTAACTACACCAGAGGAATCTTACCAGGAGCCATACCACGCACCTCCTGTGGGTCTCGCAACGGACATAGACGCCGCCGGCGGTGGAGGGCCAAGACACCGAATCTTCCGCCACACCAGCACTGAAGCCCTAGAGGAAGGGAAGAAACGACGGCAGGGTAAGGAGTCACTCCGGCTCACAATCCAGATTACCCCCCCCCCCCCATATACCACACAAACCCAGGGGCACAATAAGAATCTGGCACACCGGCCCAATTAAGGGGAATAAATAAAGGGCAAACAAGCTGGCACTCACCCTATGTACACCTTAAAGACAGGGACAATACTACCCCTACAAAAGACATTGAAGAGCCCTAAATAGAGGGACACATGAGACCCCACGTATGGGAACCCACATACCCACATGGTGGAGTGGAACCTACCCAGAATTTGTAATCGGCGGCCATTTTGACCCATCCACATCCTCACAGGACCGGGATCATTTCCCGCCAAAGAGCAGTGGCGGACATTTTCTAGGGAGCCTGGGGCCTGCAGTATAGCGTTGGGACAATCTTACACAAGGAGAAAAAAAAAAGGGGGAAGAAAAGCCCACTTAATAAACCCCTACAGGAGAGTGATAACTCTCAAAGAACACAAGCACAAGGGCCATTATACAACTCTTCCACTTAAAACCTGGGATACCAAAGTATGTATTAACTACCCCCATAACATCATAAAGAACACGTGCAAAGTGAAACAGAAGGTGGGCTTACTGCAACCTGTAAGAGGACATTTACACCTCTAAAAACAGTCAAAAGTGAGGCACGACTTCATACCCCTCTGAACAGAGGAAGACATATAGCTCCCATAAGGACACTCACCATCTCCCACCTTCCAGAGGTTGAATTTACACTCTGGGGAGTTAAAGGACTCCTACTTAACTAAGAGATCTCCCAAGCTATAAGGGGAAACCTTAATATACTGCCACAAAAGCAAAAACGAAAATTCAGTTCAAACATAAGGAAGAATTACTGAAGAACAAATGAGCAGAACACCAGTGATTCCTAGTGGCCGCTTCAAATAGCGCATATAGGTGAGAAATACTACCTTCGCTATAGACTGGCATTCTACCGTTCATATGGAGTCCAGCTCCCCTAAGATGTAAACTTACTCCAACGCCCACACAAAGGGGGCGCTAACATAAGACAAAAGTGAAAAGTGACTTACAAAGTATTATGGCTGGAGTCGCAACAAGGAAAAGCAACAAAAATATCCAAGCCTACTACCCTCCAAAGACAACAATAACAACCCCCCAGACGCTCCCACCAACAACAAGCCCCGCCGGGCCAATGACAATGGAACAATCCACACCAAGCACCAAAGGTGACATACAAGACCTGAAAGATTTAATCCGTACGTTCAGGGAAGATATTAAGACAGAGATTCTGAAAGTGTCCACAGAGCTAAAGTCCGAAATAAAAAAGATAGACACTAAGACAAATATACTTGAAGGGAAATATGAAGACCTACAACAATCTCACCAGCGACTAGAAGCAGAAATTGCTTCACTAAAAGAAGAACAAGCTAATCACCTTTTGTTCCAAGAGGACCTAGAAAACAGATCTAGGAGACAGAACGTGAGATTACGCAACGTCCCTGAATCGGTGACTGACTTGAAAGGATACATGTATGAACTATGCGAATTTCTGTTACCAGAACTAAATTCAGAACAATACAAATATGAAAGACAGACCAAGAGATATCATCGCAAGATTTCATTATTTCACCACAAAGGAGCTGTTTATGAAAGCATCCAGGGGTGGCATACCTGAAATTGAAGGACAACAACCCCAGATTTTTTCCGACTTATCACAGCTAACGCTTACCAAGAGGAGAAATATGAAACCTCTTCTGGACTGCATCCTTGCTCAGGGCTGGAGATACTCCTGGGGCTTCCCATTCCGCCTGACCATATCAAGAGACAACTAATTATTTTCTGTCCGTTCCTTGGAAGAAGGAACCAGTCTATTGGCTTCTTGGAACATTCACCTGCAGGCGGCCCCTGAACTTCTCATGGAGAACAGACATCGAGGAGAGAGAAGAAGAGGATCAACACGCCGTGACAGAGAGAGAAATCTTACACTCCCAGACAAGACGAACTCTTAAATCTGAATTGTTGCATTATGTTTGATCATTTTGTCTTTTCTCTCTTATCTTTTTTCTTTCCATGTGAAGTTTATATTGTGGTCACGAGGGAATCTTTATTCCATCTATATCAAGCCAAGGGCTTATAGATCCAATTAGCATTTCAATCCTTTGAGTTGTTTCTGTAGAAGGCATTACCATGCTCTTCCAGTAGATAGACTTAGTTCCCAATAGGAGAAACTAACTACATCACAACACGCCCTAGGCCCTACAACGAACCAGTCAGGGATCCATTGGTAACTTACAAATGATATACTCAGACCACAATCTCTCTGCAATGAGTCAAAAGGAGACGTCAAAACAACTACCCAATAGACCACATTTGCTCTAATTAAGATAAGTTAACGAGAGCACTACTAAGTCAATTCCACAGTAGATAATATTCCCCTGGACCTCTTAGTAGTCTGGTTCCAGAAAACCCTCGGAACATAAAAAGACTTAGACATTTGCAAGACCACTTTTCACTTCAAAAGTTAGAGACTTCTTAACGAGCCCCCTAAGGGTGATTCCACACAGTGTCATATCAAAACACAGGTGGACTCACCAAACAAGTTAAGGAGGATAGCGAAGGCTACCCTCTTGTAAGTTTTATTACGATTATTTCCACAAATATTTAAAATAACTGAATTTTTACATCTCAGTGTAACAATTTACTTCCAAAACCCTTATCAACAAAGTAAAGCAAAGAATAATCATAGAATCGCCTTTGACATATTGGTAGCACTGTGCTTGTCTTAACATTGACCTCCACCTTCTTGTTTACCCCAATAGGCTCAACTTCCAGGTGTACTCTACGTAAACCCAGCAGGAGGCCTACCGGACAATCTCAGCAAAACCATCAAAACATCATCCCGCAACGACTCACCTCCCACTAGGCACAAAGAGCCTAAAGGTAGGACACACTATGAATCTTAACATCATATCACACAATACCCAGGGCCTTAATGAACCCGTTAAAAGAGGGATAGCGATAAAAGAATATCAAAAACTTAGGGGAGACATAGTCATGATCCAGGAAACACACTTTAGAAAATTAGCTGTCCCCAGATACTGGGGGAAAACATACAGACAAACTTACCATGCTACAGCTAAAGAGAAGAAAAAAGGAGTGACAATCTTAGTTCACAACAGATTACATTTTTGCCACTCCAAGACTCAATCAGACCCAGAAGGGAGATATATTGCAGTCCACGGGACCATTCAGGAACAAAGAATAACCCTCCTCAACATTTACGCTCCAAATACCGAACAATCACAATTCTTCGATAAAATATCACAAATTATGACGGGATGGGAACCATCCACCCTAGTAATAGGGGGGGACATGAACACCGTAATAGATCCAGATAGAGACAGGTCTTCCAAATCTTCTGCGCACACTACACCAGCGGCTACCAAAGCGCTCAAACACATTCTAAAATCCCACGGTCTAATAGACGCATGGAGAGCAATGTACCCACTAGATAGGTCATACACCTTCTTCTCCTCTAGACACCAATCCCACTCAAGAATCGACCACGTGCTGATTCAACAGCGACTAACCCACAACCTAATAGACGCAAATATACACCCCATTGCGTGGTCAGACCATGACTTGGTCCAGATCTCATTAAGCGGCATCATCCCATCGGGGCAGTCCCCGTCATGGACCCTAAACCCACACCTACTCAATGACATCAAATCTAGAGACAAAATTTCCAAAGCGATAGATGACTATTTTGCAGTCAATAATGGGGGCGAGGTAAGCAGAGAGGGAGTGTGGGCAGCCCATAAAGCAGTCATTAGAGGAGTTTGCATCCAAGTAGGAGCAACAACGAAAAAACTAGAACAAGCACAAATGAACTTAATTAAATCTAGAATCGCGGACCTACAGGCGCAATTCACGAGGAAACATGACCCAAAAATCTATAATGAAATTCTGACCCAAAAGCAACAACTAAATTCAATACTTAGGAAAAAAATGGTGACCATTCTTCAACGCTCGCAGGCCACAATGTTCAGAAGCGCCAACAAACCTAACACCATGTTAGCCAAGAAATTGAAAACACAAAGGGCAAAATCCTTCATCCCTAAGATAAGTAACAAAAATAACAAACTGGTCTTTAAACCGAACGAGATAGCGGAAACATTCCGACATTTCTACGAGGAGCTTTACTCAGCCCCTCCACACTCAGGGTCCAAAGCCCACAAATCACAAATAAATAGCTTCTTAAGTTCAACAGAACTCCCACAAATTTAGAAAGCCCAAGCTGAAGAATTAGCTAGCCCCATAACGCTGGAGGAAATTAAGGAGGCAATTAAAACAACTAAGTCACATGGGGCTCCAGGCCCAGACGGGTTTACAAACTTTTATTACAAACAATTCTCACAACAATTACTCCCATATTTACACAAGTTATTTAATGAATTCTTAAAAGGTCCCCCTGTAAAACGGGAATTTTTAGAAGCAAAAATTATTGTAATACCTAAAGAAGGTAAAGACCCAGCCCAATGTGGAAGCTACAGGCCAATTTCATTAATTAATACTGATATTAAAATTTACTCAAAGATTTTGGCGAATAGACTAGCTACGTTATTACCCAAGGTTGTCCACCCAGATCAAGTAGGATTTATTACTGGCAGAGAAGCCCCAGATAACACCAGGAGAGTGTTGAATCTATTAGAAATAGCTAAAAGAAACAACATACACTCAATGCTACTATCACTTGACGCAGAAAAAGCATTCGACAGAATAGATTGGACATTCATTTGGGAAGTGCTGGCCAGAATAGGTCTAGGAGAAAGCTTCATAAGAGGTATACAGGCCCTTTACACGAACCCAGAGGCATCCATAACATATCAGGGTTTTAGTTCTAAAAGATTCAAAATTACCAGAGGAACTAGACAGGGCTGCCCGCTCTCCCCTCTATTATTTGCTCTTTGCCTGGAACCCCTGGCGACTGCAATCAGAATCGGCCCAGACATAAAAAGGTATAAAAGTAGGACCTAAGGAATACAAAATCAGTCTCTTCGCAGATGATATTTTGCTCTCACTGACAGAACCAATAATTAGTCTACCCAACTTACTCCAATTACTCACAAAATTCGGCTCCATCTCAGGCTTTAAAATCAACGCAGCTAAAAGTCAGGCACTCAACATCACACTCCCCAGAGAAGTGGTAGAAAATTTAGATAAAAACTTTTCCATGAAATGGGCCCAAAAATATCTGACTTATCTGGGAATTAATATCCCAAGCTCGACGGAGCAAGTCTACGAAGCAAACTTTCCCCAAATTATCAGTAAAATAAGACAGGACATAGAGAAATGGTCTTCCTTCAATATATCTTGGATTGGTAAAATAAACGCGATCAGAATGAATATCATCCCAAAAATGTTATACTTATTTAGGGCGATCCCAACACCAATTAACTTACCAGCCATAAAATCACTACAAAAAACTCTCCTTAAATTCACTTGGAATCACAAGAAACCAAGAATTAATAGAAATACGATGCACGCACCCACACAGAAGGAGGTCTAGCCTTCCCAAACATGGTTAATTACTACAAAGCCACGAGACTGGCACAATTGACCAGCTGGTACAAAAAAGAAGCCATCCCAACATGGGTCGAGATAGAAAAACAAATGTTAGAAAACAATCATATAACATTATCACATGCTTTGTGGCTAAGCATACACACAGAGCTGAAAACTCACAATCTCACAAGCTGTATCCGCAATTCATTGAAAACTTGGAAGGAAATAAATAAAAAATCCCCCATGCTACATATAGGCTCAGGCCTAACCCCCCTATGGCAATCACAGAAGGGGGACCACCCCAACAAAAGCTCCCAAATGAAATGGTGGACACAAAAAAACCTGACTATAGTTGCAGACACATGGACTCTAGCTCAAGGGGACACACTAAATCAAATACCCAGCAACGAATGGATTAATCTAATGATAATCAAACAGACGATGTATCAGACTACAAAATCAAATAGCCAGAACAGAAAATTAATATTTGAACAATGTTGCATTAACAACCCCGGAGGCAAGGGCAACATTTCAGTGCTATATAAAAATCTCTCTGAGCTATCTAGTGCAAACAAGCCACAATATCAAGAAACTTGGGAATCAGACTTACACATCACATTAGACGACAAACAATGGAATCAGGTTATCAAACAGGCCAACATGGCATCTTTAAACATCACCTTGAAAGAGAACGCATTAAAAACAGTCATGAGATGGTATCTCACACCAACAAGACTTCACCACTCAAACAAAACACACTCCAACAATTGCTTTCGGGGATGTGGACACACCGGTTCCTTAACCCACATGCTGTGGGAATGTCCAAAAATTAGACATATTTGGCAGGCAACATACAAAACGCTAGAGAAATTATGGGGGAAATCTATACGGCAAAAACCAGAAGAAGCACTATTAGAACTTCCAAACAAGGAACTAACTAAAAGCGAGCAATTCCTAACCAACCAAATATTCTTGGCATCTAGATGTATTATAGCTAAGCATTGGAAACACACTACCCCTACATTTAGTGAAGTACTACAGAAAATTGACCATATCCAAACCATGAGTCACTTCTCAGCGGAACTTGATGCGAGATACAAACGGTGGGCCTCCTGTTGGGACATCTGGAAAATTAGAGGTCCAAGATGAGGTGAGTCTAAGATAGACGGTATTGATATATAAATTCTTTGCTGAATAACAGGAAGGGAGGAGAATCTGTTACACTCTTTTAATTCAAAACTAGACAATTGGAAATAGTATTTGCTTTCATAAAAAAAAGTTACCTCTCCGAGGATTGTTTTTGAGAATTTACTTGTAAACTATGTGGAGGTAAAGGTAAAGGAAAGGAAAATAACATAAATAGAATAGCTGTTATAACTCCACTACCATCTACAGCTCCCAATCCCTCGGAGAGATTCAAATGTTATTATCACTTCCTATGAGATATTTAATCGAACGGTTTTGTGATAAAAAGGAAAAGTTATTTATTAATGTATAGACATGTTTACATATGTTACATTCTTGACGTATTCTGTACATTTCTGATATATAATGAAAAATAAAAAATAAGAATTTTAAAAAAAAAAGTAATATTGGTTAATGACACCACTGTTTAATTACTTTTCCTAATTTCTTTAGTCACCATTGTATTTTTACTATAAATATGCCATGCCCTGGTTCAAAAAAAAAAAGAAGCCTTCTAGTTAAGACATACAGTTTTGCTCAAAAGTTTGCATACCTTTGGCGGATTGGTAATATATGTACCATTTTTAAAGAAAACATGAGTGAGCAGGCAAAATACATTTATTTTATTTCTTATGGGATTCATATTTAACTGTAGGTTATAACAGAATGGCGCAATCATAAAACAAAACATGGCAACAAAGAAAAAAAATGAAATGACCCTGTTCAAAAGTTTGCATACCCTTAGTTGTTAAAACGGAGTAATGCCCTCTTTAGCATCAAAGATAGCATGCAGTCTTTTGTAATAGTTGTCTATGAGGCCCCTAATTCTTGCAGGTGGTATAGCTGCCCATTCGTCTTGGCAAAATGCCTCCACGTCATGCAAAGTCTTTGGTCTTCTTGCATGAACCACACGTTTGAGAACTCCCAAGAGTGGCTCGATGATATCAAGGTCAGGAGACTGTGATGGCCACTCCACAACCTTTACCTTTTTCTGCTGTAACCACTGGAGGGTAAACTTGGCCTTGTGCTTAGGGTCATTGTCATGTTGGAAAGTCCAAGAGTGTCCCATGCACAGCCTTTGCGCAGAAGAATGAAAATTGTCTTCCAGTATTTTCTGATAACATGCTGCATTCATCCTGTCAGCAATTTTCACAAGATTCCCGTGCCTTTGGAGCTCCCCCCCCCCCCCCGGCAAAACATCTGTGAGCCACCTCCGTGCTTCACAGTGGGGATGATATTCTTTTCACGATAGTCCTTGTGGATCCCTCTCCAAACATAGCGCTTATGGTTGTGACCATAAAGCGCTATTTCGGTCTCGTCACTCCAAATTACAGTGTGCCAGTAGCTGTGAGGCGTGTTAAGGTGTTGTCGGGCATATTTAACTTGTTTTTTTTTTTGTGTGGCATCAGCGCAGTAAAGGCTTCTTTCTGGCAACTCGACCATGCAGCTCATTTTTGTTCAAGTATCGTCGTATTGTGTTCCTTGAAACAACCACACCGTCTTTTTCCAAAGCAGCCTGTATTTCTCCTGAAGTTACCTGTGGGTTTTTCTTTGTAATCCGAATAATTCTTCTAGCAGTTGTGGCTGAAATCTTTCTTGATCTACCTGACCTTGGCTTGGTATCAAGAGATCCCCAAGTTTTTAACTTCTTAATAAGTTATTGAACAGTACTGACTGGCATTTTCAAGGCTTTGGATATCTATTTAAATTATTTTCCATGTTTATAAGCTCCATTACCTTGTTATAGGTCTTTTGACAATTCTTTTCTGCTCCCCATGGCTCAGTATCTAGCCTACTCAGTGCATCCGCACAAGGGCTAACAAACTCATTGACTATTTATACACAGACACAAATTGCAATATAAAAAAGACACAGGTGTGGGAAATTAACCTTTAATTGCTATTTTAACCTGTGTGTGCGTCACCTTGTATGTCTGTAACCAGGCCAAACATTCAAGGGTATGTGAACATTTGATCAGGGCCATTTGGGTGATTTCTGTTATTATTATTTAAAAAGAAGCCAAACAGTATGTGATAATAAATGGATTCATATGATCACTATCCTTTAATACAAGAAATGTTTTTTTTTTTTTTTTGCATAATCATATTTTCAAAATAAATGCAAAAATTTCACAATTTCTGCCAGGCTATGCATATTTTTAAAAACAACTGTAACTAATATGGCCATGCTCTGTTTGGGACTGTTTGCTCTCATTCTACTGTCTGCTTGAGCTGGTGAGGTGTGGAAAGGAACCCTATCCACGGACGGAGAGTTAACCCTGTGTTACAAGTATGTTAGCCGATTTGGGCCTCAAGAAGTTTTTACATGCGGAAAGCACATGTTAAAAATAATGGAACAATCACATTTTGTGTGTTAAAAATACCTAATGTTTCAATGTTTTGTGAGTTCTAAACCATTAGTGACTTACACCTAGGAGTAGAATAGTGTGCATATTATTATCATCATCTTTATAAACGCGCTAACATATTCCGTAGTGCTGTACAGGGATTGAGTACATGACAAAAACAAAATGAACTATTAAACTATTAATAAACTATTTGGTGGAATATACATAAGAGATGCTTAGCTTTTTTTTTTTTGTTCAAGACTGCTCCAGTATTGCTCCCATTGTGAAGAAAAACTCACTATTTTCCAAAGTTTTTCTCTGAATATTGATAGTTGGTCCATTAAAAAAGCTATTCCTTCAATATTTAGTATTATATTTGCATCTGCATCAATGGACGAACACATCTCATCCAAATGAAATAATCAAAACATTGAAATATACAATCAGCATGGTCAGCAAAGTATTATCAATAGATTCAGTTTGGTGCATAGTGATACCAGGGGGAAACATGTGGATAATAAAAAAATGCAGTAAGAAAAATCTTAAAGTGATGTTTAAAAATGCATTACACATGTTATTCATCTGGTCAGGACACCGGAATGTCTATAAACAGCAGTGTTCTGGAAAACAAATAATGCCTTACTGGTCTTACTGCCATAATTGTGAACAGTCCAATATATTTCCATTACAATAACCAGCAAATTCCACCACTAAGTATTTAAGGAGAAAATAGGGATTATGAATAAGATTATACTTTTTGACACATTACAGCAGCAAATGCCTCTACACCTACAGTTTGACTCACCCACGACCCAAGTCTGCACTGGTAAATCAACCACCCATATCTGACAAATACAATTTGTTAAAAGTATTTCTACCTTCCTGTAATAAACAGTATTATTGATGTTGAAGTGCGTGAACAGTAAGGAACAACATGGAACACCTTGGCCCTCAAGTATATGAGAATGGGCTTCTGAGATTTCAGAGGTCACCTGGTGATGACTCCTATGATGCAAGCAGGAAGGACTGGGGCACTTACCCAGAATAAGATTATCTTCAGTGAAGAATTATTTGGACAGGGCATTTACTATATTTCTAAATTTGTGTATATATTAATTTGCATAGATAAATTTAGGGGGCCTTTCAGACTTGGCTTGGAATTATCCTCTTAGTAATTTGCATGGATCTGCTGTAACGATGATCGTTTAATATTAATAGCACTTACTCCAACATCAGAGACATCTACTTCCACTGAAAATGTTGTTTTATGACTCAGAATACAAGGTAATTGGTTCGGCTGTCTCCAATTTGTCAGTAACTATGCCAGGAAGAGAGTTTCTTAATGAAGCCCCTACTGTGTTTCTGAAATATGTCTCTCTGCTTGCTTATGGGGGTTCTCAGACAGCCTCCCTGCCTGCTCCCATTTCTGCAATTCATCCCTCAAAATGTATCAATGTGCCACTGGGAAGGCAGCAAGTTTTAAACTCCTATTGCAATTTAAAGTGAATATAGGATGTCCAAGTGGTCATGAATTTCAGTGTGTTGCTCATGCCCCTTCACAAAATGGCACACTCTGAATGATGATAAGAGGGAGGGGGTAATGTCAGCAGGACAAGCAGGGTAGATAAAAAAAAAAAAAAAAATCAATATTTCATAATCTATATAACTTAATAGTAACATCATACGTTAGGTTTAAGAAAGACTTTTAGTCCATCAAGTACAGCTTTTTAGATCACCATTGATCCTTGCAATTATTTAACTGCTAATTGAAGGCAAACAAAAACCCTATTGTAAAACTGCCAATTGTCTCATAAATGGTATTAATATCCTTCCTGGACATTCTAGCATTTTTTACTCCCTAGTTTAATACCCCTCAATCTCTAGCCATATAAACTAACTCTGTAAAATATAGTTGTGTTTATTTTTTTTTTTTTAAGCAGTGGCCAAAATTGCACTCTATAAATCCCTAGTACATACTAATTTGGAATATGGAGTGACTGTATTATATTTATATTTTAAATTTAAATTTACCTGCTCTCTTTAACCAAACTACTGGTCTCATTCACACAGTTTAGGGTAGTTAAAATCTCCTATTATAACTTGACCATGTTTAGCTGCATTTCCAACCTGTAACAGTAATTACAATATATCACTTTCCCTTATAGTTGGGGGTTTATTCCATTTTCCTACCAAAAGGTTTTAGGAAATGTTCCTTCATTATTTTTTTTTACCCCCAAAATTCTTCAACATAATCATTAGTTCTGCCATAAATATCCTGACTATAGGATTTGAATACAGTTTAACAAAGACATATTCCTCCTCCTCTTCTACCATTGTCACTATTTCTCCTAATTAAGTTGCAACCCTCCAAATTAACAGTCCAGTCATGAAAATCATCCACCTTTGTTTTAGTAATACCTATAAAAATATTCTCATCAAATGTTAATAATTCTAGTGCTTCCATTTTCAGTGGCAAGCTCATGCATAAGCAGACACCATAGGTTGCTATGTCTCTGCAGGTTTGATTACTGTATCTGAGTTACTTACCATGAACTCCCTGCAGACTATACTATCATCCTTGTCCCTCCTCCATGAGTAGTTAACTTATGCCTTAACCTCAAACACTTCCTTCCCCACTACTTGTATCTAATTTCCCCCACCGACTAGTTTAAAAACTGTTCCAGCCTTTTACCATCATGTCGCCTACCACACAAGCTCCCTCTTCATTAATCTTTGTAGCAGTGATGGATTGCATCGAAGATAAATATCAGCCAAGTCCTCTAAAAACCCTATCTGCACCACATTTTTAGTAACCATGAATTACCTACATTAAGCTCCTTCTATCTCCCTGAGCGAGCGTGTGGCACTGGTAGTATCTCAGCAAAAATTACCTTAAAGTCAATACCCTTAGGTTGTTTTGTTTTCTAGGCCACTACAATTAACTGTGTCATTGGTACCAAGGCTGCTGGGTCATTTCCAGACCCTCCTAATAATTTATTAACCCGATCCACAACATGCAGAACCAGCACACACAGGAGACCGCAAACGGCTTGGTTACTAGGATCTGGGTGAGAAATCATCCTGTCTACCTTCCTATAGAGTCCCCTACCACAGAAACCTGTTACACTGCTGAATATGCTCTCCCTCTCTCCCCTTAGAGCTGTTCGAGTGAAACAATGCTATCTGGCATTGCCATTGCTTAATGGATTTACCCAACAGTTTCACTCAATATGACAAATCTGTTGGTGCTTGCCAACTCAGATATGGCTTGCTTCCGCCTCCTGTTCCCTCTACTTCCCCTTGTAACTGTACCCCAGCTACCTCCCTGGACATCCTCACTAGACCCAACTCCATGCTAGGCTCCACTAATGTGTGTTCATGTGTGTACTGCAATTATCATCTCATGTTCTCCAATTTGATGGGAGGCAATATGCTTATACTGGTCAGGCTCTAGCAGTGCATACCTTTGCCAGAATGTACACTGTGTGAAATTGCCACTGGTCTGACTCATGATTACAATTTACAAAAATGTAGAGAACAAAACGAAAGTCAATATATTTGTATAAAGGGTTTTTCTATAGTTTAATCTACGAAAATACACTCTTATCTATTGTATATGTGCTAGCCCCTTTTTTCAGCTCCCACATGTACAATATAACTCCATTCTCCCTTTTTTTTTAAACTCTCACACTATAACTGTATCCCCTTTTTTTAAATCCGCACACTCATACTAGAACTGCAATTAAATTTTTTTTTTTTTTAGTTTAAATTAAATTCCACCTACTCACCTGCACACTAATTACTGCACATTTACAGCAAAACAAATACAAAAACACCCTTCCAGACAGAAACTCACTTAGACCGAATATAAAGCGAACACTCCACATGCTCTCATATAGATATAAACAAATTACTGCAAACTTACAGAAAGGAAATTACAAAACACCCTTTTGCTTCCAGATAACAACTCTTAAAACAACTCCAAGGCAAAACAGATAGGGATTTCATTATGCTGGATACAATTTTTTTACTTTTAAAGGGCCATTATTTGTTTTAACACTATAGTCTGATTGTTGTTAATTGTTACCATACCTCTAATCAATGATTTGCTCATAATTTCCTTAAAAACGCTAGCTGAATCTTAGAAATATTTATTAAAAGTGGACACTGATCATTAACATGTTTTGTGGTCTGCACCACTGGTAACGCAAGATTTTTTTATTTTTTTTTCTTCGTTCAGTTCTGTTTTTGTTTAAAATATATATAAAATAACCTTGTTTCTGTAAGAACTGTTTCTTGGCTACAATTCCCTCATTTATACTTTCACTTTCCAGTAGTTGACAAAAACTCTGCTTTTGTTGGATTTATAAATTAATGTAATGCTAATAGGCCAAATAACATATTTTCTATTAACAACCTGTTTCTAACAGATATTTACATACATTGTTTGCCGACATCACAGACAAAAGCTGGCTGGATAATCTCTCATTACCAGCATCTTCCATTACGACCCATACAATTAAAGTATTAAACATATAAATAAAAAAAATAAAAAAAACCTAACATGGAATTAATATATTGTCTCCAAATTATGTTTTCAAAAAGAGGGGTATTGGCTTAAAAACTAACCGTATTACCTTTTTCTTGATAGTTTATGTGCCCATGACAGGGGATGAGCATTTTATATAAATGTTCTTATTTGTAAAGAGGCAATGGACTTTCTCAGCAGACGGCTCCCATTCCTCTCTATCACTATTAATTGGTGGATAGTGCGACAAGTGGTCATCCTTTTTATTAGTGACCACAATTTCTTCTGTGGTTGAATTCAGGGGTCTATAAAAATTCTTACAGTCAAAGTCTGATGTAAAAAAAAAAATAATAATAATAATTTTTGTAAAATCTAGGACGTTTTAGGTCTTTGTACATGAAGATGAGGATATTCACTGGTCTCTACATGTTAGAGCATCTGGCACAAGCTCTTGTCTTAACATTGCAACAACTAAGGCCCTCATTCAATTGCGATTTGGCCAATTGAATAGGGGTCTAAATAAGCACATAGCATATTTTTTTTAAATAAGTTTTTAGTTAGTGAAAACCTTGCTTTTGGATAGATGCTTACTAACTAAAAACCTCTTTTAAAAATATATGTTATGTGCTTATTTAGACCCCTATTCAATTGGCCAAATTGCAATTGAATGAGGGCCTAAGTATTTACTAAAAAAGAATATCATATTTCAAATGATAGAAAATGTAAAAAAAAGTAGTATTGTTTTCATATGTTCAGCGTAAACTTCTGAACATGCCTCAGAGAAAATCCTAAACCCATAGGAACATTAAAAATATACTTTTGTTTTTTTACAATTGGTTTTAGTCAGAGTAATTATATTAGCAAACAAAATAAAACAATACAATACATGTACTGTGACCGTTCTGATTATCATTATACATATGTCTAACAAAATAAGTTTCTAAGCAGTAACTTTATTTTAAACTTTTAATCTACAGCTTCCTAGCAAATACATTATCCCTGCAGGGTTTTAGCATACATCACTGTGAGCAGTCAGCTAAATCACAGAACCTGTGTCATTAGAGGAGACACTGATTGTGTTATCCATCTCCACAAAATAGGACGTGCAGCTTATCTGTATTCATTTACTTTACATGAGATGTCATCACTGAAGGCTATAGAACTCCAAAATATGTGGGCAGCAAATTAAAAAAAAATCTCAAAATATTATACAGTTTATAAAATGTCAAATCTTGTTGACAAGAACACTGTCACCACATTTATTTCAGGTATTGAATGTTACAGAGCAGGCTCTTCTACCCTTGATGATGCCTAAAGAGACAGTATGACTTTAAAAAAAAACTGTGATATAATGGTTATTTAATAGTTAAAGAAAATATGAATAATTTTCAATTTAGTATGATTACAAAAAAGCATGGATCACATTTTTTTACTGCTGCCTCATCAATGCTGAAGTTTTTTGTGGCAGAGTATATGGAAATGTACTCCACCCTCTAATACAGTTAAAGATGGCAGAGCTTCAGTCTAAAGCTGAAGTGAAAAACAGCTATTTCCAGTGTAAGGTTTTTCACAATAAAAAAATAAAAATAAAAAATGTAATCCAAATAGAATAAAAGTTATGACATGGCATTATAGCAGTCCTTTAACCATATGGAGGAATTTCAATTAACAGTTTATTGGTCCAGTTACACCCTGTGCTCACACACACTATGCAGTATTCATGTATAGGACCAGCATTCTTGTTAGCATAAAATTCATCATTTGTTTTGTCCAATCAGGAGGAGGCATAGTCAGCCGATATATTTGTATCACAATCTTGGGTTCCTGTCTGTGCTGTAAAGCAGCCTCAGATATGTAGTGTGGCACCATGTTTGAAGGTGCAATGTATTTTCATATAAGAGTCTCTCTGTGCAGCACATTCACACTTTATTACCCTGCTGATTGTCCATTCCCTGCCTAAACTACTGATGGTGTTTTTTTCCCCCCCTTTCTCTCTGGCAGAGCTCAGGTCGTACAGGTCATACATTCCCTGCCTCAACTACTCCTGCTGCTGGTGTGTTTTTGTTTTCCCTTCTTCTCTATGTTTGGCAGAGCGGAGTCTGCTTGTGTCATTTACCCTCCTTGCAGGTTGACGAATCCCTGCCTCAAATACAACTGCTGTGTATTTTTTTTGCTCTCTTGCTGTGAGTGATGAGCTCTGACCCCGCCCAATCAAGTCATTTGCTCCTGTAGCAGCACTTCCTTTTGGTCTCCAAGAGAAAATTCAAAATCCGTATGTGGCTGCTCTCCTCCAAGGACACTGTTATGTAACCTCCCTCCCCGGATATCAGTTTACTGCATATATACACCAAACTTTTCAATATAATACATATTTTTCTACTAATCAATGGCTGTTTTTTGTATGAAACATTTGAAACCCAGGAAACGTCTATATACCTCGAACACCCCTGAAAATCCCTGATAAAATTAGAATAACATTCATAATTAAATCTGGCCAATCACAGGCAACTAATACATTCTAACAACCAGTGATAGCAGTGTATACAAGGAATCATGGGGTGTGTAGCCCCGCTGTAGAAGGAAGCAGGATGAGTCAGACATTGATCTGTAGATCTCTGCATTGAGCTGCTGCTGGCATAAAGGTTAGTAACGCCTTAAAATTCATACCCAAATGTAGTATTTCTATTGGTAGGTACACTGTGCCTATGCAAGCAGCTCTGGGGGTGTGGAAAACTTTTATTTTTAAATAAAAATAAATCTAAACATGTATGGAATAACTCAATGTAATGTGTGTGCCTTTAATCATTATTATGGTTATGATGAGGACAGGGTGGGGCACACTTTATTTGGAGGAGATTGGCATTCCAAGGGTCAGAAGACCATGCATCCCTCTATACTTCCTATAGTCCCTACTTTACTCATTTCGGATCATCTATTGGTGGTTTGAATATTGTCATGATTATTCTATATAATTATCTCCTTACTTTCCAATTTACATGCTTCCAATTATGCTGTGTTTTTTCTCATCTTGGTTCACAAATATCCATTTTAACATGATCACATCTGTTATATGAATACTCTAGAGGAATAGTTACCTTCTGGACATATAATTAAACACACAATGTGTTCAATCAGGAAGAAGAAATAAGGGTTCTCCAAAGATTATGTTGCTGTATTTTTATACTTCTGAAATTAATATTATTTGTATGTAAAGTGTGGCTGTTGCTGATTGTACAATAGTTGGTACACGTGCGGTTATTTGTTTATAGCGGACATGTACAGCTAAAAGAATGAAGACAATAGGTCAGAGTAATGTGCTGAGCAATAACAGAAATGGACACTTAATAGCAGCACTCCATGACTCCAATTTTCTGCACAACAACAACAATTTTTATATAGGAATATTTTTTTCTCTGCATTGCCTCTGCTATAGTGAACTCACAGCTGCAACAGCTACATTTGAAGCAAGCAACATTTTGTTTCTATGACCTGAGATGCAAGGACAGTATTCTCAGTTACATTATCTTGAAGACTTGATACAATATACATATGCTAGAAGAGGCTGCTTTTGATACATACTTAGAATCTTTACAGCAATTATGTAAATAAAAGGTCCTTAACTCAATGAAAAACAGCAATTCATTCCAGAAATTATATATATAAAAATATTATTTACTGTGTAGAAAATGGAACAATGTATGGTGGGAGGATAGATGGTACAACACAATGGAAGAATTGGCTTAAGAATGTTGTCCTCTTGTACTTATTCATGAGATGACTGCCTATTAAAGGTAAACCATTTAAATATCCTTCATACTTAAAATCAGCTAACAGCATAGGTATTTATAAAAAATAAGATGATTGATCGATGCACAGAAGCCAGCATATACTTTCACTAGATTTCTTTTTCATACATAATAAAGAATATATTTTTATAAGACTGCTGATTTCACATGAGTGGATAAAAAATATTCACAAACCCCTAATATTCATTAATAATCAGTTTCATTTGACTAATACAAATATGCTATTAAATTTTTGCAAATTGTAAAGAAAATTCAAAAAAGTAAAAACAATATTATTTCAAAGTTGGCTACAGAGGCAAACTAAAGGAGACTTTACTACCACACATTCTCACAAGTGTTTTATAAGAATACTGGGCCAATAGATTCCATTTTAGGTCTTTGATACCAATTGAGGTGTTGATATATCTGTTCAGTAATGGATTAAGATTTAAAATATAATGCTTCAGACTGCATTCTATTCCATATTAGTTTTGTCATCTGAAAGTCAATGTTATCTATTAAAAAAGTGAGACTGTAGTTATGTCGGCAAAGTAAAGAATCTTAAATTATCCCTGCAAACTTCTTACTTCAAGATAGCAATTAGTTTCGGCATATCAACTGCAGCTAACACTCACTGAATTATTTCTCACTTTTCAGTTAATCATCTTCACTGAAGATATTCAGGGCTCTTCGGGATATGAGAAGAGAGGTAAAATATACACTTTCCACTGATGCATAAACACAGCTTGCTCAGAACTGAATTATTAATAATCACTGCATTTTTTTTTTTTATATACATTTCGGTTTTTGCATTTCATTTTTGTTGAAATAAAGTAATGAAGTGATGACAAATTCAAGACACACTTTGTCCTCTCATTTAATTAAAAAAAGTTCTTCATAATTTTCAGTAATAGATTAAAATAGGATCTCGGTGCTTTTCATTCACTTGCACTATCCTCATAATCAGGCATCGATTCATCTTTAGACTCTGTTGTATCTCTTTCTTTTTCATCTTGTATTTCAGCATCTTTGATATTTTTCAGAAGTGCATCCGTGGCTGATAATTTACGCATTTTGATGTTTGGCAGCTTCTTCAGATCTAGATCCCAGTCCCTTAAAGAAAAGTAAAAGCAAATAGAAAAGGTTATTTGATGATTTCTCATGTCTTTGCACTAGATTGGTGGAGTAGAAGCACTTCGTTTTTGAATTAATTACAAGATGTTAATCTAAGAGGAGTCTAACTCATCCCAGAGTGGTCACTTCTCAGTGGCAAAGAGGAGTTCAGCTAATCCTCCACTCTGAGGAGATGGAGGGGGGACAAGTATTTAAAGAATAATTCTAATCACCCACCAGAGTGACTAGACATATATATATATATATATATATATATATATATATATATATATATATATATATATATATATATATATATATATATATATATATATATATACATATATATATACATATATATACATACAGTAAAACCCCTGTTATCCGGCACCCACAGGGACTCCCCCTATTGCCTTATAACTGTAGTTACCGGCTAATCATGAGAACCCAAATTAAGTGTCTAAACGACACTTAAACCCACCAAAACTCCTCAAAATGCCTTTAAAAAAAGGCATTAGCGCCTAAACTGGGCCATTTAGGGCCCAAAAGAACATTTAGAAAAAAAAAAAGTTAGCATTTTTTGTAGTTTCGAACTGCGGATAGTGCCAGTTATGCCCGTTTTGTAGGATTTTTTTTAAAATGGGGAATTGATGCCGGTTGCTTGAGAGACCCAGTTAGTTGGGTGCCGAAATTCTACTGTATATATTATAATATTTCATTGTGATTTTATCCCTGGTATCTAGTGGTAATTAACTGATCTCTGGTATCTAGAAGATTCTAGTAATCACACCCCACTCCTAAAAAATCTGACAGAC
Source organism: Discoglossus pictus (assembly GCA_027410445.1). Taxonomy (NCBI): domain Eukaryota; kingdom Metazoa; phylum Chordata; class Amphibia; order Anura; family Alytidae; genus Discoglossus; species Discoglossus pictus. Next base: position 119,339,928 of record CM050163.1, read on the forward strand.
GCATGCGGTGCATTGGGTTGGCAGACCAGCACTGGGGGAATCTGTAATCACTCTAATCCACTAGATACCAAAGATCCATGAACACTAAAAACCAAGTATAAACACACACACACAAACTAAATTAGAAGGAAATTAGTTTATGCAAAAAAAATAATAATCATAAAATGAATAGTCTGCCACTGTAAAGCAATTTTGTAATTATTTATTTTATTCACCCACTTAAAGGGTTAGTGGGACAGAATAATTTTTCTTTACACTAAATATACAATATTCATCATGGTTTTTGCTGTATTATGATGCAGCTCAATAAGCTAACCTGCAGCTCCTTGTGCTTGATAACTAACTATCTTATAACTTTTAGGTAGCTTGTTCTTGATTGCTTCTGCGAGCGCACCACATGTTTGCATAATAACACAGCATAAATAATAGTACAATACACTTTTTATGCTCCCAAAAAATATATGACTCTATTTTGGGGTGACAAAATATAGCACAAAATAAAATGTGTGTATAATTAATAATAATAAATATGTGAAAACAGTTCAGAAATCTGCTCTTTGCCCCAAATAATGAGAAATACATTGTATCTAAAGCAAGCAGGGATTCTCAGATCACAGAATTACTCTTGGACTAAAACTATTTTGGCATGTCTCCTTTTTCAGCTTGTGCCTACTATATTTATACAACTTTAATGTACAACAACAAATTAATACGTAATATGTTGGCTTTTAACCACCCCTATAGTATAATAGAGCAAACATAATTTTGGAGCAAAGTGAATACATTTGGTAGTCTTTCATTTGCTTGTACCAGCCCATAATACCAAGACTGCAGTGGAAACATTGTATTTCTCGAGTCTTAAAGCTGAAGGCAGTTTTCTGACTTGTTTTAGATTACAGATCTACACACAAGTGTATAAAAAAACAAAAGCAACCTGTATTTACATATGTGTGAGTTTAAAGCACTGTTACATTACAAAGTCATGTACAAAAAGGATTTTGACCCAACATGTTAATAAAACAACAATGGCAGTCCCAGTGCAGTATATAATTGCATATAAATTAATAAACTAAAAATAGAATTTAGATTAAAAGAAAAATGTGCACTATCAGGCCTAGTCCCTCAAAAGCATACTATAAATATGTGACGTCACACAATTAACTGAATGTGTGTAGCTAAGAGGTTCAGCATATCAATACAATGACGTTAAAGGGACAATTAATACAGCACAACTTGGAAGAGCACACCATTTAAAAGTTCTCCTAAAACATATTGAAATACTTTTTGAATTTTTGAAAATAGGTGCCTTTTCACAGGAAAAAACTATCATAAATTAAGTGGCTGTCTGGGGAGACTGCGGGTCATGTAAACATTGTCACAGCAACAGCTCCATTCAGAGAGCCTAAGCAAAATTAGAGTTAACGTTCCCAAATTAATTTGTGCAGATAAAGGACTGATGGAATCAGCTAAAGAGTACAGTACAGTAACATCTCCTGCTGCATTCCTGAAGTTCAGTTAAAAACGATAAATCTTTGCGTTCACACAGCCTTCCTATTGGTGTCGGCAGATATAGTTAATCATGGAACAGTCACGAGTGCGTTTGTAAATTGATCCAAGACTGTAGCTTTTCAGATGTTATTCGTTGAGTTTAAAAAACCCTCAAAATAAACAAATAATTTTACCAGAATCTTGTGCTCTTTCACACCATAAAGAGCACTTACAGAGAGGTAAATAGCCCTTTAACCATGCAATTTGTGAGTAGAATTATAATAAACATTTTTTAAAAACAATTACGGTAGATGTTATTAATCAAGATTGTTTTCTATTTGTTAGAGTCCATTTTAATATAGCTTTCTAGAAACAAACTCCTTGCAGAATGGATGTTGCATAAGCAAGATCACGCAACAGATATAAGAATTATCCGTGAGAGTTTAGGACAGGTCAATCTAGTTATCCGTTTGCTTGGTTACAAACCTAGTCCCGATTTTGTTATCCGTAACTAACAGTATCGAGTTTTGAGCAGTTATTGAATTAAATGAACTTGAAGACAAACTAAACTATTCTTTGCAAAATCCATCTGTGCACAATTTTACATAGAACCCTCAATTCTATTTCACATGGCTCAATAACTGAATACTTCTGAATTAAGTGCAGAAAAGATAATAAATAAAATTTAATTATTGATTGCATTTGCTGCTAGATTACATTTCCAAGGAAATATCAGCAATCCTACATAAGTTCAGCTTTCATAAGTGCAGGATCCTCAGCTGCTACTGTACCAGTAAACATCTGTTTATCTTGTCTGAACTTAGTCATATGGAATATGTTAGTACTTTATAAATAAATAAATAATAATACAAACCAAATACCAATACAACTAAAAAGTCATACCACTTGTCTTTATCTTATTACCATTTTAAATGTATAAACAGAAAAGGCTACTAGAAAGGAATATTGTTTACTGTTAATTTAAGGAAGTATTGTTGTTCAGTCATTCAGTCGTGTACAACTCTCCGTGTTCCTATGGACCGCAGCACCCCAGGCGCATCTTGTGTCTGGGTGTGCTAATCCATAAGGTTTTCATGACAAATATACTGGACAGGGTTGCCAGTTCCTTCTCCAGTGGACAGTAATTTGTCTGACATCTCGACTATGACCTGCCCGACTTGAGTGACCCTACATGTTTTAGCTCATAGCTTCATTCAGGTACACAAGCCCCCTCACCACGACAAGGTAGCGATTCAAATTTGGTAAGTAAATATAGAATGTCATAAATGCAAACAAGACAAACCCGTTCTATATTATTTTGATGCCAGTGAAAATAACATTTTTCCCTAAATATATTGACACTAGCGAATTGCCCGTCAAAAAATGACGGCAATGAAATTGTAAGGTAGCTAAATTAGTAAATGAATATAGTGTACCTATTTTGAAGCATTGTGATGAAGAGCTGGCAATCTGTGTTGATGTTGCTGCAGCATTAGTGGTGTGGAGCTGCTGTATAAGCATGCTGAATGTGTGCAGTGTAACACTGTGCGTGCGCGAGACCAAACCGTTAGCGTAGTCGTGTACTTCCGCATTGGTGTAAAATGGCGAGTAATGTGTGGTATAGGTCTGTATCGGAATATCCGTAGGTGTTTTGTGGTGTTTTGCGAGTTTAGAGTGCTGTAGCCTCGTTTTCGTTTTGTTCGGCGGCCATTTTTTCTCTCGCTTCGATTTTTTTTTAGTCTCTAAACTGTTTTATTTCGAGTAAAATCGAGGTGTAAGTTGCATTTTTGAGGTCCTGGGTGCTCCCTCTTGGTGTAGGTAAGTTTTTTATGTATGTGCTGTGTGTATGTATTGTGTTTTAAATGTTTGTATGTCGGCGTGTTGCGTCCGATGTTTGCGAGGTCGTAATGTGTGCTAACGTGTTTCGTACGTTGTTTGCGTTCCTCGTAAAATTTAGCGAGTGTCGTAATTTGTGTGTCGTGTTTTTTGAGTAGCGACGTGAATTTTGCGAGGGTTTGAGGCCCTTGCCCAGTGACCTCGCCAGCAACTGAGTCCCTCGCTTTGCGAGGGGCCTCAGTTGCTGGCATGGAGCGCCTTCGGCGCTCCATGCCAGCAACTGAGGCCCTTGCCCAGTGACCTCGCCAGCAACTGAGGCCCTCGCTTCGCGAGGGGCCTCAGTTGCTGACATGGAGCGCCTTCGGCGCTCCATGCCAGCAACTGAGGCCCGTGCCCAGTGACCTCGCCAGCAACTGAGGCCCTCGCTTCGCGAGGGGCCTCAGGCGCTCCATGCCAGCAACTGAGGCCCTTGCCCAGTGACCTCGCTACGCGAGGGCCGCGGGCTCGCTATGCGAGCCCGCAAGCGTGAGCAACGACTCGTACGCTCACAACTATATATGTGATCGATCTCCTGATATACTATTTGTCTCAAGTATCCTATGCAAATAATATATTGGAAATGGTGCTTGGAGGAATCTTACTGGCAAATTAGGTTTATATGAAAGAAGCATATATTGAACACACTCTATTGTAAAGCTTAGCAGAAAGAGCAGAACTACGGTATGTGTTTGTCATATGCCTCACTGGAAAATGTTATACAGCTTTGCAAAAACTGTCATGCAAGTGGAAAAAAGCATTTTTTTACATGTTAAATGCCACTTCAATCCAGTACACGGAGAATGAAGCATAAAATGCAACTGGATGTATAATTTCATGTCAAGGGTTTTGTGTGCTTGTAATCCTTATGACCCCTCACAGTCGCTCTTGAAAGAAAGCAGAAGCTTTGCTATATTTATTATTTAATATAATTTATAAATGTCAGGGTCTAAGTATCATGTTCCATAAATGATTTTAGCAAAACAAATTCTTTCCGGTTCTATATTCTGGTGAGAACAAATTACCCAGAGATTTATTCTACATTGCTAAAGCCTGGGACGACTATATTCATTTAGGAGCATAAAAATATTATATATATTCCATCCTATCTCCTGTTACCTTCCCAAACCCATGCTTAAGTGGATGAGACATAAATGAATGTTCTACATACATAAAGTGTTGCACACAGATTAATTATTTAAGGCAAATAAAAAAAGTAGTGTGCTTTAAAATGTAACCTTCATAGTTCTTTAACAAAAGGACAGGGAAAGACACAGACACCATCTGGATATTATATAGATTAATGTAAGGTAAATCACTTCTCAGCAAATGCATCTCATAATAGTGTGACTGTACTGTAAGCCCTGGATTTTTAAATTGACCTTATTCAAATGAAGCAGAGCCTGCTAAACTGAACATACTGTGTTACTTTACTGAATTCCATTGTGAATACTCACACCTCTATATTGGTTATTACCATGAGAACCGGGGAAGTGGGAAAAACATCTAAAATGTCATAGAATGTTATCTGCCAGTATTTAAAGGCATATGTATGTTTTGTGGATTCTGAATGATTCTGACAGAAGAGAAGTAGTGTATGAATTTTTTTATTTTTTTTGCATAAGGGAAAAAATTGCAAAATAAACATTATTTACATTTCTCTAAGGTTTGCTAGCAGTTTATTTTGTGAACACCACTAAAAATCCCTGCTAAAATTGGATAAAATTCATAGTTTATTTTGGCCAATCACAGGCAGCTATAACATTGTTTCAATTTGTGAAGTCAGTTTGTACAGCAAAGCATCATGAAATGTGTAGTTTTGTTTTTCCCCTGCACTAGGAAGCAAGGGGGAGCTCAGGCATTGTTATGTGGATTTCTGCATTGTGCTGCTGTTGACTTGACATTTAGTATAGAGTTAAAAAAAACATACTGTATTTGAATACTGTGTCTAAGTAATTAGCTCTGGGGGTGTAGAAACTATTTTTTAAATACAATAAATCTGTGTGTGTATAGAATGACTCCATGTATTGTGTGTTGCTGATACAAGCTGTGTGTGTTAGATTAGAAAAAGGGAAAACAGGGAAACGGAGATATACCTTTAAGATAGGTATGTAAAGGAGAGAGAAACATAACCCTCAAGAAGAAAAGAAAAACACAAACTAGCACCTATTTAAAACTTGTATTTTTTTGTAAAAGACATCAGGCGAAAGGTGGCATTAGTAAGTGGTTAGTCTTCCCCTACATTAATAGACCGCTCTCCTATTGAAATGTAAACTTAATTCTTACTGGCAAAGTAGGACCAATTATGTTTATTTAGTATTATATAGACTGCACCTCAAACCAAAAGGGTACAGGCACTTTGATTAAGTTGCCACTGCTGCTTTTTTTTTTAAATAGTATTTATTGTTTTTACAAGAATATAACAGTGCACCATATAAATACCATATATATCATAAATACAGTTAATAACATAGTACATTGAGATGGACAACAGAAAAGGGAAAAGTATAAAATACATATGGTAAGACATCTAAAAAAAGAACATTCACTCGTCATGCATACACTTTCATTTAAATGATCACGATACTGAATTTTAAATTGACAATGATTAATAGTAGTAAAAAAGAAAGAAGAACAGCAAAAAACCATAAGGGAAAAACCCGGTACCAGCAAGAGAGAAAAAGCAAAAAGTATTACTATAAGGTACCAAGCCGGGAACAGCAAACATTTCCATTAGGCAAGAAATGACAGAAATTATATACAAATTTAAGAAACCCCTTTATGGATAGAGTCCCAGATTTTGCACTTTAGGGAGTTGTTGCGGGAAGTGCTTGTATCTTCACAATTAGTTTGAAGATCTCTTACTCGTTGAATCATTACTAAAATTTTATTCCAAATAGGAATTTTATTAGATTTCCATCGGGAAATAATTGATCTTTGGAAAAATATGCAACAAACTATACTGAGGTAGAAAAGGAAGTTTAAATTCTATGGAACGTTCAATGAACTCAAAACCTTCAAACCACAAGGGTTTAATTAATGGGCAATCCCAAAATGTATGAAGAAAGTCACCATATATGCCATATTGTCTCCAACACATACGGTCTTGATCTAAAGAAAGGAGGCGGCCCTCATTATATAAATCTTTTATATACAGTGTTACTAGTTCTATCTCAGAACACAAACCGAACTTTTGAAATGTAAGGACTGGGAGATTTTGAATTAGAGTGCTATTGATGGGAATTAGCTGATATTTATTATTTATAAGTCTCCACGAATTATAAATGTTCTTAACAATTTGAGAGCCATTTAAGAAATCCTTAGGTCTCTTATAGTCCATAAAAAAAAAGTTTAAGATCTATACAAGGAACCAAAGCCTTCTCAATTTGAGACCAAACATAGGACTTACTTGAATTAAGCCATTTTAGAGCATGTGTCAACATACTGGCATCTTGATATAATTGCAACACAGGATAAGACAATACTCCCTGAGAGAATACTCTAGTAAATGTTAATCTCTTAAATCGAATATGTTTTGAAGAATGGATGAATTTATCTATAATAAATTGAAATTTTTTAACCTGATATTGAGAAATTCTAATCTGAATACAGCTAGTGAGATAATTCAATCTAGGCAGAAGCGCCATTTTAATAATGGCCATTTTACCGCTAAAGGATGCTTTAACTCCTTTCCAACCGTTTAAAATGTTTAAACATTTACTGTAGAGGGCATTGTAGTTTATTTTAATCATATTTTTAAGCTCTACTAAAAAAATAATACCCAGATGAGTAAAAGAGTTGGAGTTCCAATTAAATGGGTATGATTTTCTTAAAGATTTACTGGTGATTGAGGAGAGATTTATCGCTAAAGTATCCGATTTTTGTACATTAAGTTTATAATTTGATATTAAACTGTATTCATTAAACAGTAACATCAAGACTTTCAAGGATTCACCAGGGCTTGTAATAGATAACACTATGTCATCAGCAAAAAGAGATATTTTGTGTTCTCTCTCGCCCAGCATAATGCCACGAATGTCAGGATTAGATCTGATGGCTACTGCCAATGGCTCTATCAGTAAAGCAAATAGGATGGGAGAGATAGGACACCCTTGTCGGGTTCCATTTGATATCCCAAAAGTGCGAGAGTGACAACAAAAATTAGATATTGACGCAGAAGGGGATTTATATAGAGCCCCTATAGCGTGAGAACCAAAGTTTCCCAGACCAAATTTCCTCAAAGTAAGATCCATATAATCCCACCCTACCCTATCGAAAGCCTTTTCAGCGTCTAATGAGAGAAATAGGGTAGGAACCTTTGTCGCTTTTGAATAACAGATCAAATTAAATAATTTTCTAACATTATCCGAACCAGATCGTCCGGAAATAAAACCCAACTGGTCAATGTCTATCAGTTTATGAATAATCTTTTGAAGCCTAATCGACAAAATTTTAGAGAATAGCTTAAAATCTACTTCCAATAATGATATATGTCTATAGCTAGAGCAAAAATGTGGATCTTGTTTAAGTTGCCACTGCTTTAAAGACCGTATTTTCATTGAATTTATTATATATGAATGCTATGTACCATTAGCTCAATTGTTACATATACATATATATATATATATATATATATATATATATATATATATATATAAATATTTATATATTAAAGAAAAATATTTGCCAAAAATTGGTGCTTAACACCTATATAGTATAGAAAAACAAAACAAAAAATTATTAAATAAGAAAAACAGGATAACAGATATAGTATATCTATATGCAAAAATCATGTATGTAAAAGGACTACAAGTTAAGTAAAGCCAAGCAATACTTGTACCTTCTGCCTTAAATAAAATAAAAATAAAAAGCAAATAATAAAATTGCCGACCGGTTTCGATAGTTGCGTTACTATCTTTTTCAAGGCTCTATAGGTGTATAGGGCTTATCTCTTTTCGCGGGTCTTTATAGTTCACAAATTCTGCCTACTAAGGCGTTACGTTACATGTGGTGCACTAACGCATGGTTTACTTCCTGAAATGAGTGGCGGCGTCTAAAGCAACGATAAAGCCTCGAAAAAGATAGTAACGCAACTATCGAAACCGGTCGGCAATTTTATTATTTGATTTTAATTTTATTTAAGGCAGAAGGTACATCTCCTTTTTCCTACTTTTGAAGCGTTTCTATGAGTACTGGACTCTAGAGTTAAGGTAAGAGCCTGACGAGTAGGATATTTTCCCTCTATGAATTAGCTAGCGCATCCAGCGCTATGCTATGGTGAACTGTTCACCATTCAATAGACTCCTACATACTCTTTTACAGTACACTAGAGAGGTCTACTGCCTACTAATTATTTTGAATTATATAGCGTGTATTACAAATACTTTTTCTTTTTTTCTATATAGTTCCGCCCCCCCCCCCCCCCTAACTGATCCAGTCCTATGATTGCTATAACAGTATTATGAGGACTCTTTTCAAAGGATACACAGGTATTGCTTAGCTTTACTTACCTTGTAGTCCTTTTACACACATGATTTTTGCATATAGATATACTATATCTGTTATCCTGTTTTTCTTACTTATAATATAATTTTTTGTTTTGTTATTTTTCTATATATATTTCTCTCTAGATATATATATATATATATATATATATATATATATATATATATATATATATATATATATATATAGAAAACGAATAATACATTAATAAGCCCATTTGCATGTCTAAAAGGCGGGGACATGCAAATGAGAATACAATGTACCTCACTCTTTTAATCCAAAAATAGCAACTTTATACATTGCTCCCTTAAAGCATATGCCCGCTGTATTAAACAGCTTTTAAGCAAAGCATCGGGTTGGATTTTACACAAACCAAGAATCACTCATATACAGGCCTGTTTCAAGCTTTTGGCTATCATCAGTATGAGGTAGATTCTGGTTTGTGCAATAGATTTTGTAGGATTGGGTATTCCACAATAATCATTTAGTGTATGGTGAGCACAAAAGTGAGAAAAGCTCTCCACCGTACAAAGTACAGAAAACGAATAATACATTAATAAGCCCATTTGCATGTCTAAAAGGCGGGGACATGCAAATGAGAATACAATGTACCTCACTCTTTTAATCCAAAAATAGCAACTTTATACATTGCTCCCTTAAAGCATATGCCCGCTGTATTAAACAGCTTTTAAACAAAGCATCGGGTTGGATTTTACACAAACCAAGAATCACTCATATACAGGCCTGTTTCAAGCTTTTGGCTATCATCAGTATGAGGTAGATTCTGGTTTGTGCAATAGATTTTGTAGGATTGGGTATTCCAGAGTGAGGTACATTGTATTCTCATTTGCATGTCCCCGCCTTTTAGACATGCAAATGGGCTTATTAATGTATTATTCGTTTTCTGTACTTTGTACAGTGGAGAGCTTTTCTCACTTTTGTGCTCACCGTACACTAAATGATTATTGTGGAATACCCAATCCTACAAAATCTATTGCACAAACCAGAATCTACCTCATACTGATGATAGCCAAAAGCTTGAAACAGGCCTGTATATGAGTGATTCTTGGTTTGTGTAAAATCCAACCCGATGCTTTGCTTAAAAGCTGTTTAATACAGCGGGCATATGCTTTAAGGGAGCAATGTATAAAGTTGCTATTTTTGGATTAAAAGAGTGAGGTACATTGTATTCTCATTTGCATGTCCCCGCCTTTTAGACATGCAAATGGGCTTATTAATGTATTATTCGTTTTCTGTACTTTGTACGGTGGAGAGCTTTTCTCACTTTTGTGCTCACCATACACTAAATGATTATTATATATATATATATATATATATATATATATATATATATATATATATATATATATATATATATATATATATATATATATAAATAATAGTACATTAGTGATTCTATTTGAGCAGGAAATAAGTGTATTAACTTATTTTTAGACATTCAAATTTCTCAGAAATACAGTTTATGCACTGCACTTTGGGAAAACTTGGCAGGAAATGCAAATGGGTTCACAAAATGCACCCTCACTCTGTCAATCCAAACCATTTTAAACATGGCTTTATTTTAAGAATATGCTTACTGTATTTCAGTTTTAGGCACAGCAATGGATGGATTATTCACAAACCAGATCACTTAACCACATACAGCAAAAAAGTGACCTGAAGTAGAGAATCCTTGAAATATCATGGGACAGACTATGAGCAGCCACGTACGGATGTGCTAAAGCTTTCCCCATCACGTTATCTGGCATCTCAAACTGATAACGTTCTCCATTAAGTTGAATAACATTTTTAGTGGATAAGAAGCAGTTAACTTACCAGAGTAACATGTTGAACAATGAGGTTTAACGTATTTTGTAAGTCAAACATAGCCTGTCATCAGGGGGCCAATGAGGACTCAAGAATTCAATGGAGCATAAAAGCGAAAAATGGAGCAAACATACAGTATGTACAGACTTTTATTCTGCACAAAAACAGGGGATTCTGGACATTTATGAAATTGTAAATTAATATAAAATATTAGCAAGTCTGAAATATAGCATATAATGTATGATGCTATTCTGGAAGGTAAAAGATTTGAAGTATCATTTCATCGTTTGAAATATCCTATATGTAAAGGCCAAGTTATTTCACTGAAAACAATACACCAAAGTTTCCATACCGACATGAAAACGAAATGTATAATTTACAAATTAAATTGCAACTATACATGTTATAAAAAAAAAAAAACACACACACATGTACATTGGATATATTTGTAAAAATAAAATCTTTCTATAATTTGTATATTTACTCTATAATTTACTCCTTATCAGTGTGCTAGATAAAACTCACAAATTAAGTTACCGTAAGTTGTTTCATTGAAATGGCATGGGCCATTTCTGCTTTTATTTTCTTCATAAAATAATGTCAAACATTGCACGGCATATATTTTAAACAGACTTACCTGAAATATTTCAGATTTTTGGAATTCACAATATCTGGTATCTCTACAAAAACAAAAAATATATGTTAGACTATTACTGTTATGGGAGAGCTAAATAATTCTCTGAAAGTACTTCTTATTCTAAGAGAACATTTACAGGCACACTAAGGATTATGGGGTCACATCTTGAAGAATGCAGCTATTTAGTGAATTTCCTTATGAGGTATATAGAAGTTTAATGGATTATGAAATCAGTAATGTATGAAAATGTGTTTTTGCATGGAACCCCCGCAAAAAAATAAACATTAATACACTTAACTTAAAGTTGGTTTTGGCAGTTTATGAGAGTGAACGCTCCTAAAAACACAAGCTAAATTAGCATAAAATGCATATTTAGTTGTAGCCAGAGGCAGGTACGTAAACGGAGTGGCATCTAGCATGCAAAAACTGATGTCAGAAGATCAGACATCTCGCATTACTTCCTTTAGTTAATCTTCCTGCTGTTCAGTGAAAGACATTGTTACTTTTCATCCTCTTGTTAGTAATGTTACTACCGTATATACTCTAGTATAAGCCGACCCGAGTATAAGACAAAGCACCTATTTTACCACAAAATACTGGGAAAACTTAGTGACTCGAGTATAAGCCGAGGTGGGAAATGTGCTGCCCCCTTTGTCCATCTTTTGCCCCCCTCTTTCTCCCCTGCTTCTCTCCCCCTCCTCTCCCTCCCCTCCTCTCCCTCCCCCTCCTCTCCCTCCCCTGCGTCTCTCCCCCTCCTCTCCCTCCCCTGCGTCTCTCCCCCTCCTCTCCCTCCCCTGCGTCTCTCCCCCTCCTCTCCCTCCCCTGCGTCTCTCCCCCTCCTCTCCCTCCCCTGCGTCTCTCCCCCTCCTCTCCCTCCCCTGCGTCTCTCCCCCTCCCCTGCGTCTCTCCCCCTCCCCTGCGTCTCTCCCCCTCCTCTCCCTCCCCTGCGTCTCTCCCCCTCCCCTGCGTCTCTCCCCCTCCTCTCCCTCCCCTGCGTGTCTCCCCCTCCCCTGCGTCTCTCCCCCTCCTCTCCCTTATCACCCTCATCAACCCCCCCCTCCTCCTCCTCCTCCTCAACCCACCTCCTCTTCAACCCCAGCCAATGCTAATGACGTGAAGCGCATGTGACATCACGTCATTAGCATATGCCGGGTGCCGACGCAGCCGGAAGACGCGGAGGAGCAGCTGCTGATGGAAGGAAAGTGAGGGAAAAGGTAGAGGGGGAGGTAATTAGAGGGGGGCGGTCGAGGATGAAGAGGGGGGCGGTCGAGGATGAAGAGGGGGGCGGTCGAGGATGAAGAGGGGGGCGGTCGAGGATGAAGAGGCGGGCGGTCGAGGATGAAGAGGGGGGCGGTCGAGGATGAAGAGGGGGGCGGTCGAGGATGAAGAGGGGGGCGGTCGAGGATGAAGAGGGGGGCGGTCGAGGATGAAGAGGGGGGCGGTCGAGGATGAAGAGGGGGGCGGTCGAGGATGAAGAGGGGGGCGGTCGAGGATGAAGAGGGGGGCGGTCGAGGATGAAGAGGGGGGCGGTCGAGGATGAAGAGGGGGGGCGGTCGAGGATGAAGAGGGGGGCGGTCGAGGATGAAGAGGGGGGCGGTCGAGGATGAAGAGGGGGGCGGTCGAGGATGAAGAGGGGGCGGTCGAGGATGAAGAGGGGGGCGGTCGAGGATGAAGAGGGGGGCGGTCGAGGATGAAGAGGGGCGCGGTCGAGGATGAAGAGGGGCGCGGTCGAGGATGAAGAGGGGCGCGGTCGAGGATGAAGAGGGGGGGTTAATGATGAGGAGGGGGAGGGAAAGAGACATGAGGGAGAGGTAGGGGAAAGAGACATGAGGGAGAGGGGGGGGAAGAGACATGAGGGAGAGGGGGGGGGGGGAGAGACATGAGGGAGAGGGGGGGGAAGAGACATGAGGGAGAGGGGGGGGAAGAGACATGAGGGAGAGGGGGGGGAAGAGACAACGGGGTGGAGAGACACGGGAGGAAAAAAAGAGAGACACAGGGTGACTCAAGTGTAAGCCGAGGAGGCCCTTTTCAGCCTTAAAAAAAGGGCTGAAAAACTTGGCTTATACTTGAGTATATACAGTACTTATTGTTGAGAGTGTGTGTGCGTTTGCGAGTGGTTTGTGCATTTTCCATCCTTCAATACAATTGCACCAGTGGGGAGGTCCTATGTGATCGTTATATACATAAATTATGAATTCAGGGCTCCTTGTAATTTGATTACCACACAATCATATATGTATACACTAAACAAAAATACAGGTTTTTTTTGTATATAAGATTTATTATTAGCACAGATACACTCCATAAATACGTATTTACAAAATCAAATAAACAAATTAGAAACCAACTATTAAAATGAATAGCAGGAATGGAAGAAGGAACTCTATCCTACCCATTGTTTTCAGCCATTACATTTTTAAATTAATCTGCAAGATCAACAAAAGCTTAGACTATTTATAAAACTGTATTACATATTATCTGTGTGTGTGTGTCTACAATACAATACTCCATTAGCAAAACTCATTTGACTGCACTGAACTATCTATAACATAGATGCCTGGTCATATCATATTGATTATGCGTTAGCCCCATGGTGTGAGAAGAGCGAGACACTCCATCTACATACTATTTAGATGATCTCTTTAAATGCTAAACCTGTGTTTTTTTACTTGTTTTCATTTGATATGCTTACATTAATTCTTATTTTTAATATATTTTTTCAATGCCTATTAAAAATGAATGGTGGGGAGTTCTTTTTGTTTTTACTGTGATAATAAACCATGTACGGTAATTGAAATACAATACCACCTAGCTTGTCATTACATTTAATATACAATATTAGACTACATGGGTCTGAATTCAGTTTGGATTCATGCTACGAGAACAACATTTTTTTTTCTGGGATAGGGAGATGCAAGGCCCTTATCTTTAAATGCCCTAACAGGCAAATTACAACAACGGGCGACATCCATGAGCGATGTCTTGTTATAAAAGGAGTTAAATGGTAAAGTAAAAAATAACTTTTAAAGATAGGATCCCTGAAGTGATTGTTGGTAGCAGAGAGATTGCATTAAAGATTCTCTTCTGGGAAATATTGGCTTTTTAGTAGAAAACAGATGGATGACTGAATTAACAGACTTCATGAAAGGTCAGGATTGGATAACATACTTGCTGAGTAATTTTTACATTTCACACACTGGGTGACATTCCATTAAAAGGATAAAATAGTCTTATTACATTTACAGTGCACTAGTTCATAGATTTATCTATAAAATGTCAGTAGTTCATCTATTCTATTTAAACAAAAAAGGCTTTCAAGAGCAACTTTTACTTTACTCACAAAATTCAAGGAATTTGGCTCCTTTGATATTTTATAACATTACGTGATTTTATGGTGCACAACACAGAACATTATACAAATCGTAAATTCTATCACAAGATTACATTAAAAATGTAAAAAGGCAATATCAATGTCCAGGTTTCATATATATATATATATATATATATATATATATATATATATATATATATATATATATATATATATATATATATATATATATATATATATATATATATATATATTTATGAAACCTGGACATTGATATTGCCTTTTTACATTTTTAATGTAATCTTGTGATAGAATTTACGATTTGTATATAATATATATATATATATATATATATATATATATATATATATATATATATATATATATATATATATATATATATATATACACACACACACCGTATTTATCGGCGTAGAACACGCACCGGCGTATAACACGCACCTCATTTTAAGAAGGAAATTTCAGGGAAAAAATTTAAATTTCAAATAAAGAACTTTGAAGCAAAATAAGGGTAGCTCAGAACTTTTTTTTATTAATATTATTAACAATTATAAGGTAAATAATATAAAATGACAGTAAAAGCAACTGTTTTAACAAAGAAACTTGGATATTATATGTTTTTACAAAAGTTTACTCAGAAATCGCTGCTCGTCCTCAACCTCCTCATCCCCCCTCCTCATCCTCAACCCCCCTCCTCATCCTCAACCCCCCTCCTCATCCTCAACCCCCCTCCTCATCCTCAACCCCCCCTCCTCATCCTCAACCCCCCTCCTCATCCTCAACCCCCCTCCGTCATCAACCTAAAGCCCCCTCCTCAACGTAAACTTCCTTAAATACCTCCCCCTCTCCCCTCACCTGCTTCTGCTCCGGCCTCCGCTCCTTCTCGACTCGGCGCGCATGTGACGTCACATGCACCCGGTATATGCTAATGACGTGGCGCGCATGTGACGTCACATGCGCGCCGGGTCAAGAAGGAGCGGAGGCCGGAGCCGAAGCAGATGAGGGGAGAGGGGGAGGTAATTAGGGGGGTTTAGGTTGAGGAGGGGGGTTTTGGTTGATGACAGGGTGGGGTTAGAATGAGGAGGGGGGGTTGAGGATGAGGAGGGGGTTTAGGTTGAGGAGGGGGTTGAGGATGAGGAGGGGGGAGGGAATATCGGCGTATAACACGCACACCTTTGGCGCTCATTGGCCAGCTAAGTGGTGGGGATGAGCACCTGTGGCGCTCATCTTCACCAGTGCAATAAGCGCCTTTGTCGCTCATTGCCTGCCAGACAAAGGCGCTTTATATAAAGAAAAATAAATAAATAAATATGCTGCACTGAAAATATATATATCACATATATAGTCGTGAGCATATGAGTTGTTGCTAATGCTTGCGGCCCTCGCGTAGCCTTCGCAAAGCGAGGGTCGCAGTTGCTCCTTGCCAGCAACTGCAACCCTCGCAAAATTTACGTCGTAACGCAAACAAAATACGAGATACGTTACGACTTCGCAAAAAACGGCCGCAAAACGCAAACATCAAAACATGAAAAATACAACAAATACACACAACAAATACATAAAAAGCTTACTTACAGGAAGAGGGGAGCATCCAGGACCTCGAAAACTAAAGTTACACCTCAATTTAACTCAAATTAAAAAAGAGTTTAGACCAAAAAAAATTCTCTAAGCGAGAGAAAAAATGGCTACAGCAGTCTAAAGACGCAAAACACCACCAAACACCTACGTATTTGCCGAAAACCACCTACGAGATTAGAAAACAAGGACTCAACCCGCGCAACCCCAAAAACATTACAAACACAACAAATACAAGCAACAAACACATAAAAAGGTTACTCGCAGCAAGGGGGGGCACCGAGGACCTCTGCAAGTGAAGTTACACCTCCATTTAAGCACAAATTTCGTAGTTTAGAGACCCGAAAATCACCTAAGTGAGAGAAAAAAACTTGTACGGCATAGAAAAGGAACAACGCTACATCAGCCACATTATATACACCAAACACAACACCCTTAGCTCACTTACAATTTCATTGCCGTAATTTTTGACGGGCAATTCGCTAATTATATATATATATATATATATATATATATATATATATATATATATATATATATTTTTTTTTTTTTTTTTTGGTAACGCAATGTTAAAATACTAGTACTAAATATTTGTAAATTACAGTCTTGAGACCAACCTTTAGACCAAGTTTTAAGCTATGACTGAATATTTAGCTAATTTCCCTATACTTTGCCACCAAAGGTGTGCAGCAAATAGCAGCTGCAGATAATTAATTTCCATTTAAAAAAAGGTGGAGCTCCCACCCAAAGATGATGAGAAGCTACATTTAAGTATTTTGGTTTGAGACTCACAACAGTTTTAAATATTTAACTTACTACTAACTTGATAATAAGCAGTCTATATGCAGGCTTTCAGCACTTGACAGTAGCATAGTAATATAGAGTTCTATTTCCCTTATCAAGATTTGTTAAATAAAATAAATTAATGAACTAAATGTTAAACATTATAAATTAAAATATTTAGCTATAGCACAATCTATATTACATAAACCAATACATATTATATAACTACATATATTATTTCTGATTTGTAACATATCATTCAAATGTAATTATTTTATAGAAAACGATCACCTTAAAATTTGTCAATCAGCTCATTAATCCAAGCCAAAATAAGTCAATCATCTCTGTTTCTGGTCAACTTCCAACAGGAAGGGAAATTACATTTTTCTTCCTTCAGTTAATCTTGCTGACATAATTGTAATCTTCTGTTTTGTACAAATATTGGATAATATTAAATGAGATTTCCAAAGTCCCCTTTAAAGTGGCATCCAATTTATATTTCCATGAGCTGTGACATAAAACTGAGCGACTGCAAAATATATTGTTCATGTTTATTTAGTGACATAAATCCATTGCTTTACAGAAACCATTGCTACTATTCAAACAAAAATATGTATAATTGATCTCTCAGAAGAAATGATTTTGGACATTACAGGATTAAATTCTGATTAATTAATGAATGATTAATTCTGCAAAGCCAATATAAAATGTATAAGGAAACAAGGTTTAGTACATTTAAAAAAAAAACAACAAAAACAGAAAACTATGTTTCATAAACTTTAGTAGAGCTCTGAGAAATATGAGAATTTCCAGGCCTCTGTGTTACTGAGTTCAGGAGAAGGTTGTGTGCAATTATTCTTTTTTTTTTTTTTTACATAAAAAACGGAACAGAAGTCTGTTCTACTCAGAAAAATAAGCAATGAAATATGCAACACAGAAGCAGCTTAAAAGGTAGATGACAGGTTTAAACTGCTTGACTTTATTAACTTTTTCTTTATAACTACATCACCAACTTCCAGGGAGTTCATGTTTGGGCAAAACTAAGAGACATCACAAACTCTGCTGAGAAAGGAGCTTAATCAAGGCAATTAGGTTTATGACTGAAGTAAAAATGAATGTAATGTATATAAAAAAATATTTTTTAATAAAGCTTTGCTGTTAAATGTGATTGATTTATGAAAACATTTATTTGTAGATAGACAAATCTGTCAAATAATATAATATGATATTTTCTCTCAGGGGTTAAACCGATGCTTTAGAACAGCTGATGTGCGTCCATGGCATGTCGTATAAAACAAAGGGAGTTAAAATGAACTTTAAATGCATTTTTCCACAAGTTCGAACACTATGTAATGAGTGAAATATTTCTATTTGATAACATTAAAACCACTTGGCACATTTAAGGAATGGGTGAAACACAGATGTCAAATATCTGATCGTAATAGCGGTCCAAAAAATCTGCATCCCTCTAAGTTAAATCCATTATTTAATAAGTAAACTTCAAAATAAATAAATAAATAAATAAACAAACATTAAGGGGATGTGTGCCTGTCCATCTGCTACATTGTATCACCCACTGGCTCCTTTGAGCAACCTGAAGACTGCTCAGCAGAACACTTATAATATAAAACTAAATTAAGAATTCAATTGTGTATAAAAATTAGGAAATTAATCATTACAGTGCAATGCATAGTAATTGAAAAATATCATTGCACACAGTAAGTGGCCTTAGTTTTTTTGGATATGTTCAAAATGTTTCTTTTTATGCATGTTGATTAGGTACTTTGTTGCTGTGACAAAGGAGGTTATACAAGTAAACCAAAAAAATCCCCATCTAAGGCATCAATTACATTCCCTCTAAAAAAATTACTGCAAGGTTGCTTTTGAGAAGCAATTTTGAGGGGCTATTTCATTGTTTCTGCAAAAAAAAAAAAACAGCAATTCCTGTGATTAAATTGTGGCATGTTTACAAGACAGATGAAGACATAATGCTCAGACTTGTGGAAAACAACTGATACATTATCCAAACAAAGTCCTCTAGAAGCCCAATACAGCATGTATTAGAGATATATTTTAAGCTATTTTTGAAATTCCACACTGTGAACCCTAGAAAACAAGGGTCAGTGTTGTGAATCCACTTTGTGAATCTTAACAAATTAGGGTCATCTCTATGGCATTTATTTAGCAGCATCATATCCACTAACTCTTATTGCATGTTAATTGTGTTTACATGTAAAAAGACAGGACATACTAAATTGGATAAGCTATTTACCATCCCCTTGAAGTACTGTTAGGTGTGAACCACTTACCCCTCTATTAAGAGTCCAAAATAATACCAAATGGGTAAAGTTTCACACATTAGATAGCCCATTTTAACTTTTTTCTCCAATCCGGGATTTTTTAATACCTTGTTGTTTTTAAAGTTTATCGCCGTTGTTTATCCCTTACTAATAAAAAATTCTATTTTTTAAAACTATTTCATCCCAACTTGTATACATACTAGAAAATGTGTGGGTAGCAAATACCTTGGGAACTTAGCATTCCTACAATACTTTGAAAAAAAAAAAAACACCTAAAATTAAAGTGCACATAATTAATATTTAGTACATTTCTGTCTATGGATCAAGAAATATCCTTGTCCTCACTCTTCAGCCCTGGGTTAATAGAGTTATTCCAAAATAGATCCATGTTATTTGGACATGTAAAAACCTGGAAAAGGCTTCTTCTTGCTTGACTGAAAACCTTGCTCCTCAATCTTCCTGGCCATAGAAAGGCACATCCAAAAACCTTCTCTTTATAATAATAACAAAATCACGGACACATCGATTTCCTTCTCTGGTAGGAGCGCGATCTGACAAATGATACAATTTGGTCCTACCACCTGCTTTTTTTACCGAGACTTTCTAGGTATCCCATTGGCTGAAATATGGGGCTCATCGGAGAATGAACAATACATGCCTACTGGTGATCTCAGAGTAGATAACCAGACCTATAGAAGAAACCTACTTAGGTGCTGTTCGTCCTCATCCTCTCACTCTTTGTTTAGTCATTCATATTTTGTCCAAAAAGAAGCATTCGGTTCAAATCTACTCCCTAATGGGAGAAGACTACCCACACCACGATTCTGATTGCCTTACCAGTAAAGGTTTTCATTCTCTTCTCTATTTGTCTGTTTCAATAGCTAATCAGATAAGGGCAGCTGTATTATTATTATGATAAAAGTATTCTGATTGACTCATTAACCAATCAGAATTCGGGCAGTAGTTTTCTCTGGTTCATTACTCAGTAGCCAGACGGCACAGATATGAATTTAATGCCAACTGCCTGAAATATGATTGATATCTATTTTTGACAATAAGAAACCTAGAAAGTCCCTATGAATGCAAAACAATTTTTTGAGGGATGAAGAGTTGTTAGTTTTCAGTATCACATATTATAGATGTCAAAATTGCGAGTTGTCATCACGCAATGTTAAAAATTGCTGGGTCGCGAGGGCATGCACTTTTATGATTTTAAAAAAAACGGGCAAATTTCGACCGCATAGACTCTAAAGACCACCAAAAAAAGCCAAATAATTACTAAAAAAAACAAACAAACAAACAAACAAAAAAAAAAAAACTACACACTAGCACAGGGAGAGAGCCAGGGAGCCTGTGAGTGAGGTTGCAAGTTACCAGTAATTTGAGGTATATTTGGCGTTTTTCATTGAAACGAAAAACGCTTAAAGCAAGAAAAAAATTGAGCGGCTGAAAAATCAACCAGGATGTAAACGAGGCCGGGAGCCAATAAAAAACGAGCCTGAGAGCCAGTAACACTTAGCCGAACCACGCAAACAATGGAACTCATCGCGAGTCATGAAAAACTTGGGCAGAGAAACAGAGGAGAAAAACACAGGCAAGGGAGAGGGTAGAAAGATACACAGGGCTGAGAGACGGAGGAAAAGAGACACAGGGGGAATAAGGAAAAAGAATAAAAGACAAAGGGCAGGGAGAGGAAGGAAAACACAGGGGTCAGAGAGTGGAAGAGGCTGAAGTGTGATCGTTGCGAAGAACGAAAGTTGTTGGTTGCTAAGGGAGCTCATCGCGAAGCCTGTAAAGTAAACTGTGGGGAGAGGCTCACAATGAGTGCCGAAGGCTGGGCTCGAGATGAGCTCCAAAAGGTGCTAAGGATTGTGTGGCAAACAACAAGGCCAGGCTTACAATTTTTATTGCCCGTCAATTTTGATGGCAAGTTCGCTAGCATATGTAGATTGTTTTATTAAAGGGCACAGTTTTTTCTGGGGTGGAGTAGGCCTTTCCATGGCCCCAGAAGACTTTAGATCAAGATTATTCAATCAAATATAGAAGAGGTATTTCCCAGGATGACCTGAAGATGAAGATTTTATGGTTTCAATCAACATTGGATGTACTATTGGTACTTTGGAGTGCTTATCTAGGGGCTGTAGGGCTGAGAACACTGCATCCAAGGATGGTAGTGTATTAACTATTTTTATTTAATTTATTTATAAATTTTAATTATATATTTTATTGATATTCATTTTATATGAATATTTTTTTTTTTTTGTAAGGTTTATTAATTTTCATTTGTTTTGTAATGTAGTATTGTTTTGTGTTATAAACCGGCTTGGTGATTAGTATTTGGACTAGGGGTGGTCCTCACGGACCTCCATGGTGCAGGAGGTCCATGAGGTTCCATAACAGCCCCTAGGTATAGGTAGATCG
The DNA here is from genome assembly GCA_027410445.1 of Discoglossus pictus. Taxonomy (NCBI): domain Eukaryota; kingdom Metazoa; phylum Chordata; class Amphibia; order Anura; family Alytidae; genus Discoglossus; species Discoglossus pictus. The sequence goes on from CM050163.1 coordinate 119,361,688, forward strand.
CCCTGACAGTTAGATAGTCATAATTGTGGCCATTGAGGGCAGGCAACATTGACTTACAAGAGGGCAGTAATAGAGCCCTTGGGGGGTTTGTATGAACGACTCATAAAGGGGATAAGGGGACAAAAGAGGGTCGATTGGGACCCCAATAGTGCATTAGGGTAGGTGAGTTATGATCAACACTAGCCCACAAGGGCCTGTTAAGAGCTATGTTGGCCCATGGTGTGCGTTAATGGGCCACCCTGCTCCAAAACAAACAGAGGGGGAGGGAAAGGTTGGGGGCCAATGTGTAGAGATGCAGTGTTGAAGAGGGAAGCATAGGCAGTCATAAACCCCCTGCTATCGCTGCAGGGGAAGGGAACAAATCTGTTAATAATGCCTTTACTTCTAGTTCCCTAAGCCTTTCTAACATTTGAGGATGTTTGAAATGCACATTACATTTTGAGACCTATCAAGTACTTGGAAATCTTGTGAGCACACACAATTTTCTTGTGGTGAGGAATATAATAGCAGTACAGGAGTTTTTGCATGTAGAGTATGTATTGTATATCGCAAGCAGCAAGCACTTCATATGTAGGCTTTAAGGTCTTTTAAGGCAATTCAGTCAATAATAAGAACATAAAAAGTGCACCAATTATAGTTTTCCTGTTGTCAAATCTTTAAAACAAGGCAATCATTAAAAAGAGGGGATCTATTATGATTAGAATGCACTACATTTATACAATGTCAATATTCCTAAATTTGGGAAACATGACAAAAATCGAGAACCAAAATATCATGACATAGTGACTTTTGCCAATGCAAACAAAAATGAGTGAAAAAGAGTGAAAAGAAAGAAAAAAAGACCCACCAACAATAAGTCCCCTCTACATTCCACTAGTCACAAATAGAAGAGATCATAATTGTGCCCCCCAAATTTACACTGCAGCTTGGGAAAGCAATGGTAAAAATAGAAGAAAATTAAAATATGCTTTATAGCTACATTGAAAAGTGTTTTTTTTGTAGTGATACTGCCAAGTTTGAAACTGAAAGTGCTTGATTGGTCTATTGGCACTTTGGTCTGGAGTCTGATATTGGGAATCTACACAGATGCAACCTTATTCCCAAAGGCTTAATGCCAAGAGCATTGGTGCTCATTTTAAAATTTCAAAAAGGTACACTGCACAGCTTACATTTACCTGGTGTACCTAATAAAATTGAACACACCCAATATAAACTTTGTTATAGCCAAGTGTGTGTTTTTAAAATTATCTTCTATAGTTAATATTACTAATAGTAGTGGTATTAATCTTTGTCTGACTACATAGACTTTCACTACTCAATAATACAATGCTCACCTCTGTGTGACTGGATACATTAATCATAAAAAGGTACAACCATGTTTACTGGAAGTTTATTGAAAACTAGATACAGTATAGCTGTTCTGGGGATTTCAAATAAAAATGTATTAAATAAAAATATTTATGGTCTCAATCCAATGTTTTCCATATAAACACCTTTATCAGGAACATGAGAATATTAAATTAATATAATAAGGACTTTATTGTTTTGTATTCTTGGTTCTAAACGTTCATACAAAATGCATTTTTTGTTTGTGACTAGAACAAAAATGTTATTATGTTCTTCTAAAAAGGAGTATACATTTCTCCTATATGTTATTAAAGGGTAGAACTTATTTTAAAGTGCATGCACAAGCTCAGATTTGTCCCATAAACTGTATGTAGATAGAAAAGAACGCATGCAGATCTCTAGTTAGTAATTAACAATTAGCCGTTGTTAGCAATCATGTAGAGAGAACAGCAAAAAATACAAATGTCAATGTAATTTATGGTAGAAAATATATTTTTAAATGGCATTCAAAGCACTTGCTATTACCTATTCTTAAAGAATGCAAGAATGCAATATTTACCACCTCCACTGTGCTCCTTTAAGTAAATCTGGAGGAAGTCAATATGCCCCTGATATTTAATCCCTTACAAATGACTCTTTGTTTAGCTGAATTTAAAAAAAAAAATACATTTCTAAAACCACTTTACTGAAGACTTACTGGTTCTGAAGTTCAATTAACAAAAAGATAAATAGATCTGCATTACTAATACATTTCGTAAAATGCAAACATAATTTATCCAAGGAGAGATGACACAGATAGCATACAGAGGAAGGTATAAGGAATGAACAAAATGAAAATGATTATGTGCCTCTCTAATAATATACAGTAAATATATCTGAACACAATACTATTTCAAGGAGTGGATGCCAACAACAACAAAAACACACAAACATATGAAATATGTATTCATGAAAATGTTGGGACAACATACCCATTCCATATCCATTGTATAGACTCCTTTCACGCTCCATGGTCTGTTTGATGACTGTCTCGCGGGATCCATGCTGTCTTGCTTGTCTGCCTTTGATGCCGTTGTGTAAATCAATTTGCTCTAGCTCACTATCGAACCGATGCAAGTAACTGAAAAGTAAAACGGATTGGTCTTGAACAAAAAAGAGAGACACACAATACAACTGCATTCAGAGTTATAACAGACTTGGTACAATAAATCCCCAGATTGCTACAGAAGCATTGAATAAAACATGCCAAACCTCTACATGTGTAATAGCATTACATGTGGAAACATATGCATTTTTAAAATACTGGGAATATAAGATTTGCTCAGATTTTTTAAAAGCATTACTTTTTTTCTTATACACAAATCTGCACTTAGATGAAACGATACTACACAAAATTTGCCAATAAGAATCTTATTATGTATATTATCATGTATTAGGTCTTCTCCTATTTAACATATCTAGTAGTGACTTAGAAGTGGGACTGAAAAGTAGTGTCTCCATTTTCGCTGATGACATGAAGTTGTGCAAGGTAATTACATCAGATAATGATGTACTTTCCCTCCAAAGGGATTTACATACATTAGAGGAATGGGCATCTAAATGGCAGATGATATTTAATATGAATAAATGTAAAGTTTTGCATCTGGGAAGGAAAAATAGCCATGCAATTTATAATCCTAATGGAGCAAATCTAGGGTTATCAGATATTGAAAGGGATTTGGGAGTGCTTGTGGACAACCACCAAGGTAGCAGTGCTCAAAGCCAAGCAGCAGCTGCAAAGGCAAATAAAATATTAGCTTGCATTAGGAAGGGTATAGAAGCCAGGGAAGCAAATATAATTCTGCCACTATACAAATCTCTAGTACGCCCTCATTTGGAATATGCAGTACAATTTTGGGCACCACTTCATAAAAAGAACATTTTAAAGCTGAAAAAGGTACAGAGAAGGGCTACAAAACGAATTAGGGGAACCAAATTAAATATATTTTCCCTAGAAAAAAGGCATCCAAGAGGGGATATTATTACATTATATAAATACATCCAGGGTCAATACAAGGCTTTGTCAAGTGAGCTTTTTGTTCCAAGAGGTTTTCAACTGACAAAAGGACATCCTTTGAGGTTAGAAGTAAAAAGACTCCACCTTAAATGCTTTACCAAGGGAGGTGGTGACAGCGGATTCAATAGATAACTTTAAAAGGTACTGGATATATTTTCAATTTAAAAGGGCATTCAGGATTATCCTGGTTAATTTAGAGGGAGTATTGATCCAGGGAGAAATCCAAACGCCAGTATCCTTTTTTTTTGGCAAAGTTTCACTTGTTTTTTTTTTCTAAATTCTTTTTGCCTTCCTCTGGATCAGTTAACAACTAATCAACATATTGCAGATCAGAGGAGATCTTAAAAAGGTTGAACTTTATGGACTAAACGTATTTTTTCAACCTCAATTACTATGTAACTATAAGTAATATATAGTAGACCTATATATAAACCGATTTATTACCTTTCTTTAAAGTAGTGTTCATGAAATCTTATATAGGATATGTAAAAATCACATTCTTTTATTATTCTACTTTTTATCAGCTGAAACAGGTTTTCCTTTAATATACTTGAAGGTCTCCATCTGGTCACTCCTCTCTCTTCTCTCCTCTAACTTACATATGCCATATGTATAAATATTAAGTAATGATGTATCCACATAAATCAGCAGTTCAGGTATTTTGTGTCAAAATGTTCTAATTAAAAATTGATAAAACACATTAATTCATAAAATCAAAGACTAAGAACTACAATGACACAATTAAATATCAGTCATTTAAATGATGTACTCCGTAAAAATACAAAATCGAAAAATTTAAATACAAGATTACACAACAGAACTAAATTTAGAATCTATTGCATATAAAATTTAAAATATTTTAACCTACACATATCCTACCTTTCAATTAATTCACATGCTTCGTTTTTTGTATATTCATTTTTGTCAGGATTAAGGTGACTTTGAAACCATTGCAGCTTTTCACCTACAAGAACAAAGAAAACAACTCTCAGTATATTTATAATGATGGTAAAAAATGAATACATAAAAAAATACTTTTGTAAGTCTGTGATAAAGAAGAGTAAGTTCACTCTAAAGGATTCTCTCTCTCCATGTTTACAATTTTATTCCAAGTCATAAATACCAAATATTTAATATTCCAAATTATTTACCCCACACAATGGGATATTGTATCCCAAAAGAAATCTCAGATGGACTTTATTTATGAATCTATGAAAAAAGAGACGACTATTTTGCTATTTTTCAAATGACCACAGAGTTTTACCACCAAGACAACAGAGCATACATATATTCAGTAGTATTGTTCCAGACTTTTTATTCAAAGGAATTTTGAGGACAGTTTTCAGTATGAGAATATAAAAAGAAAGTCTTGGTATATAAAACACCTATATAAAATGGTTTGAGTAATTCATCCATATTCTGCTTCTGTTGTCAGACCAAAGATGATATGCACTAATATATATATATATATATATATATATATATATATTCATTGTACCAATACAAATTGGTTGGACAAACTTGGCCAAACTAAGGGAAGAAGGAACTATGATCTGTTTGGGGAGATATTAAAATGTTAATGTTTATTTTTAAATTTCCACTAGATGGATATCATTTTAACTAGTTTGGGACTCGCAATTTCACTATCAAAGTGGTTAACTATGAGAGGTCAATTAATATGAAAACATGACAGCATTGTGCAGCCATAAACAGTAGATATGATTTTATAAAACGCTAAAAGTACAATAGTAACAGTATATCTCATTTCTGAAACCGTGAAATGAAGACCAGCTAATTTGTACAAATAAGCCACGTAGTTTAGTAAACATAACTGGAAAAAATAATTGAAGCCTTAAAGTGACCTTGAAAATATGTTTTATCTGTTGGATCTGAAACCGGGATATTTGAAAATGTACCACTGTGTTACCTTTCATAAAATAAATCTAAAAAAAAATGGAAAAACTGATTGAAATGTTTAACTGATGAGCTGGGAGCTTGTGTCAGTCAGACAACGAGCAGAACAGCAGCTTTATGACTCAGACTTTTCTGCCAATTACATCTACACTGTACATTCCCTATTAGGTTAAATTAAGTTTAAAACATGTTTACTTAATATTTGTTCATGCAAAACAAAAACTTTAAAAATGTTTAAAGCATGCGGTTTTAAATGCATGAAAAAAAAAAAAGTGTTCCACGTCCCTTTAACACAAGAAAAAAAGGGAGCAAACAAACAAACAAAAAAAAAGGGATTACGTTTTGATATTGAGCCGAGAAGAAGCTGAGTGGCTAAAGCCCCATGTCTAATCTTTGCAGAATGTTATGATTACAGTTATTCTCAGGAAGCTTCTTTAATTAAAATTATTTAAAAATCTCATTGACTTCAGAATTTATACCATAACTACCTAAACTGCAATCCATTCATGCAGAGCAAAATTGAAAAAGCAAATCATACAAAGTATATAGCTACAAAGGGAAAACCATCAAAGGGACTTTAAGGACATCTGCATGTTTGACTTTTATGCAGAGGCAATTTTATGAATTAAAAAAAAATGGAATTGGTTTGACAAATGAAACCAGTATCAGAAAACAAAGAATTGTTTATTCTACCTCTGGGAAGGATAATATCCAAGACCTAACAAAGAGCTGATTTGTTTTACATTACTAGCTGCCATGGACATTGACGCTAAAACAACAAAAGAATTAACAAAATTATATAAAAATAAACAGGACGTAAAGTGTAGTTCTGTATTAGTCTTAGAACACATCAATAGAATAAGTGAAAAACATAACCTTTGATAAAGGCGCAAGAAGCTCAGTCAGTAAGGTGAAGTAGTATAATTGAAGCTAGCCTTTGACATTCGCACTATGCATGATTGTTCTATATAATAGTAGGGGCTTGTTTCATTAATTTTAATAGTTCCTTTTTTAAGAATTTTCTGAACCAGCACATTTGTTTTTGTATTTTTACAGATTGCACTTAATTATGTGAAATTGTGGTCTTAGCACTCATTCATGAGTTGTGGCATAAGGACTTAAAAAGGTATAAGTTTCCTGGGTTTCAAATGTATAGTAAGAAACAGGCAGTGATTATCAGAAAAATGTGTTCAGCGTACTTACAAAGTTATATGCAGGAAAGTAAAATCCAGCTTTGAACACCCACAGGGAGCTTACATAAATAAGAACACACAGGAAAGGAGCCAGGTCCAGAGTTTGATCTTTTTGTTGGAGAGACTATACAGCACAGCCAGGAACCCCAGAGCTTGATACAAATGTATCAGCTGCCTAAAACTCCTCCTGATTGGCCAAAACAAATTATGTTTTTTTTTCCTAACTTAGCCTGGATTTCAAAGGGGTGTTAGTTTTCAGCTGTCAGAAATTCAAGACATATATGCTAACATGGTAAGTATTTTGATGTTAATTCTGGTATTTTTTCATGCAAATTTTTTTTTCCATGCAATACTGATTCTCCTATATCAGATTCATAATCCAGGAAACTTAGTTAGATATGCCTTTAAAAACTTAGGTTACTCTATACTAGTGACTCAATAGTCAAATCTTATAAGGTCACAAGTGGATATTTTTGTTGCAAGGTTGTTACTCTAATATAGATACTATAGTTGCTTCAGGCAGACCTTGATGCAGTATATACTATTGTAACAGGCTTTTTTTTATGTTCTTGTATATTGTAAAATGAAGTTACTGGTGAATTGAAGATTAATTCAGTAGTCATGTATGATGAACCAATATGCCATTCAAGTGATAATTCGTACCACTATAAAGACTTTTTATTAACCTTTTGCATCCCTACCTATCCTTTCTGTATATTTATTAGAGGGATTTTAGTCAGATGTGGGGCTTCAAAATAGCAGAGCCTTCCAGAAGGAGGTACTCCATTGTGGGTCAAAGGTGTTCATGCTCCTCATCTATCCCTTTATCTGACTGTTTAACCAATGACTGATATATGTTCATCCTTTGGATGGTTGGACTATGGTTACTAAATTTGTAGCTGTTCCGTAATTTTTTTTCTAATTAATAGCAATGTTTCCACTTATTCTTTTGCTTTACATACGACTAGGTGTTGATTGCCAGAAAACCATTAGTGGCTATTGATATTATTAGTCTTCTAACAACAAAAACAATTTCAGTGGGTATGATACCTTTTAATGGCCAACTAAGTAAGATTCGAAAGCTTTAGAGTCCACAGTCCCCTTCTCTACATAAAAAAAAACACCTAAAACAAATAACATAAATGCTAAAAATAAAACTAGCAAACATCCCAGGAGTAATTATTTAAATGCACTTACCAATCAAGTAGAGACGCAATCCTTTTTCATTCTTCAACCTTTACAGAGAAAAAAAAAGGAGTAAAAACAAGAACTTATGTTTCCCTGAAGCATTCAAGGGCAGCAAATATAAGGTGTAGACCGCTCCTCCTAAGGTAAGATGGTGCACACAAGATTTTAAAAAGAAGCCCCCCCCCCCCCCCCACACACACACACACAACCTGCAGTGAAATATAGAAGGCAATTCAGAAAAAGATAAGGAAATGACAACAAACAATTATGGGAAGTCCATGTGCTGCCCTCAAGGACTACAAGGATACAAAATTCATGGAGAGTAAAATTACTATTTTCCTTTATGTCTTCTGAGGCAGCAAACAAAGCAAAATACAGCCACAGACAGGGAGAATAATCCGGAAAATACAGTCTCCAAACTCTTCTATCAAACTCAGAATCTGGCACAATTCAAGATTGTAGTTTTTAATGTTGCAATGATTGCATGGATATTTGCTGCCTGACATATCCCTGTCCAGAGATACTCCTCATCTCTATCCAGGATGTGTCTGCTGACCTTGTAGAATGAGCCTTCGATTATCTGGAGAACATTGTTGTTGAGAAATCTCGGTGACTATCTAAAAGGAATCTGTCTCTGAAAAGTATTTAGGAAAGCGTCGTCTCACATCTAACAAATAACATTTTTTTCCTTCTCTGCAAAATTAAGGAAGAACTGCTACTTCTTTCACATGGAAAGTTAAGACCTTTGGATACATTGTTGTTGGAAGAGAAAATACCACTGAATCCTCAAGTAGGTAGGAACAGATCTTGAACTGATAGAGGTTGTATTTCTTCTATTCACCTTCCTGTCATGATGGCCACCAGGAATAGTAGTTTGTTGTAGCTTGATTCAGTGGTTCAACAGGTGGAGACATAAACCCTCTCAGAACAAAAATAATAATGAATTCAAGGAGAATTCAGTCAAACTAAAGGCCTTAAAATTTGCTTCCTGTTTTTAACAATATTTTGATTACGTGATGCTCTGCCAAAGTGATTTGCAAAAAAAAAAAAGACAAAAACACCCAGAGCTGGCAGGTGTGCCACATGTACCTGAGGCTAGACAAAAAGTAAAATCCTATTTGCAGAAATGTCCGAATATTGATCTGAATCCATTCCGTTCACCAATTTTTTTTCTTCTAAAACTCATATATATATATATATTAAGGAAGAAGGTTTCTTTCCATTGTGTAATTGAGTGCTTGATGTCAAGTGGAGTTTAGTTTGTTGTTGTAGTTGTTAAGTAGTGTCCGACTCTCTGTGACTCCATGGACCAACGGTAAATCTCTCAGTCACTGCCACTCTGAGCTTCATCAAGTTCATGTTCATTGCTTCAGTAACCTAATTTATCCATCTCCGTCTCTGTCGTCCCCTTCTTATTGTGCCTTCAATCTTTCCCAGCATCAGAGTCTTTTCTGGGCCTGCCGTCTCATGATATGGCCAAAATATTGGAGCTTCAGCCTCATGAATATACCTTCTAGTGAACAGTTTGTCTTAATTTCCTGAAGTACTAGAGTTTTGTTACCTCCTCTCAATTTTCAAGCCATCAGATGTGTAGCTGATTTGTGGATATAAACAATGGACCCTGATGCACTGCATCAGCTCTGCCAGGGCCAATATGGTGTTACAGTATCCTTTTCTTTTCACATTTTCTGGATGACTTTGCCAAGAATAGGGACGATATATCTGTTAAGGGAAAAACAAAACATTATGCACCTTCTTGTGTTTTGTCACTTTTGGAAGACTCCATTTGATCATTATGTGTCATATATGTCTTAACTCCCATTATAACTGATGTATAATTGATCTGCTGAAGAAGTCTGCTAGGAAATTGTTGTAACCTTTTATATGAATTGCCTATATTTTCTGCAGTTATTTATATGCCCATCCTAAAGATATGGACACCGATATGTTGGAGCCATTGTCCCTCCTTTTCCCAAGGACGTCTGATATTCAGGTTTGAAGCTAATAAAGGATAGGATTCCAAGGAAAAATCAACAGGAGTCGTTGCTTATTCAAAAAAAAGTTCATGCATTGAGGCCCTAGAAATCTGAAGATGTTGGAGGGAATGAAATAAGGCTTTTTTTCCCAATGGATTATCCAGCCAGTTTCCTCCAGTGCCCTAACTGTAAAAAAGGACGTTTTCTTTTAAAGCATTTTCTGAGTCTGCCTTCTTAGATGGGCCGTAATAAAAAAAAATGTAGAATCCTTTCTGCCAAAAAAAGCTCACAAATTGAGGATGAGAATTCTTTACAAACATTGAGCAGAACATTGTACTAGGACCAACTGCTCTGACATGATGAGACTACAGGAGTCTTGCATTCTTCCACCAACTTATAACTCCCCGCCGAACTTCTGGCATAAAAAGGATTGGTCTAAAGAGAAGGTTGAACCTGCACTTCCTTTGCAAGATGAGAACATGTGTCCTTCTGGTAAAAAGTATTTAATTTTCATTACTTCAGTATTTATATGGTTTTGTGAAAAACCCAACCTTCAGAAACAACTAAAGCGATAATTATTCTTATTCTATGGAAGCCTGGATATATCCTTTTTTCAGCCAAGGAATACAAATGAGGGCCAAATAAGTATCATCCAACTAAAGCCATGCTGCATAAGTGACTCTTAGATGTGCGGTGTGCTTGTCATGACTTTAGCCAAAAGGCCTTCGGGCTGTTGTAGACAAAACGGTAAGTCTTGAAAGACCACCTAAGAGTCTTATAAAAAAAAATGTCACAAATAAAGGCAACAGTTCTCTTTAACACCAGTAACTATTGCACAAATTCTTCTCTGGAAACTTCATCGCTTTTAGAGATGCCAGAAAGGATCTCCGCCTTGAACATTCTGCCTTTTTGTCCGTTGGGTCTTCTGTTTGTTGAACTGAAGGGACTTTTAAGCCCTCACATTTTCACACTATCATGGGAATTTGCATCACACACATATGTTTGTTTTATGTGTATCAAAATTCTGAAACTAATAAAGATAAAATGATTAACAGAGGAATATTCAAGAGCTTCTATAACTTTGGTAAAAGCAAAACCAAGTTGTAAGAATATTAATTCAATAAAAATGAATTACAGCAAGGAAGTGCATTTAAAAGGAAGTACTACGTGATAAGTGAAGGTTTGCAGAGAACACATACACATGAAATCTGATGGTCTGAAAAGCTGTATTGCTGTTAGTTGTGAATGTTCCTTTGGTCAGGCTATATGTCTCCTGCTTTGTTACATAGTCATGTCTGTCTGAGGATGGCAAGAGAGAGATATGTTAAGTTGTATTTAACCACATTTGACTAGAACCATTGGATGGAGAGCTCTGTGCTAGTAACTTTAACCACATAAACAGGGGAGGGAAAGCTATAGTAATAGCATTACAGCTTGTAAAATCTTCCTCTGCAAAACACCCACAAGAACATGTAAATGTTACAAACACAAAGAAGACCAAGAGACTGCCTTGCATAACTGCTCTGCAGTCACCCATGTTTGCGGACCCATGAAGCTGCAAACCCACTATTGGAGTGCAGTGAGTTTAAGAGGAAACGAATGTTGGCAAAATGTAAGTTCCACTGTAGTACTGGGTCCCTGAACATCGGACAAATGCTACTAACAGCTTGCATAAAAAAACTCTCAGTCATTACGAGAAACCAACTTTCCTGTCGCAACCAAGATAGCACAGTTGGACTTTTAAATAACTCAAGGCTATCCCATTATCAAAATCATCCTACACAAATTGTAAGTGGTCTGAGATATTTGACAAAACTGAAGGAAAAGTACATTCTCTTTGTGGTACCAAAAACAGATTGGAGTAGAAACCTAGGCAGCGTCCTGCAACTAAAACTTTTGCAATCACTGGGTGTCATAATAGGGACTAAAAAATCTCCCTTAAGGCTCTCTTTTGAATTGGACTGGCTGGAATTCTGGATAAAAATAAAATGTGCGATGCCTGGAGACAGATACATACTCATGACAGAATATACCTATTATTCACCAGTCCATAACGCGTACTCTAGGATAGATGCAATCATAACGCATTCATCCATTCTAGATACTCGAAAACTGCAGAGATTCATCTCTGCACCTGGTCAGACCACTCACTAGACCGCTCTACTCATGGAGGCTAAATGAGATGCTCGTAAATAACCCAAACTTCAGAGACCAAATTGCACAAGAAATCAATGTATTCTTTTCTACTAAGATTACCCAGGACTTTGAGATTGGTTGGGTGTGGGCTGTTCCTAAGGCCTTCATTAGGGGCTCTTGTATTAAGCTAGCTTCAACCCATAAATAACAACCTCACCTTAGAGAAGAAGCTCTAAGGCAAGACCTACTTAAAAATTAGAGAAAAAAGCTCAATCAAAGCAATCCCACAGGTAAACTTCGACAAAACAGAGAAAATTAGATCAGTATTATACCGTATCTTGTCAAATCACACAAAACAAGCCATGAGATGGACACATCACAAAGTTTATGCCCAAGCAAACAAACCAAACACCTTATTAACCAGAAAACTTACAGGGAAATTCTCCCAATCAAAAGTTTTTAGTATTAAAACTCCCTCAGGAGATCTTACTGTTAGCCTTAACAAAATACAAGAAATTGTACATACCTTCTTCCAAAAATTAAACTAGGCTTCCACCCATACATGGGAAATGCAAATGACCTCCTTCCTGAACTCTTCCGACCTTCCCTCAATATCCACCCAAGAAATTGACTGAGGTCAATGAATTGGAAGTCCAAATAGTTATTCACAATTTAAAAAAGCCCCTAGACCCAATAAGTTCTCTAACCTATATTGTAATAAATTCTCCGATCTGCTAACACTCCATTTAACAAATTTGTTCAATTGGAATCTGAAAGGCCACTCTATCCCAGATGAACCAAACCAAGCAGATTTGCTCTCTTTATTAAAAGATGGTAGGGACCCGACTGAGCCCAAAAACTATAGACCTATCTCACTCCTAAATGGGGATATCAAAATACTGGGCAAACTTATGGCAGATAGAAATGCTAACTTTCTCCCCTGCCTTATACATAAAGATCAGGTAGGATTCATACCTTATAGTCAGGCAGGAGATAATATTAGACGTGTACTAAATTCAATTTACTGGACTAAACAAAACTAAATCCCCACATGTCTAATAGCCCTGTTTCGCTTGAATAGCCCTATCTTATGGCGACTTTGACTCAATTTAAAAAAAATTATGAACCTGATCCAAATGCATTACCACAATCCCAAAGACACCTTAAAAATGCCTGGGGAATCAATATAAATATCCAATGAGGCACAAGACAAGGCTGCCCACATCCCACTTTTTATGCCATTTGCTTTAACAAATGAACTGTTAGAATACTCCATCAGGGTTAATTCCTCCATCTATGGTATTAATATAGGACACCATCACCTCAAATGCTGCCTTTTTGCAGATGACCTCCTTTGCACTCTATCCCAACATTGTTACAAATTCTAGAAGATTTTGGCAGATTCTCTGGACTATAAATCAATGTAGAAAAAACAAAAGCCCTAAATATCTCCCTCCATCCCTCTGACATATTTCCTGTCAATTGCCCAATCTTTATAAGCTAATTATACAGCTATTTAAAGAACTGGGACAAAACCTTATATCCTGGTCGAAGTGTAATATATCATGGCTAGGTAGAATAAATTTGGTTAGAATGAACACCTTACAACGACTCCTTTATCCCTTCCCCACCCTACCAATAGCAATTAACTTGAAGGATCTAGAGAGGTTCCAAATGTTAAACTTTTAAATTTATCTGGCATCATAAATCCCACAGAATCTAAAAAAAAAAAAAAAATGTTTAGGGATAATTCTAAAGCATTATTATAAAGCTGCCCAAATCTCTTTCCTACCAATATCCCACTCCGTCTCTGTTCAACCACTTTGGGTTTTTATAGAAAACTTTATGTTGAATCCATATTCCTGGGATACTACTATCTGACTCCCCAAATCATTTTCCCTATTAAGGACACTTACAAACCCCTTTATTAAATTCTCCCTCACACAATGGAACTTTACCCTCACCCCTCTCTTTCTCACCATCCGCAATTTACATTCCATATCCACTCAGCCTCCCTAAATTGGTGGCGATCCAATGGTCTAATGAGAATAGGCTCTTGGTACAGAGATGACCAGATCCTGACATTTGACTAACTTGATAACCTTTTTTCAAATCCCCACACAAGAACGGTTTACCTATTGCAGCATTCAACACTTCATTTTTTTTTATTTGAGCGCACCTCAGGTAAACTGAAATCATCCTGGCTAACGAGAATCTGTGACAAAACTCCTCTTACAAAAAGGCATTTTAAGCCTTATATATGATTCTATTAATACATTTGACCAACTTGAAAACTAAATACATAAGTAACTGGGAGAGAGATTTAAACAGCAGCTGGGACCTAGACTTGTGGCAGGATTCCTGGTTTTAACCTTACTAGAGGCTCTCTTAATAGTAGTATCCTAGAGACCTCTATTAAGGTTCTCCATAGGATATATCATACTTCAGACAAACTTCACAAATGGAAACTTATTCCAGATCCTGTCTGTTTCCAGGAACATGAAGAAGTAGGGTCTTTCTTCCACACTTGCCATGGACATGCTCTAATGCCGCTCACCCATGGCAAGAGGTTTATACAATGGCTTCCGATATATTTCATATTCTGATTACCATAAATGCAGAGGCTTGCCTTCTGGGCCATCTCTTACCACCTCACAGAATAAACTATTTAAATTCCTAATGTTAGCTACAAAAAGCCATATTGCTTGCCAATGGAAATCAATCTCTCTTTATCTCCAAGCAGTTATAAACAAAATAAATTCTCTCTAATTAATGAAAGACTCCCACATTTTAGAAGACTCTACATAATTCCCATAATGCCTGGACACAATGGCTAGATCTCCTTACAGCATATCATTGATCTAGTTTTAGATTTTCATAGATCCCTACATACCCTGGAAAGGATTTACTGCAGGACCGGCCAGACTGGACCCAGGGACGGAGGTGTTGGACATGGGTGAGTCATAAACATAACAGACTATTTACAACTATTTGATCCTAAGACCAGAGATAATTATATTAACTATTAAGTGAACTACTAAAATAAAGTGTGGGGGGAGGGAAGTTAAGAATTATATAACCTTAAAAATAGAAAATCCACGTAAAGGCTCACAATACAGAAGGGATAAATACTGGGTTCAATTAGAACCATGTAGATGTAAGAAGATTCTTTCCTTTGGCAATCCATGCTTTATAATGGACTGACATTTACCTCAATTTGTAGAACTATGTACCTCAATTTGTATCACTTCTGTATGAACAATCTTGTTGTTATATATTTGCCTTTACGCAATAAAAACGGATTGAGGGAATAAAAAATAAAAAAAATTGTGCTAGAAAGGTCAAACAATATCCTTGGGTACACTGGAAAGATTAGATAATATCCTTAATGATCCTTATCATTTAAACCAATGGGTCTGAAATGGGTTCATACTTCCAGAGCCATTCAATCATAATTTACATTGCTTAGAGGGAACCATTTTTCTGGATTTCTATTTATTCCAGAACGGTGTGTTCGATTACCATGCGCCCCTTGAAGGGCATGAAGAAGAGGAGTCTGCTGAGCAATTGGTACAGTTAGTTCTTTGCAACTGAAAATGTTGTAATATAAAAAAGGAGGGAAACTTTTTTTTTTCTTATACCAAAAAGTTAAATTTTACATACAGTGATTTTTAGAGTCGTTTTTGTTCTGTCTTTTGGTCGTGTCCGACTCTTCGTGACCTCATGGACCGTAACACAACAGGCACATCCTTAGATCCATGGTCATGCTGATCCATTTGGCTTTCATAGCAGAGATACTGGAGTGGGTTACCAGTTCCTTCTCCAGTGGGCCATAGAATACAGCTCCTGCTATTCTCAGGCAGTCTCCCATCCAAGTACTGACTAGCCCCAACCCTGCATGGCTTCATGGTGGTGTGACCTCTTAGTTCCCCGACAGGAATCAAACCCAGGTCACGGCAGTGAAAGCACTGAGTCCCAACCACTGGACCACCAGGGAACCCAGTTTTAGGTAGTTTTAAACTATAGTAAAAACAAAATCCTACTACTTGTCTTGTTTTTTTTGAAGATTTATTTAAATTATCTGCAGACCGCAACTTTAAACAAAGGGTTTGTCTGGCTGCCTCCAATAAGACTAATGCTCACTTAGAAAGAAATGGCATCCTGTATAAGAAGAGCAGTAGTTGCTTACAGAACTTTGACGCACTAAATGTTAAGTGCCCTGGGCAACATATGTGGCTCCAATGGTGGACCTAAGAGATGGATCAATAGAGATACTTTAAGAAGTGGCTTAGCAATGACTTCTGGCAGATGCTATAAAGCACATGGTTTGAAAATGTAGATCTTCTGCCAAGCTATGCTCATCCATCTGTGATCAAGGATGTTATCACTGTGAAAGTGGACAAACTGTAGAACTCTTAGTCACCTCTGCATTGCTGTCCTTTACTTTCCATACTGTCAATTATTCCTTTAGATGCTAAAACATGTCCTGTTTCCTTTTGTTGTATCAGAAGAAAAATGATCTACCAGAAATCTGTAGCGAGATACCTGACAATGCCCTCAACCCGTATCTTCTATAGTGGCTTTAATAAGAGCTACAAGCTCATTTTACACTGCAAATAATTTAAAGGAACCCAGAAGTTGACATACATGCTCTGCTCCCTAAAGATAGATGGTAAAAGCATGTGGAAAAGTGTTTTTCTTTTAAAAACGGATGCTGAATTCATGATTTTGATCGACATAAAAAAAAAAAAATCAGACTTTTTCAGTACGTTGCCTCTGAATGAATAATTTGAGGTGTACAACACAGGGGTTATAGCAAAACAATGTGGTTTAAATTGTAATCCTATTTAGAGGCAGAGCTTGCATAATTTTGCTTCTCCCCACCCGTGAATGCCACATTTTTAACACTAATAGGATTACACATGCGCGCCAGACGCTGGAAGGCGCGGAGGCCAGAGCAGGAGCTTCAGATGCAGGTAAGTGAGGGGAAAGGGAGAGGGGGAGGTATTTAGAGGGGTAAAGTGAGGAGGGGGGAGTGTAGAATGAGGAGGGGGGGAGTTTAGAATGAGGAGGGGGGGAGTTTTAGAATGAGGAGGGGAGGGGGTTTAGAATGAGGAGGGGATGTAGAGGTTGAGGAGGGGAGGTAGAGGTTGAGGAGGGAGGTAGAGGTTGAGGAGGGTGGTAGAGGTTGAGGAGGGTGGTAGAGGTTGAGGAGGGTGGTAGAGGATGGGGAGGGTGGTAGAGGATGGGGAGGGTGGTAGAGGATGGGGAGGGTGGTTAAGGATGAGGAGGGGGGGGTTGAGGATGAGGAGGGGGGGTGAGGATGAGGAGGGGGGGTTGAGGATGAGGAGGGGGGGTTGAGGATGAGGAGGGGGGGTTGAAGATGAGGAGGGGGGGTTGAAGATGAGGAGGGGGGGTTGAAGATGAGGAGGGGGGGTTGAGGATGAGGAGGGGGGAGGGAAAGAGACACAGGGGGGGGGTTAGAGAGATACTGGGGGGGTAGAGGGACACAGTTGGGGAGAGTGACTCGAGTATAAGCCGAGGGGGCCCTTTTTACCCTTAAAAAAAGGGCTGAAAAACTCTGCTTATACTAGAGTATATACGGTATAATAAAGTCTTAAATGCAATGGCACATCATAATAATAAAATAATTAAAAAAAGAGGGGTGATGATAAAATAACTATCCATCAAGCATTAGTAAAGCTCCACAGGAAAACAAAATCATACTGGTTATCGGAAGCACACAAAACCATTACTTTAAAAAAAAAAAAAGCCCAAAACCAAATTGCTTCTGATATTTTTTAGACTAGGACTACTAAACAAACCGATATTGTGTTAAGGTCAGAAATCTCATATTTAATGTAGGACTTCTGTAAAAAATGAGAAAATGGCCCATTTTTATTAATAACTAGTGCAGGAACTACACAACAATAAAAAAAAAACATGTTGAGATAACAAATGTTCTCTGATGATTTTTCACTAAGCATCTTTTAAGAACAAAGACCCTCAAGAGCAAAAGATTTCTCGAAATTTCATTTTGCTAATTATTTCTGAAATATACTCTCAAAAAATATTTTGTTTGTAAATGGAGTATGAATCAAAGTATTAATGTATATTTAAATACTTTTTTTAAATAAAAATTCTAGTTTTATTTCTAGAATGAAAATAATAAAATTATAATCTCTATTTTATTTTAGTAGAAAATGAAATTTCACAAATTATTATAGAAAGCATTTTCTCTGTGCAATGAAGATATACAAAATATACCCCACTAACATGGAAGGAATACTTTATTTAAAATAAAGTGGTATATATATTAATGTGCTACAAAAAAATAAGTATTTTGCTAATAAAAATCAAATGCATAAGGTATAAGTGCACATATAAACAACAGGTATATATAGGGTATGTATATATCATATAGTTTTTAGCCCAGCCATATATTTTTTAATGATTTAAGTATAAATCTGTTTTTTATCAATAGAAGAATTTTGAACACTGCACAATAGTAATACATGTTATTTATTTAATCAAGTAGTCCTTTTTCTGCTCTGGGGATGTATCACAAGAACAACTGACTGTAGAGAGACTGAAAATCTTACAGGGGGTTAAAAAATGCTAATCTCAAAAGCATCTCATTCTCTTAATGTATGAAGAGAGTGATAGGCTAGAACACTTTCACAACCTAATTATTTATAGCATAAGTCAATTTATACGTCTGGACTATAGATTGTATTTAAAGTGAGTTCCTTGGCCATTTACAAAAAGGAATTTATTTATCATGCTAGCATTAAAAAAAAATAAAAGATTGCACAGCAGCATAACTGCATATACATTAGCGGTTGCTTACTTTCAAGGGCAGTTCTTCAAAAAGGGACTATTTTTATTATTTTTTTACTATAGCAGCCCTTTAATGCTTTGAAAAAAAAAAAAAAAAGACATCAGACAAATACAAATCACTTACTTTTCTTTTCGGTCTTGCTTGTGGGCTTCTCTTGTAAGCTGAGCAGCTTTTCTGCTGTAAGGATGGATCACCTTTTTCTCTGGTTTTCCTTTATTCTGCTGTGCTTTAGGCTATAGTACAAGAAACATGTTCTTGTTATAGTGTTATACTATAAATCACAATCTGTACATCTCAAACATTTGCTTCAATACATACACATAGTATAACACAAGATAACTTTCTCTAAGCTTTCCGTCATTTTCTTAAAATAATAACTATGAACTACACGGTTTAATTATTCCAAGATTATTTCTTATATTAGGTTTTCTTTTAAATTATTACTATATTTAACATTTTTCAGACTTACTTACCACCAGAAAAGCTGTTTGCATTAAGGCTTGAAGTATACTGCAAGTTATGGAAAATAGTTAAATCCAAATTTTCCACCTGGTTTAAACTATTGTGAATCACGCGCACTAATTATATATATATATATATATATATATATATATATATATATATATATATATATATATATATATATATATATATATATATAAAAAAAGACTGAACTCCTAAAAACGTGTTGTTCAGTAGTGTCTGACTCTCTACCATGAACCTATGGACTGCAGCACGCCAGACACAGATCTTGTGTGGTTGCGTGTAACCATAAGATTTTCTTGGAAAATATACTAGAGTTGGTTGTCAGTTCCTTCTCCAGTAGAACACTATTTGTCTGACCTCTCCACTATGACCTGCCCATCTCAGGTGACCCTACATGGTATAGCTCACAGCTTCATTTAAGTACACAAGCCCCTTCAGCACAAGGTAGCGATCAGGAAGAGTCCTAGAATCTTAGCAATCTTACAGAAATATAATGCATCTCTCTTAAAAAAAAAAAAAAAAAAAAGTAACTATTTCCAGCGCCCTAGACTAACATAGATAATATAAAGATCAATTCAATTGCCACCTTACTAACAAAATTCCCATGACAAAATACATTTATTAGCCTATAAGTTTATGACAAAAATGAAATACAAATAATAATAAATTGCATTATTTGTATAATAAAAAACGTCATCAACAATTTCGCTATAACCGAAGTAGGCAAAACCTTTGCGCAGAGAGTGTCCAATTGTACTGATTATTGCTATTATACTATTACACTAGAAGCCAAGAGCCATGGAAATTACAACTGTACTTTGCATTCAAATGAGTAATCTTAATAATGATGTTTACGCTTGTCACTTTCCTGACCTAAAGCAGGAATACATACTGCAGCTTTAGTCTCAAATTAGCGGCAAATCCTTTCAGGCTTCATAGCTGTTTATAAGCATACATTTATATGTGGAAATGTGTGTTTTTGAGCTGTATTGCTTGCTGGCAGCTAAATTTAGATCATTACACTGTAAATCTTGGATACATTTCCATGGTAACACAATATTGAAGATCCTAATTGGCACCATTATATATAACACATGGAAACTTCAGATTGGCTGTTGGGAAATGCCCAGAATGTGTTTCTATGGCCACCAAACTCATGCATTTTCTAGAAATGTATAACACTAGACTTAATAAAGTATAAATATGATTAAAGTAGAACGGTCATATCAGTAAATACATTTTATAAATATATATATAAATATATATATATATATATATAGTTGGTTTACATGACAAATATAATAACACTTGTTTAGAATTTCGTAAAATTTTCGTCTTCTGTTGGTCTCATTCTCAGACAAGTATGGCTTATACACATAGATCAATGTTCATTGGCTGAGAGGAGCAAGCCCCCACACCCCCAGCACATTTAAATATGTGCATTAAGAGCATCATTTACAATTACCATGTGTCAGATGCCAGAAAGAAAGGGAATTCCATATTCCTTTAGTCATATACAGAAGCAAAACAGATTTGTCTGACAAGTTAAAGTTTTTAGATTGTATCATCTATAGAAGATTTAACTCTAAAAACAGTTAAAACTGGCTACATATTGTATGAAAGACTTTTTTTGTGTGAAATATTCAGCATTTTGTCAAAACTACTCAACATCTCAGGAATAATGTAGGGCTAGTAGAATATATAGTTGTACTGCTTTTTAAGATGTTTTTATGATGACTTAATTAACTATTACATGCAGTTATACTAGAATAGCTCGTGGCAGCTGACATAGCTTTCTTTTGTCACTTTGGAGAGAATCTTTGATGTAGATTAGGTTACCGTTTAATTGTATTCAAAGAACTTGAATTAAGTTGAATTAAGGAACTTGAAGTTACAATAAGAGCAATTGGAACACTATTTATCCTCCTTGGAGGCTATCAAGGTTCTAAAAATACAAAACAAAGCAACAACAAAAAAAAAAAACAATGGCCATAGCCCCAGAGCACAGTTTTACGCAAAAGTTTATAAAATTGCTGTTTATTTTTTATCCTAAAAACATATTTCTCCTTATGAATTCTTGATCTTCAAACACCCTACTGTGCTTTAATGTCCACCTTGTATACCCAAATAAAAAGGAACAGCTAATATTCTTCCAGGAAGCAATGTACAGCACATTTGCATGCCCACTGCAAACCTTTTCCCAATGTGACACAGTAGTCAAGTCCAGGATATCTTAATGGTATGGGTTTTGTAGAAGGTGCATGGTGGGAGACCAATCAATGTACTTTTTTTGTTTACAATTTAAGTTGTTTTTGACATAAACCATCAGGGCTGAAAGTGTTCGCCACTCCACAGGGAGGCTCCATCACAAGCAACATTAAACAACTATAATTTTGTAAGGTTTTCAAAATGTAAAAGGAAGCTGTCAGAAACCCTAAGGCAAAGTGTGTCAGCACAAACCGAACAGACATTTGGCACCTTTTACCTGCTATGACAGCAGGTTTCAGAAAGTAAATTTAAGCATATTGTGCAAGAACAGCTACAGTCTGTGATTTAGGCCTGCAGACCTGTACAATTATCTCACTGACAAAAGAATAAATACCCACAGTCCAAACTTTTCCAATTTATAGTCATGTCCCTAGAAAGTTAGACATTTAAACTTATGTTTCCAGGGATAAAATACAAGATTAAAAAATAATTTACATAGATTACAAAAATTTAAAACAATAAAAAATATTAGCTTTACATCACCTTCTCTATATTCAATCTTAAAATTATATTTTCACTAAAAAGGAACACAATGGTTCTAGAAAGCAAAAATATAAAACAAAAACGCACAAACAACCTTTGCACACAATTATTCTTTACCACAGGATTTCATTTTGTTTTCATGCCTGCTGTGTTTGATCCTTTCCCAGGAGGGCGTATCCTTGTTACCTAACTAGCTTGTCTTGAGTCCTGCTGAGACTACTGGCAGTTATATCCGACACATCCCTATTGTGACAAACACTTCCTCTGTGTTCAAAGTCTCCTCCCACCTCAGAAAACAAATACGGTAGATTTAACAGCAGCATATTGTAGCTCTAATAGGCATATTGCATCTGATAGAAGAGAATCAGTAGTGTATGAAAACATGTTTTTGCATGAACAAATACCAAATTAAATATTATGAAACTTACCCTAAAATTTGCTAAATCTCTTGATTTTGCAAGCAGTTGATTTTCATAGTTAACACCACTAGAAATCCCTGCTAAAATTAGCATACAATTCATAGTTTGTTTTGGCCAATCACAGGCAGCTAAAACATTGTATCAATCTGTGATGTTAGTTTATGCAGAAAGGAATCATGGAATGTGTAGTCACCTGCACAAGAAAGCAGGAGCCAGACACTGCTCTGCGGATCTCTGCATTGCGCTGCTGTTAGCTTGAAGGTTAGTAAAGTGTTAAAATCCATACCCAAATGGAGTGTTTCTATTGATAGGTATCAGGTCCCTAAGTAAGCAGCTCTGGGGGTGCGGAAAAAAGCTTTACATTTTAAATAAAGTAAATCTGTATGTGTACAGAATGACTCCGTGTAATGTGTGTATCTGATATACGCAGCATGTATTAGATTAGAAAACAGATAAAAACATGGACACTTAGATATTCCTTTAAGATCTAGAGAATTGTTGATTCATCTAAAGAGTGTTTGCTCGTTTGATGGTAAAAGAAGTCTATTCTGCAATGACAATAACAAGAACAATGAAATTAAAAAAAAATAGACAAATATTTCTATAAAGAAATCAAATGTAGCCTAAATAGAAGACAAGAAATCACAAACCACTATAGTTTTTAAGATACAATTACATGGTGCTGGTTACACTTGCAGAACTCTTTTTTTTTGCCCGATACATTACATCCTACATGTAATGATGCAAATGTCTCCATAATAAATGTGGATTTTTGTAATCTCTGTGTAGGAGTATGCTAATGATGTATGGAAAGAATAACAATATTTATAATGATTATAGTGGTTTGGTACAGAAAGAAAGAATCTTGTGTACTGCATATCTGCAATAAAATATATAACAGTAGCCACAACAGTATATCCAGCCCACATTGCTGTTTTCTACTGGCCAGTTCTCCTGCCGATAGCAAAAAGTAATTTGATTCCACTTTTTTGCCGGCTTACAGAAAGTCTAAAAAACACACCAATTTGTATAGTGTGCTATTAGCACCTCCTGGGATATTTCGTATAGACCAACATGGTTCTGTTTGTTGGAAAATATCTGGCCATTTAAAGACAACGTTTATGAACATCAAACATAATTCAAAGTATATAAAACCATACACTAGAGTATATATTTTCAAACTCTTTCAACATTAAATTCTAAAAATGATTCATCATCACAGCATTTTAGTATAGAATGAATGTATACAAATGCACTCTATATATTCTGGGGATGGAAAAATCCATTGGTGTCTCATTGCCTAAACTTTGTCCCTGGCTCTAAAACATATTTATACACACAAAGTGACTTCATTCAAAGCTCTTAAAAATCCTAAAAAAGTTTGGATGTTCCCCACCACTGCAATTTACCAAGGTTATGAGCACACTGCAGAAAATAACAAGTACATCTTCACATAATCACTAAAGCCTGTCATGATCTCACATAATTAGCACGTTGTACCACAGGCATATTCTTTTACACTTACATTTGTCATTGACCATGAAAACGTAATTATAATTTATAAAATAGCAGCATTCTCAGGTAAATAAAATCTTCATTAAAACATATAACAATGCATGTAAAAAAGTATTGGTCTTTAAAAAATGTTTTATACCCTACATTAAATTTTCTTTAATACAGCTAACTGCAGCCAGTGACGCGTCACACATGCGAGCCTTAAAGCGAGGAGAAGCAGCGCAAGCGTGTAAATCTAAAAACCCACCAAAAAATAAAAATAAAACCATGTATAAAAAATGATAAACACACTGCACAGGGGGAGACACAGGAAGCCTGGGAGTGAGGTTGCAAGCGAATTACACCCGTGGTAACACAAAAATCGCCTAAGCAAGGAAAAAAATGGCAGACTAAAAGCCAAAATTTCAGAAACAGCTTGATAACGAGGCTCAGCAACGCTAGGCTCGCAAAAAATGTACAAAATACACAACGCCGAAGAGCGTAACACTTACACGACCAACGCCAGGCACGTGGGACTTTGATAATAAATACAACAGCAGTCATCGCGCGCAACACAAACATTCAGCACACACACAGAGGAGAAAGACACAGGGAAGGGACAGGGGGGAGATGGTGGAAAGAGACACATGGCATTCCCAAACACTTAGCTTGCATGTTAACAAACTCTGCAATGAATACAGTAGGCGAGAGGAAAGGCTCGCAATGAGTGACGAAGGCGCTCATTGCGAGCCACGCGATGAGCGCCGAATGAGCTTATTGTGGGGCTCCCGATGAGCACCGTGAGCGGGAGAGGCTTGCAATGATCGCCGAAGGTGATCAGTGCAAAGCAGGAAAGTTGAAGTACACAGGGGGAGAGGCTCGCAATGAGCGCCAATGGTGCTCAGAAGATCAAAAGCCTCACATTGTGTGGCAAACAGCATTGCCAGCCTTACAATTTTAATCCCCTCATTTTTGACGGGCAATTTCCTAGTGGAAAATAAAATTCTGTCACTTTGATTTATCACTGAACATGAACAAACTCATTAGCAACTTAAAATGTATTTATGTGTTGCCAGCATTGCACCAGGTTTCCAAGTGTCACAACATATGCAACCATTAGAGCTGCATCAAATACAACACATTTAATAATATTAAAAACACTTTGCTCGAATCAAAGGAAAATCTAAGCACACTAATAGAAGACTAAATGACATCTTGTGGTTTTACTCATCATCTGCCATATAAAGCAACAGAGTACTAGGAGTAAGGAAAACTATACTGCAATAAAAGATGTATTACTGCTTTGTGATATACTGAGATTACAGCGTTGCCATGGTAGCAGCACATTTTTTTCTCTCCAGATAGACATTATAATGATAAAGTCACGTTCTGGAAAAGCAATATAATTAACTTGCTTGTCTAATGGGACATCCATTCATATATACACATAGTTATATACAAACATACATAATAATACATCCTAACAAGACACTAAAAAAGGCTCAAAATGGCAAATACCCAGAGGAGAATGCAAAAAGTTATAAAATTAAGAAATATTATATAACATGGCTGACAGTGTTTTTATTATGCCATGGACTCCATCACTAGTGCCCCTTTAAAAGATTTATGGATTATTAACAACTAGCGACTTGCCCGTCAACAATGACGGGGCAATAACATTTAAAGCCATGGGAATGCTGTTTGACACCGAATGTAAACCGTTTTGGACTGTGAGGACCTTCGGTGCTCATTGCAAGCCTTTCCGGTCGTGTATTTTTGGTCCTCTGAGATTGACATATATTTCTATGTATTTGTAGTTAAGTAATAATCAATGATTTCTTAAATTAATCTACTTTACTTTCAGCAATAGGTTGAAGAGCTAACAATCTGTTTGTATTTTGCGCCTGCATAGAATATACATTGTGAGTGTTAGTGCCCTGCTTATAAAGTGTAATGAATGTTTGAACTGTGCATCCTAAATAGGCTGTGTGCGCGAGGTAAAGCCGTTGGTTTATTGTGTAAAGCGGCATTGTATAGTCATGTTATTAATGTGTTACGCGTCTCATGAGTATTTTGTGGCTTTTGTAACAGTGTATTTTGTAGGTTGTAGTGTGATGTGTAAAGTGCTACGTGTTTGGCAGTGTTTTGCGCGGTCCGTGGTGGTGTAGCCTAGTTTTCATTTATTTTTCGGTGGCCATTTTTTTCCTCGCGGTTGTGAACCTCTTGCACGCCAAGGTGATCCCGCGTTAAGGAAGTGTTTTTAGGCTAAGTCCCGCAAGGCTCGCAGCGATGAGCGCCTGTGGCTCTCATTGCCCAACTCGTACGCACCTTGCAAAGTGCGACGACGTCTTGCAGTTTGACAACCATTATATGCGACTAGCCCGTCAAAATTGACAGGGCATTAAAATTGTAAGGCAGGTAATGCTGTTTGCCCCAGACTTTATATTATTTTTTCTCCGATAGGCGCTTTTGCTGTTATTGTTTGGTCGGTGCCGATCTGCTTTTTGCGCTTATTGCAAGGCTTTGTGTTCTATGAGCAGGGTTGCCGCTTGTTGTGAGTCGCGCGGTGAATGGCTTTTGTGTATATTGTGAGTGTTGTTTTTTTTTGTGTATATGTTTTTTTGTATGCTAATTAAATAATTAATAAATGAATATACTTTACCTATTTCTAAGTAATATATGCATGAAGCATTGTGCTGAAGAGCTGACAATCTGTTTTGATGTTCCTACAGCATAGAATGTCAGTTTGCACTGTTGTGGAGCTGAGGCTTTTTTGAAAACCTGTATGTGCTTGGTTGTGTTTTGCGTCTTTAAGGTCCTGTAGCATCATTTTTTTCTGCTGCCATTTTTCTCTCGCTTAGGGGATTTTTGTGTGTAAACGCGGGAATTTGGACTTATATTGAGGTGTAACTTC